>CM023486.1:27625458-27703159 GCA_013339685.2 Hyalomma asiaticum
GGTGAGCGACGTGCGGTTGCCTGAGTGCCTGTGGTTAGACAAAAGCCGTGCAAGCACATACGTTAGATCACCCAGACGATCTAGCACAACGAACGGGCCGACATAATGTGATAAAATCTTGCTGCACAAGCCACGCCTGCACTGTGGGGTCCATAGCAGCACTAGGTCACCCTTTTCAAGCGAAACCTCTTGATGGGTGCTGTCGTATCGTTGCTTCGAGCGGCTTTGAGATTCCAACTTTCGGATGCGAGCTATTCGACGGGCTTCCCCGGCAAGGCAAAGTGTCTTGGCTACTGAATCTTCCGTGTCTAATGAAAACGGCAGAATAGTGTCGAGGAAGCTGCGCGGTGACCTGGCGTAGAGCAAATAAAAAGGGCTGTAGTCTGTTGTCTCGTGCCTCGCAGTGTTGTAGGCGTATGTTATAAATGGTAGCAAATCATCCCAGTTCTTGTGATCCGATGACAAGTACATGGATATCATATTCGTCAAGGTTCGGTTTGTCCGTTCAACAAGACCGTTGCTCTGCGGATGATACGGCGTGGTGTGTCGAAATTGGGTTCCACATAGTCAAAGCAACTCCTCAACAGTGCCCGCCACGACTGACGACCACGGTCGCTTATGATCACGCGAGGTGGGCCATGGCCTAAGAATACATAACGCAACAAGAAAGATGCGGCGCAAGCAGCGGTAGATGACGGTACTGCCGTGGTCTCTGTGTAGCGTGTAAGGTGGTCCACACAAACGATGATCCATCGCTTGTTATTTAATGTCCGTGGGAATGGGCCCAGCAGGTCCACGCCGACTTGTTCGAAAGGTGCATGAGGTGGAATGAGCGATTGCAGAAGGCCTGGGGAAGAGGTTGAAGGTCTTTTGCGACGTTGGCATTGGTCGCAACTGGCTACTTATTGCTTTGTTGTCTGACGCATGCGAGAGGTACTGGGATCGATACCCAGCACCTCCACCACTAACTGTTACGGGTGAAGGATGTGTATTTGCAAATGACGGTCAACGGGGATGAGGGATCGCCAAGGTAGATAGCCACGGAGATGGTGCAATGGCGCAATCCACTTCGTCGTCCTCTTCTTCATCTACCATCTCCTATTCTTTCCGTTACAATATATATGTGTGTGTGTGTGCGTGTGTAACGAACCCAATCCACACAAAAGTAACATACGGGCAGAACACTTCTTTACCTGAGAGCCATTGCTGGCGAGTACACTCTTCTACTTCAGCCTCGTCATCTCCTCTCTTCCCTCGTCTATTATGACCCCCCGCCCCACAACGGTTCCTTTTGCGACGTTACATCATTCCACCGGGGCGAAGGGGAGGGACTGATAAGCAGGTGCTTAGAGGGAAACAGAGGTCGCCTTGTAACTACCGAACCAGGAGCCGTTGTCGATTTCACGTGATTCGGAATTAGCGCGCAAGCTCATCCTGCACATCTTTCACAGTTCTGCCGTCGCCAACCACTATCATTCCCACGAGCATGATCACTTTTCAGACTCTACGTGGACCATCCAGGACTGCAGTTATTCAGAGTAATGGAACAGAACGTTGTCAGCCTTCCCACTTCTGTGTCGCAGGAAGAACAGGCATGGCGTCTTCCCTGGGTACTTCTTGCCCCTCATGGTCTGAAGGGACACCTCTGTGCACGATGGCGCGGCATCTTTAGCTGTAGAAGGCCATTTTGCATTACATGTGGCTTCACTGTTGCCGGCTCAAATACGCAACCACCTCTGGAGATATTCTGGGACCGTCGCTGCTCCTGGTGCTTGAAAGAGATGCATTTGCTGTGCATGCATTGCTCGCAGACGCCCTGGACAGTGTCTGCTAAACCCGAGCGTGGGGCCGGAGCGTCATGCTCGAGCACTTCGACGGTGTGTTCAAGCTCTTCTTTGTGTACGTACGCGTGCCTGGTACAAGGATGGCTCACTTCCGCTGGCACCGCACAGTGCTCCTGGGCACCTTCAACTACCGCAGTGTGAAGGGCAGCGTCTCCACATCTCTTCGTCAAACCAGCGCGCATCAGTTCTGTCATTGCCTCCCAATTGATACCGCATCGCGCCAGAACTGCTTGACGAGCCGCTCTTGTCATTCCGGCGTTCCATGTTACCGTATAGTAACGCTTGCCACCTAAGTGTAATGAGCACTATCCACACAAAAGTAGCATACGGGCAGAACATATCTTTAACCGAGAGCCATTGCTAGCGTGTACACCATCCTGCGTCAGACTTGTCTCGTCTCCTCTCTTCCCTTGTCCAATCTGAGCCCCACAACAGTTCCTTCTGCGATATATATATATATATATATATATATATATGTATATATAAATTTACCAAGGACTTAATAAAAAAAACGCCAACAAATGAAAGTAACTTCATCAAAAGATAAGATAGAATTTGCAGAACTATCAAAATTGATCAGTAAAGCCAGGCAAAGAGATGTAAGAAACTTTAACATGAGAGAAATAGAGAAAGCAGTAGAAAAAGGCACCCGCATTAAATCGGTCAAAAAGAAACTGCCCTTAGGACAAAACAAAATGCATGCGCTAAAAGATAAACAATGTGACGTTATCAACAGTTTCACCGAAATAGTAAAGGCAGCAGAAGATTTCTACTCGGAACTGTACAGCTCTCAGACAGACCATACAACCATAATAGAAATAGAACCAGAGGAGAACACCGAAATTCCATGTATAATCGCTGACGAAGTCAAGAAAGCTGCCAACGGCATGTCCCGCGGTAAAGCTGGTGACGATGGTATAACAGCCGACTTGATCAAAGATGGAGGAGATATTATACTTGAAGAACTTGCATCGCTCTTCACGAAATGTATCAAGACATGTAGCGTACCGCGCTGCTGGAAAAATGCTAATGTAATCCTTATCCACAAGAAAGGTGACATAAAGGACATAAAGAATTACAGACAAATCAGCGTACTCCCAGTAATATACAAGCTATTTACAAAGGTAATTTCTACGAGGATAAGAGAAACACTCGACTTTAACCAACCGAGAGAACAAGCTGGTTTTAGGAAAGGTTACTCGACAATGGACCGCAGCCACGCTATAAATCTAGTAATTGAGAAGTACGTGGAATATAACAAACCTCTTTATATGGCGTTTATCGACTACGAGAAAGCATTTGACTCGATAGAAATACAAGTAGTTCTAGAAGCTCTACGCAGACAAGGGGTACCTGACATACACGTGAAAACCATCAACAACATATACAAAGATTGCACAGCCACAGTACTCCTACATGAAAGAAGCAGAGAAATCCTGATCGGGAGAGGTGTGAGACAGGGAGACACTGCATGTTTAGAGGAAATATTTAAACGTCTAGACTGGGAAGACGAGGGAATTCGAATAGACGGAGAATATCTCAGCAATTTAAGATTCGCAGACGACATTGTGCTCTTTAGCAATGATGGAGACGAACTACAAAGCATGATTGATGACCTAAACAGGGAAAGTATTAAAATTGGATTAAAAATGAATAGGCAAAAGACCAAAGTTATGCTCAATAGCTTAGCTAAGGAAGAGGAATTTAAAATCAGCAATGAACACTTACAATGTGTAAACGAATAAGTATATCTGGGACAGTTAATATCAGGAACTCCTACCCAGGAAAACGAAATTCTCCGTAGAATAAGGCTGGGCTGGAGCGCATTCGGAAGGCATTACGAAATCATAACCGGAAACTTACCGCTCGCATTAAAGCGAAAAGTATTCAATCACTGCATTCTCCCAGTACTAACGTACGGTGCAGAAACATTGAGACTAACGAAAAAACTAGAGATGAAACTAAGGAGCACGCAACGTGCAATGGAAAGAAAAATGACAGGGGTAACGCTAAGAGATAAAAAAAATCGCAGCATATCCACGGGGTGAATGATGATGAGTGGGCGAAGCTCCGGAGGGAATCATCGGTAAACCGTGAATCTTTCGCGTAAATCGCCCAGTCGATCATCATGTAAAGGCGTTAGAAACACTGTATTCGTACGCTGGGATCTCGCGTTTAAGGGGGATATGCTGTGCTAGAGCCAGGCCTGCGCGGAACTGCAGGACAGTGACAGCGTAAGCAGGAGGAGCTACTTTCTTAGAGGCCACTTTAAACGCTTGAGGAAACTAGTGCAAGTAGAAGTGGTAGGTATCTCCTACGCCATAACTTATCATTTTGCCAAGTAGGGAAGTACCCACTACGCCATAATTACCAGTGCCTCCGTAATGGGTTCAAAGCTACAAAGCACGCAGCTCTGTGTTCTTTCAAATGATGCCTCGACCTCGTTATACAATCCATTTTCGCGTCGTGTAGCGGTGTATTACTATTTTTCAACGTAACATTACGTTTGTTAATGCGATTCCGCAGGAGACATTATACCTGTTTAGGTCTTTTAGCGATAATTTTTCAACCGCAGGCGTAGCTCAGTGGTAGAACGCTCGACTGCCACGCCGAGAGCCTGGGTTCGAATCCAGGCAGAGGACACACCTTTCGGAATTTTTTTTATAAAAGTAGACGTGGCTACGTACATCACCAACAACGAACACCATGGGATGTAAAGACCCACGCCCTAAGAAGCTTCGCCCCTAAAAAACCAGCGGAATGGATCAGAGAACAGACAGGAGTAGCCGATATTATCTTATCAATTCAAAGAAAGAAGTGGACCGGGGCAGGGCATGTCATGAGGAGGAAAGATAATAGGTGGACAGTAAGAGCGACGGAATGGATACCACGAGAGGGAAATCGCAACAGCGGTCGGCAAAAGGTCAGATGGAGCGATGAAATTAAAAAGTTTGCGGGCATAAAGTGGAACCAACTCGCTCAGGATAGGGTGAATTGGAAATCATTGGGAGAGGCCTTCGTCCTGCACTGGACCTAAACAGGCTGATGATATATATATATATATATATATATATATATATATTGTGCGTATTGCCAACCACCGGACTATTGACTATGGAAGCCGACTACGACGACGGAGTGCGCGCGTGTGGTGCAGGGCTCGCGCTGGTGCCAGCCTGCACCAGGACGAGACGCGCTACGAGGTGCGGCGCCTTTGCGCTGGCTATGTGGACTGAGGACTGCGGCCCGAAACGCAGTCTTCTCCCACAATGGCGCCGCAACATGGGGCCTCGCCCACATTCCGGGAAGGACCTAGTGTTCGTGGGGGACGCGGCGTCGCCCATTCCGGAGCACATAAACAACCTCGGCCCCACATGCCTCGTAATCTCCGCGAGCAATGGATTTCAGCACACGAATGAAGGCGAGTGGCTGCGTCGGCTCTCCCGCAGTTTGTGCTGAAAAATCCATGAGCTCTGCAGACAAGCAGGCTGACATCGCGATACAGCATGAGGACCATGTCATCTCGGCCAAGGAAAACAGAGCCGGTGATGCCAACATGGAGAAGTCGCCATAGATGCGGAGTTCAGCTGAGCTGTCGGAATATGACGATGTGAAGAAGGTCTAAAAGAAGGACCACAGAGACAGGAAGGGAAATCCGGAGTCCAATGACAATTATGGGGAAGGCGCCGGTGATGATGAGGGCTCTTATGACGATGATCATGATGCAGTGCGCGATGGTGCAGTTCTGGATATATATATCAACGGGACATATGCGAATACAAGTTCTTCTCATGGTTGGACCAGAGAAGCCGACAACAAAGTGACCACCTAACTGTCACCTCCGTCAGTCGAGTGAAAGAAACCAGAGAGATGAACGCATTCACATTTTTCAATTTTCACTATTTACTTTCGAAAAAGCATAATCAATAATACGTAAAAGTGCACTTGTCTAATTTAAATCGCTAATTCGCTAATTAGGAGTCCTAATCACATCCTATTTCACATACTAAAGAATAGTAAAGTCCCAATTACTTCCGTGGTGGTGGCATCAGACGTGGAGGTGCTCACTCGCTGGAGCCCTCGGGGCGTGGCCGGGGGAGCGACTTGAACCCAGGGACCGGAGTGTAGCCGATGCGGATTCTACCCAGACGAGCGTCTTCTCTTCGCGAGAGCCAAATTTCGAATGCCTGAGCTCGCCTCGGCTTTTTCCGAATTATTACCGCGCTCTCCCGTGATTCCTCTGGTGGTCGACCGTGGGAGGGGAGCCTTTCTTACCGCTGCGTCCATACGCACGGTGTTTATAGTGGACTTCGCACGGTGCCGAGACCAGTGGGGCCCGCGCAAGGGGCAACTCCGGCGTTCTGCTGTGCGCTACGGTTGGCCCACTAATGGGGGCGCGCTGTCTGGCGTCGTCTTCTCGACGTTTGTCCGATATTCACTGAACACTTCACTGAGCAAGTCCGTTTTAACACGCAGAATCGTGACACATCCCCCCTCTTAAATGAGTTTTACCGCACGGTAAAACTGCACACTGACGATACAAGGCATATTCATCAACACTTCAACGACAGAAGGACGCTAGTGGTACACACCGCTGTGATGATTATATGTATTATGAGGCCTCGTTTTGGACGACGTTTATTGTCAGTAGCTCGGCAGGTCGCTCGTTGATGCCAAAGCGCTGGGCGCAAAACACTATGATGATGATCACGCACCAGCGATGAAGAAGATACGCAGAACGCATGGTGATGATGATAAAATACAGATGATGAAGACGTGCTTAATAAACGGCCACACTATTTCCCCCCCACGTGGAAGCGGCCATCCTGGACGCGATTCAATACATTGATGAACACCGCGTGAAGAGTTTCATTCGGGACACGTGCACAACCTCCGTGTTGCGGCAACGGCCGTCTGTTGGGGCGTCAAGGGGATTAAGACGATAATTTGCAGGTGAAGTTTGTTCGATGACTGTGTATGGTCAGATGAACCGTGGCTGAAATTTGGCGCACAGACCAGAAGTACGGGGAGGAGTCAGGAGAAGTACTTCATCACCAGGTCGGAAAGAAACGACGCGGTGGCATTCATCATATACAGCTTTTCGGTCGTGTCGGTCGTGTTGTGTGGCTTCTGTGTTGAGGCGCGCACGCTTGCGACACTGGGCTAGTCGTGAAACGTACTCTTCGCACGAGGATGGGGATGAAAGAGCTCTAGAGCCGAAGAAGGAGACGTCCAGAGCGAAGGTGGGGGAACGTCCATATACGAGGTAAAACGGCGAGTAGCGAGTTGTTTGCTGCACGGCCGTGTTATAGGCAAAGGTGACGAATGGCAAAAGGACATCCCAATTTCTATGGTCTGGTTGAATGTAGACGGCGATCATGTCTGCTAAAGTGCGATGAAAGCGCTCGGTCAAGCCGTTAGTCTGAGGGTGGTAGCTTGAGGATGTCTTGTGGATAGTGCCGGACGCTCGGAGAACTTCGCTGAGGACTTGCGAAATGAATGCCTTTCCACGGTCGCTCAGCAGTACACGAGGAGCACCATGACGCAGAATGATGGATTGTAGGATGAAGTTAGCAACCTCTGAAGCAGAGCCGCTAAGCACTGAAGCTGTCTCAGCGTAGCGCGTCAGGTGGTCGACGGCAGTCACGATCCACCGGTTGCCAGAAGCAGTGATCGGAAGGGGCCCGTAGAGGTCGATACCGACAACCTCGAATGGTGCTGTGGGGCACGGAAGTGGTTGCAATGGGCCAGCTGGAGCAGACGTTGGGAGTTTCCGACGCTGACAGGCAAAGCAGGAACCGACGTACCTCGCGACGCGTGAAGAAAGGCCAGGCCAACAGTATCGCCTCCGAATTCGGTCATGGGTTTTATGGAGTCCAAGATGACCAGCTGTCAAGTCATCGTGAAAGGCATTGAGGACAGTAAGACGAAGGGATCGTGGGAGAACTGGTACCCAGCGTTGTCCGTCAGCATGGTAAACGCGGCGATACAATACTCCATCGTCCAGCTTAAAGTGCGCGAGTTGCCGGCGGAGGCGCGCGTTAGGTGGAGGAGAAGCCCCAGATAGATGTTCTATGAAACGTCGACAGTACGGATCTGCCATCTGATGAGATGCGAACGGCTGGTCGTCGTCCGAAGGCGCTTGGTGTATGGAGGCTAGCGACGAAGCGGTACCGGGGTCGTTCGAAGAGATAACGCGCGAAGCGGTTGTTACCGAAGCGTCGAGCGAAGCCGTGGGAAGTGGGCAGCGAGACAGAGCATCGGCATCTTGGTGTTTCTTGCCGGACTTGTAAATGATGTCGAAATCATACTCTTGCAGCCGCAAAATCCAGCGACCCAGGCGTCCAGTCAAATTCTTCAGTGTGGAAAGCCAGCACAAGGCGTGGTGGTCTGTGACTATCGTGAAATGACGGCCGTGCAGATAAGGGCGAAAGTTCTGTATGGACCAGACAACGGCGAGACATTCTTGTTCCGTGATGGTATAATTCCTTTCTGAAGTGGTGAGTACACGGCTGGCGTACGCTATGACCCTTTCGCGCGAAGAGTTGTCGCGTTGCAGTAGGAGAGCACCGATACCGTGGCCGCTAGCATCCGTGTGCAAGAGAGTCGGTGCGGCCTCATCAAAATGGCAAAGCACCGGTTCAGACGTAAGGGCGCCCTTCAGTCGTGTAAATGCCGATTCGCATTCTTCAGACCATACAAACTGCACACCACTAGAGAGTACGCTGTGTAATGGGGCTGCTATGGAGGCGAAATTCCGTATAAAACGGCGGAAATAAAAGGCAAGGCCGAGGAAACTGCGCAGGTCTTTCGGTATTTCAGGGCGCGGAAACTGAAGCACCGCAGCAATCTTGTCAGGGTCCGGTCGAATTCCGTCCTGGCTTACGACGTGGCCCAGGATCTTAATCGTTTTGCTGGCGAAACGGCACTTTTTTGTGTTTAGATGAAGACCTGCGCGGGCGAGGCATGTCAAAACTTCATCTAAGCGTCGTATATGCTCAGATATGCCCATTTTAGTCCACGCAGCACGGTGTCGATCATGCGTTCAAAAGTTGCAGGCGCATTGCATAGCCCGAAAGGCATTACGTTAAATTCATATAGCCCATCAGGTGTTGCGAATGCCGTTTTTTCTTTGTCATGTTCGTGCATAGGGATCTGCCAGTAGCCAGAGCGGAGATCGAGGCTCGAAAAGTATTCCGCGCCTTGGAGGGAATCAAGGGCGTCGTGAATGCGCGGCATGGGGTATACGTCTTTTCGAGTGACCTTATTAAGCGCCCGATAATCGACGCAAAAGCGCACGGAACCGTCTTTCTTGCGGACCAAAACAACAGGAGATGACCACGAACTTGACGAGGGACGAATTATCTTGCGTTCCAACATATCAGCGACGTTGTCTTCAATGATATTCCGCTCGGCTAGAGAGACACGATACGGGCGGTGGCGCACGATACACGTGTCATCTGTTATAATGCGGTGCTCGGCGACGGTAGTTTGGCCCAATGTTGTGGAGTAGATGTCGAAAGAATTAGCGTGCTTTTTTAACAAATCAAGCAACTGTTGCGTCTGCGCAGCTGTCAGATCAGTGCTGATGATCGCTTTAAGGGCGGTGGCAGAAGAATATTCGTCAGGAGAAGGGTCCGCAGGAGAGACTGGTCGAAGCGGCAAGGCGTATACAGGCTCCATATCGGCCACGAGCGCTACTGTTGTGTCTTGCGGAAGTAAAATTTTCTCTGGGGTTTCGTTGGTAACAGTGACTAAGGCAGATCCGCGGTGGAACCGAACACCTGGCGAAAATGTTATGCTTTTACTAATGCAGTAGGAGGACGGGAACACCAAGACATCGCCATGGTCGATGTCAATGGACTTCAGGGCAACAATGTGGTGTCGTCCGGGGGTTAGTTCCGTATCCTGAGCAGTGATCAGGGGGGAGGGCTTGTGGAGTTCTTCACCAAGCATGTGGTCGGTTCACTGAGGTGTACCACACGCTGTCCACAACAAATGGCGGCAGACGCAGAGGATAGAAAATCCGATCCCAAAATTAGTTGGTGGGAGCACTCGGACAGCCCAGCTAATTCTATATGATGAACGATGTCGTTGATGAGTACGCGCGCTGTACACATAGCCAAAGGCCGAATAGGGCTCACTTGGGCCGCAACCAACGTGGGACCATTGTAAGGCGCCTTAACTTTCTTGAGACGGAAACACAAATTAGCCTGAATGACAGAAAATGTCGCACCAGTGTCCAACAAACCATCGACGTGCACCCCTTCGACAAATACAGAAATCATGTTGGCGGAGCGCAGCGCAGGAATTTCAGTCCAGTTCGTGCATGCAGTTCTTCCTCCGAAAACTGCATCGACTAGTTTTCCGAACTGACGTTAGAAGTGAGTCTGGCCGGCCGAAGTGGCGACGAGGACCGGCGGAAGGGCGACAGTGATCGGCGTCTGGACAAACGGTAACTAGTGCCTGGTGTTTCAGTAGAAGCGGGTGGCGATGGAGAGCGGCGCGGAGGTGAATAGTAACGCCGGCCTTGGTAATAAGGCCCGTTAGCGCCAGCAGGAAAATCACGCTCACCAGTATCGTAGCCACGACGTTCGTCCTGCTGGCGTTTGCGGCAAAAACGCGATATGTGTCCACGATAGCCGCAGTAATAGCATGTAGGCCGAGGTGGACGCCACGATATGGTGTAAACAGGTTGCGGCGTACTAGGAGATAGCGTGGTCACATGGGCCGATGAACTTTCAGGCGGCATGGACTGAAGGGTGACCGGGGCCGCAGTAGCAACCGGCGAGTAAGTTGTGATTGGCAACGCAGAAGTGGCGTTGCCAAGAGGCTTGGCAGCGATTTTCGCGTACGTGGCTACGGCGTGGTTGACGGGGGTGTGCACTTGCGCGGGGCTCGTCAAAGACGCCAGTTCTTCTCGGATTACGTCACGCAATTATGCACCGCAAGTCTGAGTGGGAAACGCGGAAGCCGACTGCAAGCCCATCGCGTGCAGCTCTTCGCGTATGAGCGTACGTATGAGTGCCCGCAGATCCTGGTCTACTGCAGGACGAACTTCGTCGATGTCAGGCGGTAGGCGAACAGACTCCAGCTCGTCGAGGCGCTGACAAGTGGTAACGACGTCAGCGACGGTAGTCGGATTCTTGGCGGCGAGGGAATTGAAGGCGACGGGACCAATGCCTTTTAGGATGTCCGACTCCGACACTGAAGAATTGACACGTCGGCAGAGCGCAAGGACATCCTCGATGCACGATGTATAGGACTCGCCCAGGTGTTGCTTGTGAGCTTCGAGACTCTTCTTGGCCAGAGTCGACCGGACGGCCGGTGGGCCGAACACCTGGCGAAGCTGCTGTTTGAAGCGGTCCCAGTCAGTGAAATCAACCTCGTTGTTGCAAAACCACGTCTTCACCACACCGGTGAGGTAGAAGGAGACATGGCCGAGCTTGAGAGGATTATCCCACCGATTCGCGGAACTTACTCTCTCCTAATCGTCGAGCCAGTCTTCGACATCCTCGCCTCGCATACCAGCGAAGAGATGGGGGTCGCGGTGGTGGCTGTTGATAATCAAGGAGGGAAGGGCTTGCGATCGCGGGGCGGCGGCCGGAAAGGCGCCGGGCTGCTGGTCCTGCGACATAGTGGCTGAGAGCGGGCGCAAGCGGCGACCGGAACGAAGCTCCAGCGAGAAGACTTTGCGAGTAGAGGACAGGGGATCGTAGATTCACCTCCACCACTTATGAGGCCTCGGTTTGGACGACGTTTCTTCTCAGTAGCTCAGCAGGTCGCTCGATGATGCCAACGCGCTGGGCGCAAAACACTATGATGATGATCACACACCAGCGATGAAGAAGATACGCAGAACGCATGGTGATGATGATAAAATACAGATAATGAAGACGTGCTTAATAAACGCCCACAGTATGAATATATGCACTCAAAAACGCACATCAATAAAACCAAAACCCGAAGCCAATTTAGGCAGGCCTGCTCATGAAGTCGGCTCCAACATTTTCTCTACCCTTCATCTTTCCCGATAACCATACAGGCAACTGTCCGATCGTTCGGAGGACGTCTCTCTTCGTATCTTTTCAACATGCTTATGTGAAAAACTTTCCTATTTCCATTTAACTGTAGCTCGTAGTCCACGTCATTCTTCTTCCGCGTGACCGGAAATGGTCCTTTCCACTGCATGGTGAGCTTATTTCTGTCACTTGGGAGTAAGATAAGCGCTCTGTCTCCTGGCCTTAGCTCTCTGTGTACCACTTTGTGATCACAGAACTTCTTGTATTTTTCCTTGGCGTTTTCCAGGCTTTCATGCGCCATTTTGCAGGTCTCTCCTAACCGCTCACGAAGTTCTAGCACATAGGTGTATGTCGTCTTTAGTTCGGCTTCGAGCTCTCGGTTGGTCCAAATTTCTTGTAAGATGGTTAGTGGCCCTCTCACGGTCCTACCGTATAACATCTCGAAAGGCGAAAATCCCCGGCTTGACTGCGGTACTTCTCGATAGGCGAACAACAGTGGCGGCAGATACCTGTCCCAATCGGCTGGCCTTTCTTGACACATTTTCTTCACAATTTGCTTGATCGTTGCATTGAAACGTTCTACGAACCCGTTACACATGGGATGGTAGGGTGTGGTTACTAATTGCTTTATCGACATCAGTCGGTTGATCTCTCTCTTTAAATCTGATGTGAAGTTCGAGCGTCGGTCGCTGAGGATCTCCTTTGGAACTCTGTACCGGGCGAACATACTGAGAAGCGCCTCTGCGATCTCCACCGTGTCAATAGTCTTCAGAGCCACCGCCTCTGGGTATCTGGTTGCCATATCCACCAACGTTAATACGTAGCGGTTGCCCTTTCTCGATGAAGGGAAATTGGTCCGATGACGTCTATTGCCACTCTCTGGAATGGGAGTTCGATTGTGGGCATGTTGCCGAGTGGTGCTTTTCCCACTCGTCCCTTCGGTATAGTACGTTGACATATGTCGCACGATTTGACGTAGCGTTTTACATCGCTATGAATGCCAGGCCAGAAAAACTCTTCTGTTATCCTAGCCACTGTGCTTTTCGCCCCTTGGTGTCCCGCCATGATCGCCTCATGCCCGAGAGACAACACAGCGGCTCTCAAGCTCTCCGGTACAACGACTTGAAGAATTTCTCTTCCAAAGCTGAAAATTCACTTCCTCTACGACAGGTTGTCCCGTAGAAGGTACTCAAACGTTGTCTAACCCCTCCTTCTCTTCTGAACTGCCCCTAACAGTCCGCGAGTGTTCTGTCCGCTTTCTGCTGTTTGGCTACCTTCGCCGGTGTAATCTTCAGCGCTTCTGCCGAGGGCACCTTGAGCTTCGGCATTTTCTCTCTTCTCGCCGTGGCTACTCTGGTTTGCACCGCTGATGAAACGGGGGGGGGGGGGTCGCCTGCCTCCAGCTGTTTCACCTCCGTTGCCTCCTGACCTTTTCCGTTGCTTCTGCCTTCTTGAGGGGGCTGTTCTTTCTTCCGAATTGCTCGCAGCTCGGCGGATTCAATCGCGTTTCGCCTCTCGCCGTCCATTTTGGATCTGGATCATCTACTTTCCATACGCCAGGGATGTTTCCCAGCACTAAATCATACAATGGCTCTTCTAAGCACTTTGCCACCACTGCTCCTGAATAGTACGGTGTGGACACAATGATGATAGCTTCGGGCAGCCACTTCGTTGTACTATCAACCAGCGTAACCGGCGTTTCCTCCCCCGTGAGCTCTTCGTCCTTGACAAAGCTTCTCCTCACAAGAACGGTATTTGTGCCGCTGTCCCTTAAGAAATATTGCCACCTTCGGGTGGCAGCAAGACAAAAACTGCTCTGCCACCATTAGCGCTTTGACTGCTTCGTACGATTCTTCCGTACCTGACATCTCGATCAATCGGTCGAGGTAGTTTGATAGAAGGCATAAAAATTGCTTCCCGGTCTCTGACTCATTGGGCTTACTACCCCGAAGCCTCTCTCGGAATCCCTCGGCTGTCAGCCGAAACCTCTGTAGCAGGGTGACCTTCACCTTATCGTAGACAGTCGACTCCGACGCGGGCATCCTTCCGAACACTGTCAGTGCTTCGCCAACCAAACAAAGGCTCAGTGCTGACGCCCGCTCGCTTCGTTCCCATCCTTGGCCCGCGGCTGTTCTTTCAAAACGGTGCAAATACGCGTCGAGGTCATCGCGTTCATCATCGAACGCGGCCATCAACTTCATGGGGCATATATTTGCTGCTCTCGGCACCTCTACTCGGGCTGTCGATGAGGGTCTTTCTTCACTCTGCTCTCGTACATTGGCGTCTGCTACCCGCAATTGCAGCTCGAGCAATTCCTTTTCCTGCACTGCCTTTTCTCTCTCTTGAGCTGCCTTTTCTGCTTCTAACTCCACCTTTTCCTCTTCTAATGCCGCCATGCGTACGGCTCTCTCCTCTGCCTCTCGGGCCGCTTCATGCGCTGCTGCTCTCTCATCTCTCAGCCTCTGTGGTTCCTGTTCATATAGCTTAAGCATTTCTTCTTTGCTAAGCCCTAAATTCCCGGACATCATCATCAACTTTTCCAAGTCCATCGCTCTGGTTTAGGTACGAACGCAAGCGTACAGGCGCTAACCGAAAGACACAGTGACTGTTTAAATTGTGTACTGGCAGGCTCGCACATTTTCACCTCCGTCAGTCTAGTGAAAGGAACCAGAGAGATGAACGCATTCACATTTTTCCATTTTCACTCTTTACTTTCGAAAAAGCATAATCAATAATACATAAAAGTGCACTTGTCTAATTTACATTGCTAATTCGCTAATTAGGAGTCCTAATCACATCCTATTTCACATTACTAAAGAATAGTAAAGTCCGAATTACTTCCGTGGGGGTGGCATCCGACGTGGAGGTGATCACTCGCTGGAGCCCTCGGGTAGTTGCCGGGGGAGCGACTTGAACCCAGGTATGCGGATTCTGCCCAGACGAGCGTCTTCTCTTCGCCAGAGCCAAATTTCGAATGCCCCGAGCTCGCGTCGGCTTCTTCCGAATTATTACCGCGCTCTCCCGTGATTCCTCTGGTGGTCGACCGTGGGAGAGGAGCCTTTCTTGCCGCTGCGTCCATGCGCACGGTGTTTTAGTGGACTTCGCACGGCGCCGAGACCCGTGGGGCCCGCGTAAGGGGCAACTCCGGTGTTCTGCTGTGCGCTACGGGAGGCCCACTCATGGGGGCGCACTGTGTGGCGTCGTCTTCCCGACATTTGTCATATATTCAGTGAACACTTCACTGAGCAAGTCCGTTTTAACAGGCAGAATCGTGACACTAACCCTGTCTGTTGTTGTGCACAGTCGCGCACCTCGCCATGGCGATTCGCAGCTGCCGCTTTCTTGAAGCTCCCAAGATGGCTTCCGACGAAACGGCGCCACCACCTGCCAATTCATCTGCGACGAAGTTCATAACCCTTACAAGATCCCGGCGTGTTCTCAGGCCGCGAACGTGCAGACGTGGAGGACTGGCTTACGCGGTACGATCGTGTAAGCTCCACTAACAGGTGACATCCCACTCTATGGCTTGCAAATGTACTGTTCGTCCTAGACGCAAAACCGCGAGCATGGTTTGGAACTCGCGAAGCCGACATCACAAGCTTGGACAGCTTCAAGCAGAGCTGCGTGACGTGTTTTGGAACCGATTAGGTCGGCAGCTTGCTGCTAAGAAAGAACTTTCCACGCGGCTCCAAATATCTGGTTAACCTTACGTCGCCTATATTCTGGACATCTTGGCTCTATGTCACAAAGCTGAAACCAACATGTCCGAAGCCGACAAGGTAGCCCATATTCTGAAAGGCATCGCTGATGATGCATTCAAACTGCTCGTCTTCACCAATATCAGCACTATTGACGACATCATGAAAGAATGCCGTCGATTAGAAGAGGCTAAAATCCGACGAATCGTCGATCAGTTCACCCGCTTGCTTAAAACCGCAGCGACGTCTTCATGTGAGGGTGTTTCTCACGCGTCCCCTAACTACTACAATGTTACACGCCGCCTGTCCTAGTACCGCCGAAGTCAAGACTTTCTCGGAACCTCTAGTTCTGGTTTCGGTCATACAAGCCGTCGTTCGCGAGGAGATTACCAACTTGGACATTCATGCGGTGTCTTTGCCTCCACGCTCCGATATCCGCCAAACATTGCGACACCATCCCATCCCATATCAACCTTCGCCCCTCCCGCTTTCGGCAACCAGCTGAATGCTGAACTGCTGAATAAAATTCTATTTGCTTTCACCGACACCGTGTTGGACACATTTCTCGCCACTGGCAAAGCTGCTGGACTCCATCCTGGAACTTTTTTCCAATAATTTTGCACCAAAACGCCGTCCTCGTTCGTACCCATCCAGCTCACAACACATTGCTCCTCAAGAAATCTCTGGTCAGCCTCGCTATCCCCCTCACCGTCGCCCCAACGCCGCCAATATCGCTCGCCTCAACCTTGACGACCATTCCGACCATTTTTCGCCACTCCCAGGCAGATAACTAGGCAGCGCAGCTCGTGGAGGTAGCGCTGCATTGTTGGACATGGAGAAAAATCCACGGTTTACAATCCCGACAAACGGAACCCACTTCACCTACACGTTGACGGCGTCCATGGGACTAAACTTATCGACACTGCAGCGCACCTATCGATCATGAGTGCCCAATTTCTTTGCAGATTAAGAAAAATTCTCACGCCCGCAACGACTAAGGCTGTGCGGGTCGCCGATGGTGGGACCGCTGTTGTTTTTGGAAAGTGCACCAGCTGTGTTAACGTCGCAGGTCGTCATGCCGCTGTTCTCTTCTGTGTTCTAGCCCAATGCCCGCATGAAGTCATGCTTGGTATGAACTTCCTCTCCGCCCGCTCAGCTCTCGTAGACTGTTTGGCCAGTGCTCTACACCTCGATCTTCCTCTAGTGGACACCTTCAACCAAGGACCGAACCGCCTTACTGCCGCCACCGACGTTTGCTTGCCTCCTCAATCATTTAGGTCGATCTCGTGTCGAAGCTTCCAGTACGTGATGACGCCAGTAACCAATGTGCTACTCGCCAAAGGCATTACACTAACTCATACAGTTCTCTCCATTGTTGCCAACTGCGCCAGCCTGCATGTAGTCTATTTCAATTTGACGCCCCAAGTTCTGCCCCGTGGCATCTCTCTCGCCCTGCTTAGCCCACTCGACGCAGGCGAAGTGACCGCTTCACAGTGACCGCTTCGCCACATTGACTTGCGCAGCAGCCCTATGCCAGTTCCTCTGGTAAGGCCATTACATCGATGATTGTCCCAGACCTAACCCCTGAGCTGAATGAGGATCTACGTCACGTTTTGCTTGCACACAGTGACATTTCTGACATCGGCGGTCGTCCTTTAGGCCAAGCTACGCAAGTGACCCATCGCATAAATATTGGCGAAGCTCTTCCTCTCGACCGACGTGCTTATTATCGTGTATCCGCGGCTGAACTAAAATAATTCAAAGCGAAGACGACTAGATGCTCGCAATGAACATCGTCAAGCCATCTTGTAGACCATGGGCATTGCCTGTCGTTTTGGTAAAAAAGAATGACGGTTCTTGGCAATTACAAAAAAGACGTGTACCCGTTACCACGCATACATGACGCTCTTGACTGCCCACACGGTGCTCGCTACTTTTCATCAATTCATGTACGTTCGGGTATTGGCAGATTGCTGTCGATGATACGGACCGCGAAAAGACAGCCTTTATAAAACCTGACGGCCTTTAGTCATTCGATCGTCCACTTTATTGGGCGTCCCTGTATTTATATGTGGAGTGCTTTCTGGTTGCTAAAGCATCGGGCGCGTTATTCGAATGTTGTGCGTTCTGTGCCCACCGACAGCTGGCGTTTCTTTAAGAGCGTAAGCTGTTATGAGATCACAACAAAGGCCGTTTTCAGCGCTGTAGTTGTCCACCACCGCCGGTGTCCGTAACCATTATCGCGCTAATTTCAGAAAAAGAAATAACCAGGACCAAAGAGGATTCGAACCCACGATTCTCTGCGTGGCAGTCGAGCATGCTTGTTGCGCTTTGAACACAAGTTGGGGTTCAACCCCAGCCTGGGTTACGCAGCGCTTGTTGGTGATACCACTCTCACAACCAAGCATTACCAATTGTTAACTTTGTGTTCTTTCCCATAGTTATGGCAAGATGTCATATGTTCTAGAGTCAACGGCTGCGGTTTCATTGAAGAAGACAAGAAACTGAGAGGAGGAGGAGGCGACAGGAAAAGAAGAAAAGAAGTTTGAAAGAGAAGAATGAGCGAACACGCAGGAAAGTCGAGCTTACGCTGTCACTGCGTTGTGTCCTCTACACAGCCCTGGAAATTATTCCGTCCGCATTGATACCTATCTATTTATGTCCTAACCACTGTACTTCAATTGAAAAGTACAATAAACGTTCATTTATTGACGTTCCCAAGGCAGCCCAGCCACGGTGGTCTAGTGGCTATGGTACTCAGCTGCTGATCCGAGGGTAGCGGGATCGAATCCCGGCCGCGGCGGCTCCATTTCGATGGAGGCGAAATGTTGAGGCCCGTGTGCTGTGCGATGTCAGCCCACGTTAAAGAACCCCAGGTGGTCGAAATTTCTCGAGACCTTCCAGTACGGCGTCTCTCATAATCAGAGCTGGTTTTGAGACTTTAAACCCCACAAACCAATCAATGTTCTCAAGGTATTCCAAGCTCACGCAGAAAAAAAAGGCCACTTATCGGTATCAGCACGCAGCAAACGCATGTCTGGTGATACCTACACCTTCAAGTACTATAGAAACTCCAAATGTTATCATGAGAACGCTTCTTATTCATACACAGTAACTTTTTCTTTAGCGAGATGCGGAGTCTAGATCGGTCTTCCCAGTATGTTCCCTGCAAAGCTGCGGCATTGCGTACCAGGCAAGTTCGTCTACACAAGAGCGCCCCTCCAAGTCTGATACGGCATCATCCTGATACGGCACCACTGATTTGATCTCATTGTAAAGGCGATGGTAAAACAGAGCTTGAAAATTGCACCTACCAGACATATATCAGTATACTTTTGTGCCTTTATTCTTGCCTAGTTCAACGACAACACTCTTGTGAGGACTACACATAGCTATTGGTATTCGCATCGCCGGTACTTCTGGCCCCCTTGCAGTACTTTTCAAACGAGAAGAAAATATCCACGCATATCCATGGAGAGAATGATGATGAGTGCGCGAAGCTCCGGAAGTTCATCGGTAAAAACTGCGAACCTTCCGTGAATGTTGCCCAGTACATCATCGAAGACGTGACAAACACTGTGTGTCGCCATCTCGTGCTCTCCTATCACACTAGAGCACGCAGCGAGTGCCTCCGCGCCATTTATTCATCAATTCACGTACTAGCTAAGCAGCACCGCAGCGCACGGACGGACGGATGGACGGACGGACAGACAGACAGACGTAGGGACAGACAGGCAGACAGACAGACAGACGGACAGACAGTCTCCCATACTACGCGTTCCCATACATCTGAATGAAGCGAGCACCGCAGCGCCATCATGCCATCTAGTGAGCACTTCACGAATTAGAAGTGGCTACTACAAATGTAGGATGGACAGACCCACAGCATAAGGAGCTTCGCCCCTAATACTGAGGCCAGTTCCACGCTTGTGTGTGGATATAAAGCAACGGAGCTGTCAAGTAAGCACCACCACTTTTCCAATGAATATTCAGTTCATCTTCCAACCCCTCTTCTTTGCGACATAACTTTACAATCTTCTTGTTTCTTTCCTCACCAATCATACTTTGTATATTGCGTTCTCTCGTCCTTACCCTCACTTCTCTCACATGGTTTGGCGATGCTTCCTGCTATTACCACATTTTCCTCCTGATGCTTACTTTAGTCCTCTTGACTTCCCTTTCCTTATGGCCTTGCTTAACTGTATTGTACAAGCCTACACTATGTTTAACACTCTCTCCACCTACTTTGCGCCCTCTTCACCGTCACTTCTCTTTCATTCCATTTTGCTATGCAATAATTTCCATGGCAATGATAGCAGCTACCGGGCACATGTCGGCTTTTTGTGTACTACGTACGTCCCCTTCGTACACTAAGCGCGCTGAGTAGACAAGAATGTCCGCCCCTGAATTCCGCATTCTGGGCATTGCACAGAAGTGGTTGTGTCATATATGTTTGATATTGCACATGGTCTTGGAGGTGCCGGCCAGGAGAGCACCGAACATGGGTGGCTAGAAACATACACTGCGCGCCCAGTGCGGAAGAGAGGCACAGACAAATGGACGAACAAAGGACGAATGCTTAGTTCCGGCAAAGTGTATTACCACGAACATGAGAAAGGATAAGAATACAGAGCACACGTGGTCACAGCGCAATCGCCTACGCGTGAAAAGAGTTATCGAACAACACCAAGGAGGACGAAAAGCGAGAGTGGTAAGGCAACGAACCACGAACGAGGCTATGTTAAATCCAGGCTGCATGTATTCGACAATTCTAGTCTTACAATTCCTTCTGAGTAAAGTCTAGATGTCTTGCCGCAATTCTTTTTTGCGATGAATCTTGCCTCAATGATGATACGCGTGTTGTCGAGATGATGCCGAGCTGGAATCTTTGTGTTGGCGAATGCTGCAACGCGACAACCTATCAACAAACCCTTCCCTACATTTATGCACTTGACGTTTTTCATCTCATCAATGTACATAGGAGTGGACACTCTCAGGGCGAATATTCGCCGCGTCTTCTGGGTACACTCCAACAATATTGGATTACGTATTACCTGCAGAAAGGCTGCATGCAGCGTTCAGCGACAGCTTTTCCTACCAAACCTGCATCAATGCTCTCAGACTCTGCAACGGCAGCCATAACGTCCTCGCTGCTTTGCTACCCTCACAATTCCAGCTCACAAGTGCAGCTCACAATTCCAAGAGTCTTCGAAGGTGTAGAGCATAATGCGTGGCGGTGAATCATTCCACTATGCTCCATTTAAATGACGCGCACAATGAAGGAACCTGCGTCTAAGTCATTTGATCAGTAACGGTTAAAAGCTCCACAGTGGCATTATTATTCCGGCATGATCAATTAATATTAAACGCACACTGTTGGAAAGAACGGGAAGTACAGTAGCTGAGTTCGCTACCCCCTGGACAGTTTGTTAATTCATTATAGAAGAGCCTCCTAATGCATGGTCTGTATGGAGTGATTGCAAATGTTCCCTTTAATGTTTGCTGTCAGCGCTAGGTCACGGATCACGCGAGCGCAGATGTAGCAAATGCACAATCATTCTCCACTGAAGGACCACAAAGAAATATTCCTGTGGCTGCGAAGCCACTGCGTTGCCCTGGGATATAATGGGGTAGACGCGGCTGCCCATCCGCTGTGATAACATCACTTGTGTCGCCATTCCCGTTGGAGGTGCGACACTGCCTAAGAGTTTAGCGAACTAGCATGTCATCCGACACGCAGCTTTTTGAGGTCGTCTGCCTTGTCAAGCTGAAAGCTATGCACATTTGCATCCCAACCTTCCTCAGCAGCCATGATTCTACCCTCCTGCCCCGTTTAGGGCATGAGTGGAGTTTTATAATACGTATTCTTTTACCATTAGAACGCCTCGAACCCATCGTGTGAATTCGCGGGTATAAAGAAGCAATCATGAAAGTTTCTGTGAATGCACCGGCTCAAACAGTGAAAGGCCACCCCTTCCGACAAGCTTCGTCGGCTCGACATCCGATCACCCGAGATCCTAGTGCACTGGCTTACAAAGTATTCAAGGTTAATTGCTGTCAGGGCATTCCTGCGACTTCTCAGAGAAACAGGATTTTGTTACAGATTGGGGCTGTGCTTGACAAGTGTCATTGATTGTTACGTGTCTCTAACATGTCGATTATTCATTTCCTCTTTGATTTTCCACTCCCCACTTCCGCAGTACAGACTAACCAACAAGAGGTCTCATCTGCTTAACATCCCTGTTATTCGTTTTCATTTTTCTCTCTCTGTTGCTTTGTTTTATTTCCATAGTTCACCCATACTCAAGTACGCTATTTCAAAAATATTTCTGTATTTTTTGGGGTATTTCAGTAATGAGCCCAATTGACAAGTGTACGACACCTTATCATAAGTCCACCCTTGTACTTGGCAAAAGTGACAGTAATTATTTTAGGAATCTTCACAGGAAATCTTAGCGACATCTCCTAAAAAAGATTCATTGAGTTATGTAATTAAATTATTGCCACTGTTGAAGATAGGAGCACTGCATTATATGTCGAAACTTGTTGTAATACTTTTATGCTTATCTTCTATTAATGCTTTTACTACAGGCATGAAGAGAATCTAAAGCTGGAACGTTTTCCTGATATAAAGTGGTTGTTTGTATGGACGCCAGGTAAGGCATACCCACAAAATGTTTGCGTCATTCCCACAATATAGATTCCATGCGCTTGAAGAACATGACCTTGGTAAGGTTGTCTTAATTGGGATGCTGTAGGAGTGGATGTATTTAATCAATGTTAATTCATACGCAAATGTATACCGGAAAGAAAAGAAAAAGCTATGAAATGAACATCATCATAGACAACGTTACACTTTGACACACCGTCATGATTCCTCTGCGTGGAACACACACTTTACGAACAAGAATTTCAGAAGTTGTGAGTCATGCCGATTGATTTGAATAAGTGCAATCCTGATGAAGCATTGCGGGAACCTAAGGTATGTCACACGAGAACAAGCATTGAATATGCGCTGATTATTGTTTGTATCACATTACATCCAAAATCAGCTTCTCATGAACTACTTGCCAAAATAGGCCTTGCGATGCAAACGGAACAGACCGTTTTTATCGCTGAATCTAGAACTCTGGAACGCGAGCATATTGCATACAAAGTAGAAATCTCAAAAAGAAAGATGACGTTACAACGTTACAATAAAGAAGAAACCGTCTTATCCGCTTTCCATTTGATTTGAGCAGACATCCAACGGAGATTTATAGTTACACCAAGTCTCATTCGACCATGTGGTAATCGCGACGGGGCCTGTGAGTTCTGATTGAATTGGCACGCTAAGTCGATTGGTATATATTCGTGCGGTGTCTGCTGGCCACACTATTCACGACTAAAGTACTCTAAAACGCTTCTAATGCTTCGTAAGATAAAAATGAAATTTCGTTTCGAAGGCAAACACGTTTTCGGAGCCATGCTAGAAATGGAAAGCTTTGAGCGCCATGAAGACGGGTACGACGACAAGACTCACCAGGACAGGTTTTCAACTTTCAACTGAGTTCATTGGATCAACACGAAAACTTTAATATAGGAAACCACCATGAGCCATCATCCTCATGATAAATCCGAAAGCAACGCACCAATATCTCGCCAAAACATCCGCATGATGACCACGCAGCAAGTGAGGCTAACAAGAGGGTAAAGGGATCACGTGCAGCCATTTTTTTTCCCAAAGAGCACATGCTCAAATGCACCTAAAGAAAAGGCGCCCGAAGAAAATTGGTCATCACGAGTGTATGATATACCATAACAAAAGAAACAGAAAGAACAGCAACAAAGACAACAACGAAAGAGAGAAGGATCAAAAGGCGTAGAAATAAAACAAAGTTTAAACAACAAAGGGGAGCGTCAGTAAACGAGGCAAAAAGAACAAAAAGCATGGAAGGTGAAAAACCACAAAATAAACCCAATGCTAGAGCAAATGCCACGTTGAAAAGTGCAAACTGCACATGTCCTGCTAGGAAGTCACTGCCTTGTCACTTAGCGGAAGACAACGCACGCCCATGCATCTGTCATCGTACTTCAAGATATAAGAAGTTTATATTGTTTTCCGTTGTTTGGCCTTGCGCGCGTTTAAGGGAAGTGGTGCGTATGGATTCGGGGAGGCAGCCACATCTTTTCGAATGTTCAGCTGGGTGGCCACCAGTGTTTTCTGAACTAAGGGCGAATGCTGAAACGCCGTATCATTAAAGCGTTTTCAGGTTTGCCCTATCAGTTGTCACAACTGAAGGGTATCTTATACACCACTTTGGCAGCGCAGTCAGTAAACAGGTTGACGTGCTCATTACCGCACTGCTGGCGGTTCTTTTAGGGGTGAAGCTCCTTCGGGTGTGGGTCGTTCCCTGCTCTGTTGTAGTAGTAGTATGTATGTAGCCACCTCGCGCCGCCGGGAGGCACACGCCGAGGGCGAGCGCGAGCCTCCCGGCGCGCGAGCTCTCTCACTCCGGAGCTCTCTAACTTCCGGAGCTTCTCCCACTCATCATCATTCACTCCGTGGATATGTTCTGGATTTTTTTTATAATTGAAGTAGCAACAGAGAGCGAGAAGAGATGATAGAGAGGGAAAGGCATGAAAGTTAAGCGGTTATGGACAAGCGCTTTACTAGCCCAGATATCGGAACGAAATGGGGGCTATTGAAAGAGGGGGAAAGAAAAGAAAGAGACAGAAAGAGCACCAAATGCAGTGCACACACACGCACACACACAGTCAGACAGTCACAGTCCGTCGCTCTTGCGTGGTACGCGACAGGTATGTTCGATTGACCATGCACGACGTGAACTAGTTCTAAGGCGATCAGACGAAGGTGCTTTCGGTGCTGAACTCATGCAGCGCTAGTTCAACAAATGCAGGCGTAGCATGACACTAGCGCCCAACTGAAACACAGGCCGCAGTGCAGGTAGTACAAGCCTTTTGCTATTGCTCCGCACTTCGCACCTGTTTGCTCGCGTTGACCCAGCTGTTGTTCCTTGCCTGCACGCTTCTGAGAGGTGTTGGGTGCACCAACAGGCTAATTGCGTTGCATTATCTGTAGCCATGCATCGTTTGAGCAAACATCGACCTGATGGACTCCGACAGATCGGTTTCTGGGGTTTGACGCCCCAAAATTAAACCAGCTTTGATTATGAGAGAGGCCCTAGCAGAGAGGATCCGGAAATTTTGACTATCTGGGGTGGGACTGTGTGATGTCAGTGGGCGTTAACACGCGCACTCACATCGCACAGTACACAGGCCTCAACATTTCACCTCTATCGAAATGAAGCCGCAGAAGCCGCGATTCGATCATGGGACCCTCGCATCAGAAGCCGAGTATAGCCACTGACAAATACAGACCCCGAGAGCGAAGACGAAGAGTTCGACGATATCATCACAATTCTGGCTCTCAAAGTAACTAGGATAAAACGCAACAGAATTCCGAGGTACTTTGAGGAAGTCTCTGCCGACACGCGGCTCCCGTCTTCATTCGTGATCGGCGTCGATGTCGTCAGGACGCCATTGATCGACACGACTATGTCGTCTGCTGCCATGGCTGAAAATGATTCTGCACGAACGGCACTAGCTCTCACGTCAGCACAGGTAGTGCGTGGATCTGTCTGAACTACCCTGCACAATACCTGCACTCGTTTAAAACGAACGGCTAAGTTCAGAGGGCGCCATCTTGCCCTGCCAAAACGAATGGTCGAGTGCGGCACCACATGAACTAGTTGCGGCAGTGCAGGTAAATCGAACGCACCTGGCACCACTGTCACAGCCGCTTGTCTGTTTAATTGAGAATCTTCAGTATTGCTTTCGCCGCTGTCAGCAGCAACGTCGACAACATGCAAGAATGGTTTCGGCGGACACGAGTCTATCGTAAAGGCGCGCAATAGCGGATGCCTGGGCTTGTTTCTATACATCATATTAACGACAGTCGCAAGAATGTGCTGTTGCGCCTCCACGCTACGACAGGCATCACAAAGAGCTTTGTCGGTCATTGCAATGCGAAACGCATAGATCTTTGTGAATGTTGTTCCTAGCCATAAGCGACAACGCAGAGTCGACAACGGCGCATTTGAGTTGGGAAGCAGAGGAGAGGCGGTGTTGAGGAGTGTTCCGACTCGTCTGGATGTCTGGCGTGCACCAAGGGGAGAGCGTGCTCTCTTCTGCAAGAATTCGGAGTGTGCTGGCAGCGGAGCGAATTTTGAAAGCTTGCATGGGGCAGAAAACGGAACATTCGCGGTTTACTTGGAGATCGCGTTTCTTGCAATGATGGGAAATGAGGTGGATGTGGGGAGTTACAACTTTTAATTTTCTTTCATGGTCTCTGTTGCTGATCCCTTTTGTGCGATACATCTGCTGCAAAAGTGACTCGCAGATATTTTGTAGCAAATAATGCGCGTACTTAGATGCAGCAGGTAGTTCAAAATGCTGAGCGAACCCTGTTGGCATGTAGTGGAGGTAAGAATTATGTAAGGGCATTTTCAAACAAATCATAGCGATGTCACGATTTAAAATATTTGAGTGTTCGCTCTCAAGCCGCATTTCTTTGTCCTAGGTTTATGCATTCAACACAGATTATCAGGACGAAAAATAACTCTCGTACCCAAAAACTGAATCCCACAATCAACTACCATTTTCCCAGGTGAACTTTAAGGCTTCACCTAAGCATTACAGATGTTTCACCGCCACTGCTGCTATATTCTAAACCTCGTGGCCAGGCTTAAGGTTAACATCCGAAATGGCAGTATATAGGGTAATTTAATTTTTGGAAATAAGAATTAACATATAAGCTGATCACATGTATTGGATGTACAATGTTATCACAAAACAATACTGGTTGCCGTTGGAGAGCGCACACTGACAGCTTTTCAAGCGTAGCATCGCCACCGCTTGTTTGAAAGTTGCCTAGTCATCATCAGATGCTAAAAGGTTTGCTTAGTAGAGTGAACGTATTGCTGCAGCGAAGCACGCGCATTCGTTGCTGCAAAGTGTGTACGAATCACTTGGGCAGAATACCGGGTGTTCAAAATTAAGCTTTATGATTTTTTAAAAATTAGGCGCTCGAAGGCACGTGAGAACCACTTGTGCAAATAAGTTAAGTAGCCAGGGGGACAGAAGGTTAGATGATAATTATCGCTGTCAGTAGCCCAATTAACTAAAATTTAATAATTAACTTTTTACTGGCTGCGGTAAGTTGGCATGTTTACATAGAAAAAATGTAGGCAGTGGTGTTTGTACACAGTTTCAGTTGGAAGATTTTTTCTAGCATGCCTGTGCTCCGAGACATCCGGCTCCAAAGTTTAATTGTCTTTCGCATGATTACGCATGCAAGAGGGTGAGGGTCCGCGCAAAGCTCCTCCCTAAAGTGACGCATCTGTTGTGTGCGCTGTTTAGTGTGTGAATAGGGTGGAAGCGAAGGCATAGGTGATAACAGTTACCCTTGCCCTCTCGGCCGTCGAAATCAAAAATCGAAAAACCCTTGCAACCAGTGTCGTAACACGCAACTGCAGAGCCTCTAACGATAGTGGCAGATACCATGCCGAGATAATGGTGCGAGCGGAGAATCTGGATGCCATTGCGCGTGCGTAATAATGACTAGAGAAGCGTGCGTGGTCGTTGCCTGGGCTACGCGAATAGCGTGACTGCTGATGTCCGAGTACTGTAACTTTTATTGAAATCAAGAGCAACAACTCCACCAATAATAACTGAAACAGTTTTATCCTTGCTAAGGCATATTTCCTGCTGCTGCATAAGCTTATTTCGGTCATGCACAACTTTCATCGAAACTCTTCACCTGTCAAGACGTCAATGCCCCAAAAAGTGTTCAAAATGCCTGCCTTCGGCAGCAACGCAAATCATGAACCGCTCTCGCGTCGACTCTATGACTCGGCGCACTACTTCTGCAGGAATACTCGCACAGGCAGATGTTATTCTGTCCTTCATGTCATTAACATCGCCGGGCTCTGTTACGTAAACTCGATCTTTAACGTAGCCCCAAAGGAAAAAGTCGAGCGGAGAAAGGTCAGGAGATCTTGGTGGCCAAAACATCGCTCCTGCGCGCCCAGTCCACTGTTGTGGAAAACGTCTGTCCAACCAGTTAGTTCTTCGCCCTGGTAGAAAAATGTGGTGGTGCTCCATCGTGCTGAAACCATACTTGGCGCAGGTCATTCAGGGAAAGACTGCAGACAAGGTCATCAATGACAACACCTAATATTTCTTCTGTGTACATCTTTCCGTTCAAGTTGTCCTCAAAAAAGTGAGGTCCGATGATCCTGTCCCCGAGTATGGCGCACCACACATTCACACTCCAGCGAACTTGACGCTTGTGCTGCCTTAGCCAATGTGGGTTTTCTTGTGCCCAATAATGGGCGTTGTGAAGATTAACACTTCCACTTCGGCAAAACCGAGCTTCATCAGTCCAAATTATTCTGTGCAAAAAGTCATTTTCGTGATAGTTTTGATGAGGCCCGAATTGCAGAAGTCAACTCGCCTTGTAAAGTCCGCCTCATTTAGGTACTGATGAAGGTAAACGTGATATGAACGGAACTTGTGCTTTCTTAGAATATATGTGACTGTTCCGACGCTGCGACCGCACTTATCGGCAATCTGTCGGATGCTGAGCTCTGGCATCGAAGTTACGCACGCGACAACGTCGATTTCAAAGTCTTCATCGACGATTGCCTTCGTGGTCCGTCTTGGAAGGTGGACAGAGCCTGTTGTGCAAAAGCGTCGAAATAGGTTTATGAAAGTGGGCCTTGTTGGAAGGAGACGGTGTGGGTGGCGAGACGCGTAAAGCTCCATTGCTAACGAAGCGTTGCCATTCATTTCAGCCATTGCAAGCCCCACGTCTACTTTTTCTTTGGTAGAATACCTCACGCCAGAAGCAGCCATATTAGCTCGAAAGGACTGCACGTGGATTTCCTTGGTAGACCTTCAATACAGAGACGCTGTGCTACCGGAGGCACCCTAGTACTGGACGGTCAAGCTAACGCGTTCACACGAAGATGTCTCCGTGTGATCTAAAGTAACGAAAAAACATCGCGAAAAATGATCTCCTGTTATCGCGTTCATCAGGATCACACGTAAGGCTCATGGCGCACCGCGCTGTCACATTTTGATTTCGCCGGCCGAGAGGGCAAGGGTAACTGTTATCACCTATGCCTACGCTTCCACCCTCTTCACACACTAAACAGCGCACGCAACAGATGCGTCACTTTAGGGAGGAGCTTTGCGCGGACCCTCACCCTCTTGCATGCGTAATCATGCGAAAGACAATTAAACTTTGGAGCCGGATATCTCGGAGCACAGGCGTGCTAGAAAAAATCTTCCAACTGAAACTGTGTACAAACACTACTGCCTACATTTTTTCAATGTAAACATGCCAACTTACCGCAGCCAGTAAAAAGTTAATTATTAAATTTTAGTTAATTGGGCTACTGACAGCGATAATTATCATCTAACTTCCTGTCCCCCTGGCCGCTTAACTTATTTGCACAAGTGGTTCTCACGTGCTTTCGAGCGCCTAATTTTAAAAAAATCATAAAGCTTAACTTTGAACACCCGGTATAAAACGCACGACTGAAAGAAGCAATACAGCAAGAAGAAGGAAATCAAATAGAAATTCCCTACGTCCACCGCATTTCGTATCCCTTGAAGAGAGCGATCTCCAAGTACAATGGGAATGTTATGTCTTCGGCGCCATGCCCGCTTTCAAAAATGACCTACTTGAATTATAAAATTAACCGCAAGTAGTGCTGTAAGAAGTACGTCAACACGTTCGCTGAATGGGCTGCCGTAGTGGTGTATAACATGCCCTTCAGTTGTTCCAAATAGCATGTAGGGCAGAGCTGAGGACGGTTGAATGATAGTGGGAAAAACAATTCACTGTCAGTTCAGAATAACTCTTGTGGCCACCCTGCTGAACAGTGCAAAAGATTTGGGCGCTTCCTCAAATGGGAGCACACCAATTTTCATAAACATGCGCATGTCCACAGAGAAGAAAAAAATAATATAAATTTATATCGCAATCTACGGTTGAAAGTGATCGGCGTGAGTTCTTTTGAACTAATTGACAAGTTAGTGGCCTTCCTGGAAAAAATTCACAGCATATCCACGGGGTGAATGATGATGAGTGGGCGAAGCTCCGGAGTAAATCACCGGTAAACCGTTAATCTTCCGTGTAATTCGCCCAGTCGATCATCATGTAAAGACGTGAGAAACACTCTATTCGAACGCTGGGATCTCGCGTTTAAGGGGACGCTAGCACAAACGCGTTAGAAACAGCGTATTTGGGATTCCCCGAGTAGTCGCGCCCGCGAGGAGGAAAACGCGGAGCGCGAGGAGAGCACGTGAGGGAACCAGGCCGGTGGACGGCTGTTCCACCGCTCGCTTGCACCCCTGTTTTTGGTGGTAGTTTGCATGGCCGGGTTGCCGGGGTTCGCCCGTGTCACTGGGGGGCCCGTTAACATAGGTTGCCGCTTCGCGGTGCGCCTTCGGCGCTCTCACTATTTCGCTCGTGTCACTACTGCCAGAGCCAGGAGCGTCAGCGACGGGCGCTAGCGCGCCCGCCGCTGACACCAACGCGATTCTGTAGTATGTGCCTGCGTGTTTGCTCGTGTCACTTGGGGGCCAGTTAACATAGGTTGCCGCTTCGCGGTGCGCCTTCGGCGCTCTCACTATTTTGCTCGTGTCACCACTTCCAGACCCAGGAGCGTCAGCGACGGGCGCGCTAGCGCCCGTCGCTGACTCGCTGACACCAACTCGCTGACACCAACGCGACGTCTGTAGTATGTGCGTGCCGTGTGGCACGCGGGGCAAAAGAACGGAGGCGAATTGCCGGCGGGGGTATAACAAGGCGGCGGAACGGCCGCCCGCCACTCCGGCCGGTCCCTTTCTCTCCTCGCGCCTCATCGTTTTCCCTCTCGCTTGCGTGACTCCTCGGGGAAATAGAAACACGCTAAAACATGCAGTACACTCTAGCAAGGGGGGAGAGGCCACACGTCTTACGCAGCCCCTTACACAGGCCGGAACGCGCACCGCGTTTGCCGACGCCATCACATGACTGCTGAAAGAGTATACGGCAGGGAGGCCACTGCGTCTTACACCAGCTTCTTACACGCGCCGTAACGCGCTAGCACAAACCCATCATCATCGTTAGAAACGGACAGTCTTTCGCTCTCTCTCTCTCTCTTTCTGTCTCTCTCACACAAGACAGCAGATGGAAGAGTGAGAGAGCTCGCGCGCCGGGAGGAACGCGCCGAGGGCGAGCGCGAGCCTCCCGGCGCGCGAGCTATCGAGCGCAATCCTAGAACGAGGTGGTTACGACTACAAGGAACGAACGACCCACGCCATAAGGAGCTTCGCCCCTAAAATACGGGAAGTTCATATCTTAAGACTAAAGCGTTTTGTACCGGGATTCATGAAGGAGTCAGTGACGTACTACCTGCAACAGAAGTGCAGTTCAGTGTTTCCAAAGCAATGTGAGTCGCTCGAAAACTTTCTCTCGCGCACAACTGTCGAGAATCGCTGTGGCGTGTCTAGGTGCAAATGATGTGTAGATTTAACGTGTTCACATGTTCACAGCACCCAGCCATCTCCCGAATCTTGATTCTCCAGATTGCCGCTTATTCATTCCACAACTTCGCAAAACAGGCTTCACTATCGTGTTATACCGATTCCTAGTAGAAAGGTACCAACCATATTTTTAACATGGCATTTGCCCAAGCTTTGACAATCCTTTGCACTTTCTCACCTGCCATGTTTTTTTTTCTCTTTTGTTACTAATGCAGTGCCTTGTTTTAAAGCTATGTTTTTTGTTGTTTTTATTGTTTTGTGGTTTTTGGCTCCTTACACTTGTTCCTTTCCGGCAACATTTTGTTGTTTTCAGCGTCGTTATTTTTTACGTACTATGATCCCTTTTTTCGTTGTTGGCCTTTCTTCTTTCCTTTTTGATTTTTCATGGTATGTCTGGCTTTTGTACGGACCCACTCCCTTTGGGCAATGTTGTTTTTTGGTGCGTTTCAGCGTGGGCTCTTGGCCGAAAAATGGCGGGACGTGATTTTTTAACCATGTTTTGCCTTAGTTGCTGAGTGCTTTCTCTACTCGGGTGCATGGCCCTGATGTGGTGCAGGTGCGGCACCGTTTGATGTAAATGAACCCACGTTCACACATTTGCCTCCATAACAACAAGGGTCAACCCGTCGTGGTAACTGAATCAGTTTACTTAAAAACTGGGCACAGCCGATACTAGATGCCGCGCGATAAAGGTATCACTCATATTTACGTGTGCTGCAATGAACCGTCAATGTCATTGGCGTGCTCTGGCACCTAATGCAGCCAATATCTTGTTGCCGTTACGCTCGAAGAGCGGTCGGCGGAGAAACGCCACCAACGAAGAAATGTGACCGGCGCCCTGCCACTGCGCTATTGGCGCATATATGCTCAAGGCTGTATGAAAGTGGTTGCGCCCGCAGCTCTGCCCGTGTACATGGAGGCGGACTTCGGAACGCGCCTGGAATGGTGCCACCATCCAGGAGAGACCAAGTAGAGCTGCAGTGATTCACTTTGCCTCTCTTGGATAGCGGTACCATTGCAGGCACTGTGCGCCTCAATGAGGGCGTGCTGAGCCGGACGACACAAGAAGGCGCTTTCGCACATCATCAAGCATGTGCGGCATTAGGGCTATGGCGGCGCACCGGGCACCTTTCTTCGTGGCATGGAGAGCTGTGAGTTCCTTTCCTAGAACATCAACAGATGTCTTTCTGGGTGTTTTTTGTTATTGTTCTTAAATGCTTACTTAATAATATCCGTTACATAGTGACGCATAGGGCCGTAGTGGACCCCGGCATAAGACACCTTCATGTAAAAAACATCTTTATTGAGTGGCTTTGGCATCGGCAACCACAAAAAGTGCATTTGCAATGAGTGCGTCAGCGTCACCGGCTGCTGCGGCGATGCAGCAGCCAAGTGAGCCGCCTGTGTTACGACCTTCATCATCAGGGGCCCTGGAAAGCTGGCTCGACACGTGCGACCGCATCATCTCCTCGAACAAAGTGTTCCACAAAGTGAAGCTTTGTCACGCCTATTTACGCCTGGACACCGCTTGTAGGGTCTGATTCAATAAATCAATGAATCAGCTTTTATTTCTCATTGAAAAATATGGCGGTAATGGAAAAAAAGCCGCAGTACCGCGGCTTAACAAAGCTCCGGCCCCCTAGCATCAAAATGAGCCAAGTACGAGAAATGATTGTGCTGGAAATGAAAAACATTTCAACTGAATTCACTGTGACAGGAAGTGGAAAAATACAGCGGAAACTAGAACAGACATCGAAATATCTCCATTTATGAATCATTATACATGATTATACATACTGATGCGACTAGTAAGCAGAATAAAAAGGGGGGGGGGGGGGAGAAAAACATGTCGCAATGGAAACTCATGTAACCTATACAACATAAGTTGACAAATAATACAACGAAAGACTGCGATGCCTTAGAAATTAAAACAAAAAAAAACAAAGCTTACTCTAATCACATGTAAACTATAATAACGTGACCTTCATTCGACTAAAATCTAAGTATAAATGTGGTTTCCAAGCAGTGAGCAGTTTTCTTTAACATGCGAAATATAGAAACCTTGCTTTAAGTGAACCAAGAATGTTAAGCGCTCTAGATGAGAAGGGTATTTTTACCACATCCAAGTAATATTTGGAAGGAGAATGACCAAACATAGCGGAGGCTTTGAAGAAGGATATGAAAAGAAAAAGAAAAAAGGATAAAGAGGAAAAGAAAGGAAAAAGCCATGCGCTAACAAATAAAGCATACATAGCATTCTGCAACTGATGAACGCGAGTAGATATACAGTGAAAAACAAAGCCTCATATTCATCCATTTAAATTGAGCGAAATGTGCGCGTAAAAGCCATGGCAGTGGCTATGCCATATTTAGCGTATTTTTTAGGAGCGCAGCTAGTTGGAATGATGTCGAATGATTTCCATAGTTTTTTTGGTATAATGGCTCGAGCCAAGGGTCCTGACTTCTTCTGTCGCATGCATAATGACGTATTGTCAGGGGAAACGAACTGATGAAGTCTGTGTTAGCCCTTACGGCGAGACGGTATGTACAGGAAAGACGGAATGCAAGGACAAATTTAACTTTAAGTATATTAAATGCTTCAAAATGACGGCCAGTGTGAGTAGCCTATGAAACATTGGTTATTACAGGAATTGCTCGCTTTTGGCATACACTAAGATTTTTCAATTTGCCATAGGATGTATTACCCCATACAAGGTGACAATAGCTTAACATTGATAGAAATAATCCATTTTATATTAACGTCTAACGTTTTCTAGTAAGATTTGACGGTTTTTGGTGATCAGTACAGTGAGCTGAGAGCCGAGCTTTCGAACCTGCCACATTTTTACTCCCAGTTCTTGCCAACAATTGCGAGCATTGTGCCAAACGAACCGGCCGCACCATTGCTATAGGCGATTGTGCTGCTCCCGAAAGAAAAGGGGACGATCTCTACGCAAGAGGTGACGCGGCTTTACCAGACGCCGATATGCGAGAACATTAATAATTGCAGTAGCTTCCGTACACATGTTGGTCCACATATGAGAGATTGTTGGTTTGTTGAGAATTGATATTTGAGAGAGTCTTACATTACTTCCCGTGGCGCTGGCGTCGTAAGCGTGTCCCCGAAACCCGTCTCGCACGTCTCGTAAAAATGTAAGGCTCGCACCCTTGATGTGTACACACTCTAGCGTGCAAGCTCAGAAGAAAAAGAAAAGAAATGTAAATAAGATGATGAAGACGAAAGAGAGAACGAGCGAAATAAGAAGAGGATATAAAGAAATAAGCAACAGTATTCCATGAGCCATTAGCAACTCTCCTGGTCATTTCTCTGGCCGAGCTTGCACGTAGGAGCTTAAGCACTGTTCCTTGGTGGAGCTCTCACGGGACGAAGGAGTACAGCACAGGCGCGTACCGGCACCAAATTTTTTTATTGGGTAAAGATAGATGTATAGGTAATTCAGAAAATCGCGAAAAAGAGGAGGTACGGAATACAGACAAGTTATGATTTGCAATGTTCTGTGCAAGGGCTCCGCACTGGAAACAGGAAGACTGTGTACGTGTTGCAAGGCACATGATGTTATTATTACGGGAAATATTATGGAATTTTCAGAGAAACTTCTTGTGTTGAATGCCGTTATTTCGCGTGTCTTTTAGATTACGAGGCCTCTATTTTGACTCTTGAATATTATAATAGTTCAGAAGGGTGCGCAGTTTTCGAAGGTCTTGTGGACGGTAAGTTGAAACTCATTTTTTCGTTATATCATGTGTGTGGGTAGGTAATGATAGAATTTGCGGAAATTCGTTGATAAAGTGCGGCTCTCAAGCATGCAACCGGTGAACGAGGTCGCCTGCGGCGGCCACGGCGAAGCGACAGGGTGATTTAAAGGTGGCCGATGTTCGGGCCTCACACTACGGGCACCCCCAGACAAGTGTCCGTAGTGTGGGCGCTGAAGCTGGTGTCTCGAAGTCTTCGGTGTGGAGAATACTAAAGAAGAGACGACTGCATCCCTACCACGTGCAGCTGGACCAAGCATTGGAGCCTCGCGACATCCACAATCGCACTTACTTTGCAAGCTGAATCATAATCATGACAGAAGAGGACCCAGTGTTCGTTAACAAGGTACTTTGGACCGACGAAGCTATATTCTCACTCAATGCCCAAGTGAACATCCACAACGCTCACTATTGGAGTGACGGGAACCCTCACTGGGTTTGGCAGGCACGTCACGAATATCAGCGGTTATTCAATGTGTGGTGTGGGATTTACGATGGTACTATAATCGGACCTGTCTTCTTCGACGGCACACTTACAGGCGAACGATAGGTTAACGATATCTTCAATGGATCACTTCAAGACTTTTTGTGCGAAATGGCTAGGATTACGGATATTTGGTATCAGCATAATGGAGCTCCTGCGCACGGCAGCAGCAAAGTGTGAAGCTGACTGGATGAAGATTTCCGGCAGCAGTGGATAGGGCGGCACGGGCCCATTGCTTGGCCAGCAAGGTCTGCAGATTTTAACCCCGTTGATTTTTTGTTTCGGGGTACGTCAAGACTCAGGTATACCAGGCACCAACCACAACATCAAGTGATCTAAATGGAAAAAAAAAATAAGACAGGTTTGCAAATCTATTCCTGAAACCACGGTCAAGAAAGTCACGGAAAATCTGATAAAGAGATGACAGAGTTGTGTTGCCGCAGATGGCGACCTGTTTGAACATGTTTTATAATCGTGGCTTAATATTACGAGCACCGATCACTGAAAAAAAAAGAGTCTGCTCATACCGTTCGCCTACCCAAAGACACCCGCGACTAGCCTTGCGCCCGTCGCCTCCGTATACGCATATGAAGTTCAAAAGAGAAAATAAAGCCATTTTCTTGTTTTGTTTACCCACATTGGACGCTTTTCTCGGCAGTGCTCGGCCTTTGCACCGCCATTCAACGAAAGACGGACGCCCAAACATCGGTCACCTTCAAATCACCGTGTCGCTTCGCCGTGGCAGCAGCAGGCGACCTCGTTCACCGGTTGCATGCTTGAGAGCAGCACTATTCGCAAGTCCAGAAAAAGTGGTTCATCTGGCAACATTGCTGAGAAAAACAAATATGGCTTCCATATCCAGGGTCACGGCCGCGCTTCTGCTTAGCGCTGCGCTAAAATCTCTTGATTGCGGGTTCGAATCACGATGCTTCGTCGAATGCGAAAGGGTTATTGCTGCCGAACATCTCATATTAATCGGTCTAAAAGATTTGAGCGGCGAAACAGCGGAAATAATTGCGCTGTGCGTTCAAACGTCGCACTTGTTCGGAGACCCGCATCGGATTTTCTTAAGGATAAAGAGCCTTTCCAACGAGCCTGAGGTTGAAGAAGGCAGGTACAGGGTCGTCCACTCTTAGGGTGAACACGGCGCAGCGTGGCTGCCTTCTTTAAAACGCCAGCGCTCGCGATGAGACTGCGCATCGACGCTAATCTTGTGCCGGCACAGAGGGGCTTGGAACACTCTGTGCTCCTGCACATTATTAGCTTTGATATGTGCCCACGTCGCAAGCACCCGCGTTCCAAAAATGAAGCCACGTTGCGTCGTGTTCACCCTAAGAGTAGACGACCCTGTACGTGTTCATGCGTAGCAGGCCTCTCCAAAATATGCAAGCGCTTGTGCGCGACGTTGCTAGATTGACTACATATGCGTCACCGTCACTTATAAAGGTGTGAAAAGAGTTCAGTTCTATGCGCGGTGCCGGAAAACAAACTTAGACGCGCGGTGAACAGGTCGAGGGCTCAAAAGCTGGAACGAGTGCTATAAATCATGAATTTTCTCCAGATGAACTCGAAATGCAAAGGCGCTACGTTAAACGATCACACATTACCTCCATAACCACCAAGCAAATTACGAGGCGCAGAGCGCGTATGGGACGAAGGCGGCGAACGAAGGCAAGCGCTCTCTTTAAATCTACTTACTACAGTGCATGTGGGCAAAAGTACGTCAGCAATAATGCTACCGCGGTTCAAGTTGAGCATAGGCACGCTCGGGAAACGTTACCAGATATACAAGTATAAACGATGTCGCTATTTTGTTCTCGCGCTTGCCTAAACTAAACTACACTCCGGCTCTTCGAAAAGCGCGCATGATAATAAACGCGCGCACACACAATCTGTGTACTCACCGGGGAGGAAGAAGTCGTCGCGAGTGAAGTGCCTGGCCAAACTAGCATAATTCCCTTCATCTTCTTGCCGCTGCGCAAGTTCCTAATCCATGTTGCCCTGCGCGAAGCGTCGTCTGCTTCTTTGGGGAACCGATGAAACGATGTGTTGCTGTCTTTGCATCGCTATGACACGCACTGAGGCACGCAACTAAAGTCTTTTGATGAGGTTTCTTTCTTTTTCGGGCTGCTTCAAGGCGGTATGGCGCCGATTAAGGAACTATAGAGCTGTTTTACAGCCCGCGGTAATGCGATACCATGCCGCATTTCGCGGTCGACCTTGGATCGGCTGGTTCCAGGAGCCTCCGCTAGGTGGCGAGCATTTAGATGGAGTCGCGAATAGCACTTCGTCGCGGTCCGTCACTTGGCTTCTCTTCAGATTTCGCGGGTGCTCTTTACAACGCGGAAAAAATAACAGCATAAGACGTATCGTGCAGGAAATAATTCATTCAATATTTTCTGAAAGTGCTCTACAGCGCAGTCTTCATATTTCCGGTTTTTCAGGCAATAATTAAGAAGTTAGATAATTAAAAGTAATTAATCAATTGAGTTAGGAGAAAATTAAAGATAACCTGAGTATATATATGCTAGTGCGAATAGTATACGCTTGGTTCAACCCGCCTTGGAAGTGCCTTTCATATTCAAAGTCGTGACTTAAGTTACGTCCGACACCCTGTATACAGAAGAGGATAAAGGACTTAGTTCGCCTACAATGGCGAACACTCGTCCGAGCGCTCTTGCTACATTACCTTGGTGCTTGGCTGTCCGAAACTTGTTCAATAAATTAGGATCTTTTCTCATATGGCACAAACAGAACATGTGCTGGCACTCTTAAGCGGAATTCTTCGGGGCTATACTTCGAGCTATAGTGAATTTGACGAGCGGTATGGTTGAAGCCGTGTGCAGCACGCTACCTTTCCATGCAAAAAAGCAGAACGTTGGCTTGGGATGCTGCAGTGCGCATGCGCCGTGCCCCGTTGAAATGATAGAAAGCCGGCTCTGAAGGCGGTTTTACAAAAAGGGATATCATTGCCAAAGCTTTTACCTTCTACCATGCACCTAGGCCTGAGCTGAAGCTTCCATAAGGGCCATTTACTGCTGATCGGCAGCAAGACAGTATTCGAACGGCCGAATATCCGAGAAAGCACTGGGAACAGGGGATATTCAAAATACATTGTGATCTAGAAGCACTGGGCGCACCCGCCATGTTCTTCGGTGAGCAGTCGCGGATTAGTCTACTATTGCTGGCACTGGGAGAGGCTGGGAGGCTGCCACTGATGGTGGGAGGCTGCCACTGAGAAAACGCAGCACTTTTCAGCGTCTTCTAGCTGTGAAAGGTCCAGGGAGCTCACTGTGCTCCCAAAAGTCCACGAGAACGCAATAAAGAAGTCTTGCACTTTTATGCACCCCACCAGGAGGCAGCTGCTCCAGCCATACTGCTTCGCAATTTCTTGTTTTTGCGATGGCTACTTCTCATCAGAGGAAACTCCTAGTCATTCGGAAAGCCCAAGTGTAGAACATCTAAAACAAGCTCTTGTGGAAACACAATATCCCACGTTGTTTACCCGTGCGATTAGAAACGGGAGCCACATTTCGAAACATTATTATTTTTAGCGTCGCGGTGCTACTTCCCTCCTCTCGTTTCTCCAGCCGCAGGCATCTCGATCCTCCGCAGTTGCGTGTTTGATGCTTTTTGTAAGGAAATAATGCGTGGATACATTAGCCGTGTGCCATGAACGTCTCTGCAAAACTAGAATATCGCGTTTTAAAGTTTGCGCGTGTTATGTGTTGGTATCCGGTGTTATTTGGATGCTGATACGCCAGTACACTTTAGCCACGCTTCTGTTCACGTGAGCAGAAGGTCTCCTGAGAGGATTACCGTATGTACAAAATACGTGTGCTAGTGTCGCCAGATCCCTGCAGTATTTTTGCTAGTAAAGGGTGGACGGACGCGTGGTGGAAATGTTCACTAAGTGCTTTGGAGAATAAATAAAAAAACCGACGCTCTACAAGGTCCCCTCAAGAGGATATCTCTCCGCAGCTTTCTTTATCGAGGAAGGGCAGTACATATAGATATTTAAGTGCGAGACTTATGAGGATGAGCGCGACCGTTACGTTGGCTTGCGCGCAGAGGCTACGTATAGCAGGTCTCCAAGCGCTAGTAAATTATTTGAACTTACGGCTGCCAAGCAGGTATACCGAGGATCAGGTTGACGGATGCAATACGATGTCCGACACCGAATGCTTGCTTCAGCTGGCAATGAGCGCGGTGAGGGACGGCCCAAGCTGCTTAGTCGTAAATATTGTCACGAAGCTAGTACATACAAGAGCTGCCTAGAAGCAAGGAATCGGCAGATGTCTCAGCTACAGCCAGGCTAAAGCGTTCGTAAGCGCGAGCTTGGCAGCGAGCGTCTGGTTTCAGCAAAGGCTGATCGTCCAAGAGCATGTGCGCGTCCAGGAACTTCGTCGTTCTCGCTTCAAGGGGCCGGTGGCACAGCGTTCCAACCTACCTCGCGTCAATATCAGCTACCTATCACATATATGCACATTAAAAAAAGCGAATAAAAGCAGAGCTGTGAGAAACGGACCGCAAAATTTTTTTTCTTATTCAATCATTGTGCACCATTCACGTGTGCACTACGTGCGTGATGTTTTTCATGGCACATACGGGATCTAGCTTTCATGAACGTTTATTCATGGTGCAGCGCCAAGAAACACGCGCGCATGTTTATTCTGCTAATAAAGTGATATTGTTAGAAATGCATTGTCGCACAGCTTTACAGAGAGAACAGGATAGCACGCTACTTTAAAACGAATAAGGTGCAGGCTCAAACCACGCCATCGACTTATGCGCATTTATTCCCGCGAGCACTCGCTTTCGTCCGTTAAAATAATGCAAGGAAGAAGGTCACCATCACTCATCGTCCATCGTGCATGCATCCTGTGCCAGCCCACTGAAATTCTGTTAAGATGGGGTTCTCTTAAATCCGCAGGTGATTTTGTCGCTGGGAAAGCAAGTCATATTCACATAAAAATAAAAACGAGGCCAAATGGCGACTTACGCGCGTCGACCACAGTTCCCAATACACGGAATGCTATATACTCGATCAGATTACCTGCGTGGTGGGGGCACTGTTCTTTTCCTGGTCGTTCACAATAATCAGCGCGCATGCATAAAGGCAGAGTTGCGTTGTTCCAGTCGTGCCACGAATGCACGTGATGTGCACGGCTACAAGCAGCAGTAGGAAAACAACGCGATGCGACCGCCAAAACCTAACCGGTAGCACCTGATACAGACTAATATGACGCAAGTGTCGGTTTTCGGCGCCCTGAAGAACATAGCGGATGACGCTTGCTTGGCTTTTGAGAAAGGGCGCTCTCCATTTTGAATATTCCCTATTATTCTCGCCGGAAGCAAGTTGCTTCAGTGGCTTAACGCATGGAGGACTTGCCAAATAGCTGAGTTGGTGATATCAGCTGGACTATCGGTCTATTACGTTATCTTTAACTTTGCTTATCGTTCTTTGAACTAGCGGAGAGGTGTGCATTGCCCTACATAACACGATGCACGTTGCCGCGTATCAAGTCTAGGAGTCGTCGTCACATCTTTTTAATATGGTACTTATTTCGTTTTTATTTATTTCGTTTACATTGGCACTTGAACGGGGCTTTCGCCGGAGCTGCAGTCGTCGCCATTGCCGTCATCTCCCGTATATAGATCGTGATGCATAATTGGAAAGCTTTAAGATACGTCAAATGATGTTGCGCTACCTAATACTGGTTTGACTGGTCCCGTCAAGTCGGTGCGTAAAAAATACCGACGCGTTGCTTCTGTTGGTCGACTAAGCAGTGAAAATCACAATCATGATGCATTTGTTATGGTTCTGACAGCGTTAACTAAAAGCGGGATTCATGCGGGCGTCATAGTGGGTAAGGTGAGCGTGACGTTCCTAGTTGACTTGGGATCCGCAATTTCAATAATGTCGTCTCGTCTTTTCAATCAGCACTTCGCCAGTCCCGCACGCTGTCCTGCACATCGGATAATGTTGTTGGGCTACACCCAACAGTCCATACCGGTTCGGGCCTCTTCCGTCGCTGTCAACTATGGAAAACCAAGTGGCCGACGCTCTCTCTCGTCTCTCAGTGTTGTCACCACAAGATGAGACTTCGAGAGAGGAAGTTGTAGCCTTCATTCAAGCGCCACCTTGTATCACCAAGGACCGATTCACGCAGTGTCTTGCGGAAGACGTTATGTTGCAGCAGGTCATTTCTCACGTCGGTCATTTTTCGCCGCTGCATCGAGGACTTGCGCTTGAAATTAAGCCATACGGTACCCCGTCGCGGTGGTCTAGTGGTTATGGCACACGGCTGCAGATCGGAACGTGGCGGGATCGAATCCCGTTTGCGGCGGCTGCATTTCGATGGAGAGGAAATGTTGAGGCACGTGCGCTGTGCGATGTTAGTGCACGTTAAAGAACCCGAGGTGGTCGAAATTTCCGGAGAACTCCACTACGGCGTCTCTCATAATCAGAGCTGGTTTTGGGAAGTTAAACCCCACAAATCAAGTAATCAAGCCGTGCGGTAACGCGGGTCAAGAGCTGTCCATTTTTAACGTGTCGCTATATGGAGGGAGTCTTCTTTTTCCCGAATCGCTGCAGCCACAGGTAATTACGGCACCACGCGAGTCTTATCCGTGCTTGTAAGGACAAAGACCCATCTGTGAGAGCGGTATTCATGGCCGTGTATAGATTGGCAAGTGGAGCGTTTGATTCAGACAAGCATCTTATGTAAAGAAGCCGACAAGAGCACGAAGGTGATTGCTACCTCGCTACAGCCGTACCATCTGTACCGGCCCATGGCAAAAGATGGCACTTGACACCGTTGTTCCATTGGAAGGAGTCCGACATGGCTGCGGATGTGTAATCACACTGACCGATTATTTCTATAAGTGGACGGAAGTAAATTTCAGTAACGAAGCCTCGACGGCTACAGTCACAAACTTCTTGCTCTATGTGCTTTCACGTTAATGATACCCGGATGAAGTCGTTTCTGACAACAGACCTCTTCGTTTGTGACAACCGGCTTCTATAGAATTTGAACACATCATGAAAAACCGCAGCATCCACATTCTATATCCTTCCGCGTACCATCACCAAGAAAATGGTGAAATCGCACCTTTCAACAGTGTTCTCAAGTCGCATCTTCAAGTGGCAGCATTGGAGCAGCGTCCGCTTCGTCAGGCAATAGTCGAGCACCTCGTACTTTATCACTGCACTCCGCGTGCTACAACTGGACTCAGTCGTACATTACTCGTTCATGGACTCGTACGAAGGACAAGACTCTACGTAGTAGGAAACCCATCACCTGTGTTCTGCACCTGCTCAAACTCGGAAACTAAGCGCCTGCGCTAGCGGGTAAAGAAACGGCAACGTTATAGCCAGAAGTATACCGACAGACGGAGATCGGCGAATGAAACTGTTCGTAAAGGGGGGTGACCTTGTTTGGATTAAGCCAGCTATTTCTTTCATGAGCGATAGCACTTTCACGGGTTCCTGCAAGGTAACGAGGAAACTGAACCATCGTCGTTGCGTCTCGAGGATGAGAATGTATTGAGTACGTCGAAGGTATCAAGAGGTCCTGTGCCAACGTCTGCTGCGCTTTAATCGTGGAGCACCCATCGGGATGACCAGGGACAGCACATGCCTCCCGCTGATGGTCCTCGACTGCTTTGGCCAGACCTCGTCTTTTCGGGCGCCAGCTCTATGCCTCGAAGTACAGGTGGTGTGGTGCCCCCATCACCAGACCGCGGTCCAGCGAGTTTCCAATGCTCCGGTCACTGACTTTGGTGATCCTCCGCCTCAAAATCAACTGGGGACGTGAATTCACCGCGTGAATATCCGCGTCGGGTGCTGTCTGCTCGAAACAGGCGACCGCCGGATCGATATGGCTTTTTGTAGATCCTTTATTTAGCTGCTATCTCATGACTACGAACTGCACTTTCTTTGTGATGATTGCGAAGCGTAATGCAATAATAGTTTTGAATTATCGTCTTATAAAATGTGTACTAATCAACAAACTTGCTAACCTCAATTTTAAGGAAATATAACGTACATGTAGTTTCTTTTCCACATTGATCGTAAGCCATAAAAAGGGGGCTACTGCACGTGTATCAGAGATGGCTACTAAAGGGTTGTTTTTTGGTTTCCATTTCTGTGTGTGGATCATGCTGGAGCGGGATAACACCTACCCACACGAACACAATGAAATTGAAGGATTGGGACTATTACTTTATGGAAATATGGCTTGTGAACTATCCTTATTGCAAAATCTATGTGAAAGAAGCACCGAGTTGCTAATGGTGGCAAGTTGTCTGTATATATATACCACAAGGTGTAGCGCAGCTTTCTGATGACGAACTCAAATATTTTCAGACTACGGGACCCGCGATTACCAGATACACGTTAGAAAAGAAAATCTCGATTCATATGACAGAAAGTCCGACGACGGATGCAGATCGTTAGTTCAAGGAAAAAAGACGAACCCTACTAAAATTTATTATGAGAACTGCACTAGATGTGAGGAGGTCTGAGACCTCTGCAAACTTTGAATAAAGTTTACGACGCTTTTGATGCAATTTAAGCCTTTCCCATTTTTGGCTTGAATTTCTCTCGGCACTCATGTGCGATGGCTGCAGCAGACCCAACGCCCGCGTGCGTTTCGAGCACATTAAGCAACGGCAAATTTCGCTAATTCAGCCTTGATATCTGCAAGCACGCACCCATAAAGGAGTACTGACACGATTTTGCGATGGTGCAAAATATACATATTTCGTTTATAGTGATGTATTGTTAACGCCCTCCGCACGCGGAAGCCAGGAAACACGTACAAAATCTTTTAGTTTGGTTTTAAAGTTTTCGTCAGACAGCACTGCAAGCCAGCCCCAGCGCAATGGACACTGCTATGATGTACGAGAACAGCCTCTCAAACATCGCTGAAATCGCTGTCATAGTCGCTCGACGACGGTTAAATTGTCGTTGTTTGCGTGTCGCACGTGTAGCTAACCACAGACGACAGAGTGGCAGCGACGGTGTCACGAACGTACTTCCGACTCTGTTGACACGTCATTAGGAAACCACCCCCTGGAAATCGAAACCGAAAGTGGGCTTTTAACGGAGTCGTATTAAAAATATATACATTGCGTTGCGAGGTACCATAATGCTCTTTTTCGGCTTCGCGACGCCAGTGCTTTGATTTACAGCAACAATGCGAGAATGTCGAAAATTCGTGTCAGTACTCCTTTAACAAGCCTGAACGGCAGTTTCATGGTACAGTGTTGGTTGATGTATGTAGGTGTTCATAATATTTGGTGCCACACTCTTAAAGAAAAGATAGTACAGTTTGCTACATCTGCGGTATCAACATTTTGTCACATATGTTACTTCCCTGTTACTAACCGCAGTTAGCAAGTGTAAATGAGTGACAACACCTGTGTATGGACACGCATCGTCATTTATGCTCCTGGCCTTTATGAGGCCCCTGCGCTCTCACGTCCTAGATTGTGCCGAGTTCCGGATTACGCTTAATTAACACTCGCGCTGTGAATTCTTATGGTTCAATTACACAAAAGAGAAATTTCCCACCGGCATTACATTTAAGATCAAAATCCTGTGCCTATATATATATATATATATATATATATATATATATATATATATGGTGGCCGGTGAATGTTTGCGCAGTGCCAGCATTTGGTTTTTTTCAATCACGCAGGCAGGCTGGTAGCAGGCAAAGAACTTTATTTAGGCCCTGAGAAACTGCGGCGGGCGTGCCTTCTAGGAGGAGTGTGTAGCAGTTTCGGAGTGCTCCCACGCAGGGACTGGAAAACCGTGGCCCTCCCTCCTATCGCAGGTTCTCTGAAGAGCCCGCAGTTGAACCGAAAGGTCGCCACTTCTTAGGGCTTCCTCCCAGTCCAGTCCTCTTCTTTGCTAAACTCTGTGTCACGTAACGCAGGACATTGCCAGAGCATGTGAGCTAGAGAGCAGTAAATCTGTCTGCAGTTCGGACAATGCGGTTCAATGTTCGGGGAGAAATTACTAAAGCTGCTCCTCGAAGGAGAAGACTCCGTTTAGAGCCTCCTGAGGGCCGAGGACTGCGGTCGAGTGAGTTTAGGGTGAAGAAGTGGATAGTCCTTCTGACAGAGATGATAATGAGTCATGATGTCCTCGAAAGTGAGGAGCGGGTCTTTGTACTTTCCCGCGTTGTCGGCTACGAAATTTCCGGGACCGCCGCGGGGAGTGAAACCTCGCTCACGGTCATGCGCAAAATCATTGGCGCTGGAAACATCGGGGAGTATGGTGGCCCACATGTGGGCCGGGAAACCATTTTATGATGTGAAACTCGGCAGCGCCCTCCCTGCCGAGCATAGCTGCTGCCTCCCGCGAGATCGAGCACTATGTGAAAGCTCTAGCAACGGACCGCGAGTCCGTGAATACAATTGGACGCGATGGGCCTTTATTGCTACAGCAATGGCGATTTGCTCGGCAACCGTTGCCGAAGCCTTTCTAACCAAAGCAGCGCATAGCACACTGCTACTATGGTAGACTGAGACCATTCCAAAATGATCAGAACACCCGAACTGGGCGGCATCGACAAATGTAGCGAGGTGCGGGATGTCTTCAAGTCATTTCTATAAGGAACGGGCCTGAGGTATGTGGCGTGCTGCATTTTATTGCGGGTGGATATTTCTGGGCAGTGAATCTACCTCAACTGTTCCCCTGATCAAAGACGGTAGATTCACTTTACGTTCTGGAATCTCCGTGAGGCCGCAGCCAAGATACGTCTATCGGCCCGCAAGGACGCTAAACGCACTATCTGAGCCATTTTCTGGGACTCGATCATCTCTGAGAAGGAGTTCTGCATGCGCTGCTGTATGAGCTTTTCCGTGATGGCGCCGATAGGTAACCCTAGAACTCGCTTTATACTTTTTGAGCATTAATGCGTCGATTTTTGCGTGTTTACTTTTGGACCTGTGCAGTGCCGAAGAGACATAATTAATGTGAGTCATGAGGAACCCATAGTAGACCCGAAGGGCATTGCTCTCGCTCAGCCCGCTCCTGCGATTCGAGACCCTGAGTATGAGCTTAAGCATGTTCTTCGTCTTGGAGGTGATGCGGTCTATATTCTGCGAGTTGCCCTCCTTGGACTCCAGCAGGAGTCCGAGCACCCTGATGCAGTCTACTGGGGATTTTCTGCCCTTTCCGCGTGTATAGACACGTTGGAATATGCTCTAGAGGAGTGAGCTTCTTCGCTCCTTGTCTGGTGGCTCGGTACGGTGACAACTCGGACTTGGCAGGTGATAGACTCAATCCCCAACCGACTAGAAAGCCTTCCGTCACATTTAGTGCCGGTTGAAGTGCCTGCTCTATCTCGACATTGGACCCTCCCGTGCACCCCAATATCGTCCGGGTAGAGAGAATGCGTAATCCCGCGCACCGCAGCGATCCGCTCGGAGAGGCCCTTCATGGCAATATTCGAGAGCAGAGGCGAGGTAACAGCCCCTGTGGAGTGCCTGTCGCTGGCAAGGTCAATTACGCGGATTTTAGTTGCCCGATCTTAATGGTAGCTCTGGGCTCCCTGAGAAAGGAGCTAACGTATATGTGAAAACGTTGTCCCAGACACATATCCGAGACTGCCGTCAAGCACAAACTTTTGAGAGATGCTGTCGAAAGCTTTGGCCATGTCTATAGCTAGTATGCCTCTGGTATCCCTGATGTAGATTTCAATAGTTTGTTGCTTAATGAGGAGCATGACGTCCTGTGCAGTTACGACAGCTCTAAATCCAACCGTGTTGTGCGGAAATAGCTCTTTAGATGTACCGGGACACCAGATAGTGAATCGCATGTTCGGCCATCTTTCCCACGTAGGACGTAAGCGAGATCGGCCCCATCTTCTATGGCTCTAGAGGTTTTGCTTGCTTTGGGATAAGCACCACCGAGGCAGTCTTCCATAATTCGGGGACAAGCACCGTCTACCAGATTGTGTTGACTTCATCTGTTAGCTTCTTGATGGATTTGCCATCCAAGTTACATAGGAGCTTATTTGAGATTCCATCCGGGCGCGGCGCACAACGTCTGTTGAGGTGCAGAAGTACCTGTCCCTATCAAATATCAAAATTAACTTGTAGCGGCAGGTAGCGGCAGCAGAATCGGCGTCGCATGGAAGAACAACGAAATGCTCGCTCTTGCACGAGGCAGGTGCCGCTTCCACGCGTCCTGCGCGTGCTAGCGTTGGAATCATTCATTAAAATGCTCTTGATCACAGCGGTCAGTGTCGGGCTTGCTCTATTTATAAGGCTGAGACTTCGCCGGTCTCCAAGGTTGCTCACGGCCCCAAACTGAATCACGGGTCACTCATATGGGCCCGGAGCGTGCGGGTCTGCACAAAATATGATTCAATGTTTGTTAGCAAAGCGGCCTAACCTTGCTTCACCTTTTTGAAGAACCTTTTTGATATTTTTAGGAACAAAAATAGGCACTCAAAACACATATCGCGCGGACAACACAGTTCTCTCAGAGACCTCGCGGGCAGATATAACATTATAAGCAAACCTGTGGACAAGGGTGATAGCACAGCAATTTCCCAATAATAGTGCACAAGAACGAGGCCATCAACCATCCCAGTAACAATATATATACCGGAGAACGAGACACCGACCCAGCTCTGCTATACAGCAACAACAGACGATGATGAATAAAAGATCATTTAGCAACAGAATTAATGAGACTTTCCGAGTACCGGCTCGTGATAGCCGGCAGCAAACAAGCAGGTCGTGTCTGTGTCCTTCCTAAGATCCATTACCTTAGCATAAATAAACCAGGAACTGCTTAAATACTGGGTAGACATATCGTACGCCATTCCGTCGGATATTCAGAATACACATTAATTTTCTGCGGAGCACGCGGCCATTAACCAAAAGCTAGGACTCTCTGAGCAGGCAATTCTGGTATTAATGGATGTCCGCGCCCTATGACCGAATATGCCTATCAAAGAAATACTGAATCGCTCTGGAAGTCGATACATAATAGCAAGCGAGCAAATGCGGCCGCAGTTTATACCGCACTACTGTGATTAGTCCCTGCGCAATTACTTTGATTTCAACTCGAACTACCCGCCGATTTTTGCAGCAGCATGTCACGTTTTTACGCCGACGTACGCCGACATCGCCAGGGGACATTTACAAGCAGAGGTTTGGGAATCGTTGCTGATGAAACGTCGCACCTACCACATTTCGTATAATATCCTTATATTTTTTTAGAGATGGTTCAAGCGCATTATGCCCATTTTTTCCACCACTTCAACAACTTTAATTTTCGCATTAATTTCCTTATGCAGCATGCTTTTCGTGCTTTTCAATTAGTTCATCTCACATGTCGCTCAACACGGCCCCTCCCTCCTATTTTTCCGCAGGAGCCCCTCTTCTTATCCTCTCCTTCTGAGAATGGCGGAGAGTGTGCAAAGCTTATATAAACGAACGCTATAGAAGCCAGTTGCCATCCTGACAAAGGCAAGTCTACTTGCCGAAACGTTGGCTCCAGCGATATTCTCTGTTCACCATAGTTTGTTATGATTTGATCGTCGAATCAAATCTCCGTCTTCCCCTGAGCCTCTCTCCAATTTTGGAAAGATGCAGGGGAGATTTCGTTTCATAGAAGTTCGTATGGATGTCCTCGTAACTTGGAGCTACCAAAGGGTCGTTCCTGACTTTTCCTTTTGGAAATGTCGCTCATTGTTGGAGAATGCCGCATAAATGGCTTCCCATTTTACTCTTCATGCGAGATCTCCTCGACAGATTTCGCTTTTGGTGTGTCCAGTAATATTTCCGTACTATCTCGTCTGTATTTCGAGGAGGTTATAGTGCCCATGAACGATCAAATTTCAAACGAGCTCGTGCAATGCACTCTGCAGTATCTTTCTTATATGCGGGGCGCATATATCGTATCCACGCGAGATCATTCGATGTCGGTTATCTTTGACGCTGCAGCTCAAGAATGCGCTTGGAATTTTCTCCGTGTAGTGCCAGCTTATGGCTGCTGTGCCTGGCTGCAGTGTCTGAGCAAGGTGCTCGCGCGTTTGGCGATGCCATTTACCAAGGGGACGCCAACTTCTGTCTTAACCCAGAATATGGGGCAGATGCTTCATTGTACGCCAAACGCGGAACAGAATCGCTGCATTTTCACATGTGTAGCGCACAAAATAAAACACAGACGAAAAGGAAGGACGTAGACACAGCGCCGTGGCTACGTCCTTCCTTTTCGTCTGTGTTTTATTTTGTGCGCTACACATGTGAAAATTCAGTACCAACATGCCCAAGCATACAATCTTTCAAGAATCGCTGGCTCCTTAAAGGGGTCCTAAACCACCCTCCGGTCATCGAAAAACAAAGCACATTCTATCGAAGGTGTACGTTGTAATAAACAGCTTACCCAAATGCTGTGGTCGTGCGCGAAGCGTAGAGTTAGCAGGGCAAGCACAAAGCTGTCCCTTACTTAGGAGCTCTGGTATAAAAAAAAGGCCAGATCTCACGCTTTTTTTAATATGCTTTATGACGAAATAAAGCAGATTGCTGCTATTGGCTGGTAGATTAGGAGCGACGTTTGAACCATGTCTGCATCAAATTAACTTGATCATGTTCTCACTGTGTATACTATCATTTGCAGTTTACAAATAAACAATATTGCTACGGCACATACGCGAGTGTCCTTCATGCCTGGCCCGAAGAAGACGACGACGAATTGATAACCGAACGCTGGCTGTTCTTGCTGTGCACGGTTAAACTCGAGCCCGTAAATACAGGTGTAGGTAGCCTTGTTTGTGCGTAACATCGTGGTGGAAGTGCGCGATCCCTGACCTCGCCACGGAGCTTCGCAGCGGCCGTTTTCTTGAAGCTCCCACGATGGCTTCTGATGCACCGGCGCCAACACCCGCCAATCCGTCTGCGACAACGTACGTCACCGTTACCACACCGCGAGATCCCGGCGTGTTCTCGGGCCGCGAAGGCGCAGACGTGGAGGACTGGCTTACTCGGTACGAACGTGTCAGCACCACTAACAGGTGGGATCCCACACTTCAGCTCGCAAATGTACTGTTCTTCCTTGACGGACCACCGCGAGCATGGTTCGAAACTCACGAATCTGACATCACAAGCTGGGACAGTTTCAAGCAGAAACTGCGCGACGTGTTTGGGAACCCATACGGTCGGCAGCTGGCTGCTAAGAAGGAACTCTCCACGCGGGTCCAAACATCAACTGAACCTTACGTCGCCTATATTCTGGACATCTTGGCTGTATGTCACAAAGCCGACGTCAACATGTCCGAGGCAGACAAGGTAGCCCACATTCTAAAAGGGATCGCTGACGACGCGTTCAACCTGCTCGTCTTCAATAATGTCACCACTGAAACGACGTCATGAAAGAATGCCGTCGCTTGGAACAGGCTAAAAGCCGGCGAATCGTTCATCAGTTCGCCCGCTTGCCCAACACCGCAGCAACGTCGTCATGTGAGGGTTTTTCTCACGCGTCCGCTAACTCTGACAACGTTACACGCATTGTACGGCGTGAGATAGAGGCCGCCTGTCCTAGTACTGCCGAAGTCAAGACCTTCTCGGAACCTGTTGTTCCGGTTTCGCTAGGTCAAGCCGTCGTTCGCGAGGAGATTCACAACATGGGCATTCATGCGGTGTCTTTGCCAGCACGCCCCGATGTCCGCCCCAACTTTGCCACCCCATCCCGTCCCGTATCAACCTTCGCCCCTCCCCGGTTTAGGAACTCAGCTGAATGGCGAACTGCGGACGACAAACCTATTTGCTTTCACTGCCACCGCGTCGGACACATTTCCCGCTACTGCCGAAGCCGCTGGACTCCATCCTGGAATTCTTTCGCCTCTTACTCTGCTCAAACACGCCGTCCACAACCGTACCCATCCAGCTCACAACACGTCGACCCTGAAGAATACCCTTCTCAGCCTCGCTACACCCGCTCACCTTCGCCCCAACGCCGCCAATCTCGCTCGCCTCAACCTCGCCGACCATCCTCCCCGACCATCTTTCGCCGCTCCCAGCCGGAAAACTAGGCAGTGCAGCTCCTGGAGGTGGCGCTGCATTGTTGGACATGGCACAAAATCCTGTCGACGTGGACCCTGTCGACCAACACCCCAGTCGCCTCAATGCCGCCGCCTACGTTCGCTTGCCGCCTCAAACACTTACTTACGTCGATCACGTGTCGTCGCCTCCAGTACCTGATGGGGACTACGTTCTGACGTCAGTAACTGACGTGTTACTCGACAGAGGCACCACACTTCCTCATACAGTTCTCTCAGTTGTTGCCAACTGCGCCTGCCTACCTGTAGTCAATTTCAACTTCACGCCCCAAGTTCTGCCCCGTGGTATCTCCCTCGCCCTGCTCAGCCCACTCGATGCACGCGAAGTGCAGGCTTTTACCGTCACCGGTTCGCCACATTCACCTGCACAGCAGGATGCCTGCCCCTCTGATAAGGCTATTACGTCGATGATTGCCCCAGACCTAACCCCTGAGCAAAGTCAAGATCTACGTCGCCTTTTGCGTGAATACAATGATATTTTTCATATCGGCGGTCGTCCTTTAGGCCAAGCTACGCAAGTGACCCATCGCATAAATACTGGCGATGCCCCTCCTATCCATCGACGTGCCTATCGTGTATCCGCGGCTGAACGTCAGATAATTCAAAGCGAAGTTGACAAGATGCTCGCAAAGAACATCGTCGAACCATCGTCGAGTCCGTGGGCATCGCCTGTCGTTTTGGTGCGAAAGAAGGATGGTTCTTAGCGATTTTGCGTCGATTATCGGCACCTTAACCGAATTACAAAAAAAGACGTGTACCCGTTGCCACGCATAGATGACGCTCTTGACTGCCTACACGGAGCTCGCTACTTTTCATCGATTGATCTACGTTCCGGGTATTGGCAGATTGCAGTCGACGATATGGACCGTGAAAAGACAGCCTTTATTACACCGGACGGCCTTTATCAATTCAAGGTCATGCCTTTCGGCCTCTGTAACGCCCCTGCCACCTTTGAACGCATGATGGACTCCCTCCTGAGAGGTTTTAAATGGTCCACATGTTTGTGCTACTTAGACGACGTTATCGTGTTTTCACCAACATTCGAAACGCACATTGATCGCCTCTCGACAATCCTGGACGTTTTTCGTCAGGCCGGGCTCCAGCTCAACTCGTCCAAGTGTCGTTTTGGCCGCCGCCAAATCACGGTCCTTGGCCATTTAGTCGACGCCAACGGCGTCCAACCAGACCCGGGAAAAATATCCGCTGTCAAGAACTTCCCTATACCACAGTCCATCAAGGATGTCCGCAGCTTTCTCGGGCTATGCTCATACTTTCGCCGTTTTGTCAAGGATTTTGCGACCATAGCGAAACCACTAACGGAGATTTTGAGGCAAGACGTCTCCTTTTCTTGGGGCCAGCAAGAAGCGTCCGCATTCTCTCGCCTCATCAGCCTGCTCACGACGCCCCCGATCCTCGCCCACTTTGACCCGTCTGCCCACACAGAAGTCCGCACTGACGCAAGTGGCTACGGACTCGGTGCAGTATTAGCCCAACGTCATCGTGGTCACGATCGTGTTATTGCCTACGCAAGCCGCCTCCTATCGGCCGCTGAGAGAAACTACTCCATCACAGAGCGTGAGTGCTTGGCTCTTGTTTGGGCGGTAGCGAAGTTTCGACCCTATTTGTATGGTCGCCCATTTTCCGTAGTTACAGATCACCACGCACTCTGTTGGCTGTCTACTCTTAAAGATCCTTCAGGACGGCTCGGGCGCTGGGCCTTGCGTTTACAAGAGTATTCATATTCAGTCGTCTACAAATCTGGCCGCTTGCATCGCGATGCAGATTGCTTGTCTCGCTATCCCGTCGACAAGCCTCACGACGACGACGAGAACACAGTCCACTGTATCTTCTCAGTGTCCGACCTCGCTAACCTTGGCGACGAACAATATCGTGACCCTTCCTTACGACCGATCATCGAGCACATACAGGCATCGCCCAATGACCCCTCCGTCAGAAGATTTGTCGTCCAGAATGGCGTCCTCTACCGACGTAATTTTCGGCCCGAAGGACCTGACCTGCTCATCGTCGTACCGAAACACCTACGCCGAAGCATACTCCGCGAACTTCATGACGCACCCACTGCCGGACACCTCGGTGTATCCCGCACGTACGACCGTGTCCGCCGCCGTTTCTTTTGGCCAGGACTTGCACGCTCTGTCCGCCGTTACGTGGCTGCCTGCGAGTCGTGTCTGCGTCGCAAACGGTCCTCCCTTCCACCTGCGGGTCACCTTCAGTCGATTGACATCCCCGCAGAACCCTTCTTTCGCGTCGGACTCGACCTTCTAGGCCCTTTCCCTACGTCCGCCTCCGGCAACAAGTGGGTAGCGGTGGCGACAGATTACGCCACGCGATATGCGATCACTCGCGCACTACCGACCAGCTGTGCCACTGATGTTGCGGATTTCCTGCTGCGTGACGTTATCCTCCTTCACGGTGCTCCCCGACAGCTACTTACTGACCGTGGCCGTAACTTTTTGTCCCAGGTAATCGCCGACATCCTCCGTTCTTGTTCAACTCAGCACAAACTAACCACTTCGTACCACCCACAGACCAACGGCCTCACCGAGCGCCTAAATCGCACCCTTACAGACATGCTAGCTATGTACGTTTCCGACGATCATCGCGATTGGGACGTGGTGCTGCCGTACATAACATTTGCCTACAACTCCTCCCGCCATGATACTGCTGGATTTTCGCCTTTCTACATGTTGTACGGACGAGAGCCGGCGTTACCCCTTGATACCATGCTGCCTCCACCGACCACTGCTACCACTGAATATGCCCATGAAGCCATTGCACGCGCAGGTCACGCTCGCCAGCTTGTCCGTGTTCGGCTTATGGCGTCCCAAGCAAGTCAACAGCGTCGCTACGATGCTCGACATCGCGAGCTTTATTTTTCGCCTGGTGAACTTGTGTTCCTCTGGACCCCATGCCGCCGAGTGGGATTATCCGAAAAGCTCCTTTCCCGGTATGCTGGACCCTACCGCGTGCTGCGCCAAGTGACACCAGTCACCTACGAAATTGCTCCCGTCTCGTCCACGACGGCCGATTCCCACTCATCCAGAGACGTCGTCCACGTCTCGCGGCTGAAACCGTACAACTCTATTTCCGACGACACTTTTTAGCCGCTCCGGGACGGAGCTTCTACCGCCGGGGGTCATGCTACGGCACATACGCGAGTGTCCTTCATGCCTGGCCCGAAGAAGACGACGACGAAGTGATAACCGAACGCTGGCTGTTCTGGCTGTGCACGGTTAAACTCGAGCCTGTAAATACAGGTGTAGGTAGCCTTGTTTGTGCGTAACAATATGAAGTAAAGAAAGAACATGTTCTCACTGTGTATACTATCATTTGCAGTTTACAAATAAACAATATGAAGTAAAGAAAGAACATCGTCAATTTCGTTTAAATTTTTGATGTGGATGTCGCATTTGACGTGACAGAAAATTGTCGTCTGGCACTATTCGGCGCGCTTTCGCAAATCCGCATTTTCGGCACCGTGGGGTCGGCGCTTGGTGTGCTTGAGTCACGCATGTTTCGGCAATGAAAAATGAAAAAAAAAACCTCAAAACTTTCGGTTATGTAACACAAGCACGCGCTAATGCACCTGGATTGCTGAAGTTGCGTTTGCCTGTGAAGTTGCGGCACCTTTCTAACACCGCAGTATTATCGCTAAATTTCACTCGAAATAGCATGCACAACCCGTTTCCCACGTTCAGCTACAATGGAACCGACTTCTAGGCTAAATGAAACGAGTTACCTTTCGTCACCGATTAGCCTTGGGTTGCCACAGGGAGATTTAGCTAACGAGATAAGATGCTCATATCCTGCCAACATTCACCTATGGGATATATCCCCGCGGAAGATGGCGCGCCGCCACTGCAGTGCTATTTCGGCTGCTTCTATGTGATCAACTTTTCTGTTTCGGCCGTTCTTAACGCCTCTGCCGGTGCTGACTGTCCGTTTTTGCAGATGGACTGAATCTGCCGAATCTGAAACTCAGCACCGCAGTCGGTGTCGGCATGCGAGCGCGCACGGCGCAAACACCTTACTCAGGGAGTAACGAGCAAAGAACAAACGGTGCCCTGCGTTGTCGCGGGTTGCAAAGTCAGCGACAGGAAAGGAAGGCATGAAGTCTCGATATACGCGGCCTCGCGATGACGCTTCGCGTCTCCTTGGCGGCGGCGTATTGCCCTTCCACCCACGGAGAAACGAAAGGACTTGGGCAGCTTGCGGAAGACCCTCGCGCGTGACGCCTTCCGTCACGATCCGCACTGGAGTTGGACACATCCGAAGCACTATGCCATGCCGACGTTGTTTCTTCCAGGCAGATATGCAAGTGAACAGTGCGCATTTGAGGTTCTTTATTTTTTTTGCTAACTTTTCTATCAGCATGATGGAACACTCGCCAGTTAGTTAAGCGCAGGAAAAAAATAGTGTCTACAATATTTTAAGCAGTCATGCATAGATACTGCAGCCAGCATTCAAATTGGTTGCATGTATATATTTTTGGGCTCACAGCACAACATACTACGTAATCGTTGCTCACTAGAAGTGACTCTTATGAGTATTCCCTTCCAGAGCTTGCCAATGGCTCAGTCAGGCAGAAACCCAAATTCTAGCATGAGTTTCAATTACACAAGTGCACAAGGCGCAGTACTGTTCGCATAAACATAGCAATGTTTGAGTGGCCTAATGAGCAATATGAGCAGAATAAACCTTGAAATGCTGCACCGATGTGAACAGTCTAATGCTAGTGTATGCAAGCAGCACTAAGCCTTCATTGGCAGCAAGTATCAAATATGCATTCCTAAAAAAAGTGGCGAAAAGCACATTCACATTCAACACTTTATTTCGTGAAGTGTTTTCACTAAGACAGGAACAAACCTCTCTACCGCGTTATTGTAGCCTATTGTAGCCATTATTGTAGTCGAAATAAATTTACTGTTAGGCACACTAGTGCAGGTGTAAGGCGGTTTATTGCCGAAGCAGCAAAGTGACCGTCTCCGGCGAGCGTCAGACACCGAGATCGCGAGCACCTCTTCGTCGGTGAGACGGTGATGATACTGCGTCCATAAGGCGCGCCACTGTTCTCCGCTACAACTGCCCCCTGGAGAAGAAGGAGTCATCCTGGCGACTCAAGGCGTGGTTAGGATGAGGGGGTCGGGGTAAGGCTTCAACCTCTGAACGTGCAATGTCTCCCGTCCGCGACGCCTTAAGTCAGTAGACAGCGTTACCGGCTCGACAACGTAGTTGACAGGCGAAGTCTGTTGAACGACGCGGTAGGGTCCATGATATTTGGCGAGGAGTTTCGAGGAGAGACCAGGGGTGCTTGAAGGTATCCACAACCAAACTAATGAGTCCGGCTGGTAGGCGGCAGGAGTACGGTCATCATCGCAACGATATTTTTGGAAGCTTTGGTCTTCCGCCGTGAACGAACGGGCTAGCTGACGGCACTCCTCGGCGTACTTGGAGGCTTCGGAGAGAGGCGTGCCCTCTGATGGGTCAGGGCGGTAGGGGAGAATGGTATCGAGCGTGCAGGTAGGTTCACGGCCATACACGAGGAAAAATGGGGAAAATTGTGGCTTGTGAGGCGGTATTATAATCGCAAGTTACATACGGCAAGAGGAGGTCCCAGTTGGTGTGGTCCGATGCAACATACATGGATAGCATGTCGCCCAGTGTGCGATTGAATCGTTCAGTTATGCCGTTCGTCTGCGGATGATAAGCTCTAGTGGTGTGATGGATGGTACGGCAAGCTGCCAGAAGAGCGTTGAGAACTTCTGAAAGAAATGCGCGCCCTCTGTCACTCAGAAGTACTTGTGGTGCGCCATGACGAAGGATAAAGTTATTGAGCAGAAAGGACGCAACGCCGCGGGCTGTCGCTGTTTTCAGTGCCGCCGTTTCTGTATAGCGCGTGAGGTGATCTACAGCGACGATAACCCAGCGATTGCCAGCCGGTGTGTGAGGAAGGGGACCGTAGAGATCTACGCCGACACGGTCGAACGATCGAGACGGACAAGGAAGTGGCTGCAGTGCACCAGAAGGACGAGGAGCAGGAAGCTTGCGGCGTTGGCACGCTGTACACGAACGAATGTACTTCCGCAAGAAATTATACATGCCGCGCCAATAAAAGCGCGTGCGGAGTCTGGCGTAAGTTTTGAAGAGACCAGCATGGGCACATTGCGGGTCGGAATGGAGAGCAGAGCAGACCTGTGTGCGCAGTTGGCGGGGGACGACTAACAATCCATTTGCGGCCGATGGAATCGTAATTGCGACGGTAGAGAACTCCATCCCGCAACTCGAAGTGAGAAGCTCGGCGGCGGATAGCGCGTGAAGGGCTAGTTGTTGAAGTGCCAGAAAGTTGATCCATAAGCGCCGCAATCCACGGATCTTGGTGTTGCTCCTGAGCCATATCTACGACCAAAACGCCGACGACGCCGACTCGATGGCAGAAATGCAAGCCGTGTCGCGTAGTGTAGGCGACCGAGAGAGGGCATCGGCGTCGTTGTGTTCACGGCCAGCCGGTAAATGACGCGTATGTCAAAGTCCTGTAACCGAAGAGCCCATCGTGCAAGGCGGCCAGACGGATCTGTTAAAGTCGATAACCTACAGAGAGCGTGGTGATCTGTAACGACGTCGAAGGGACGACCGTACAGGTAGGGTCTGAACTTCGCAAGGGCCCAGATGATGGCCAAGCACTCCTTTTCGGCGACTGAGTAGTTAGCTTCCGCTTTCGTTAGCGTTCGACTTGCATAAGCGACGACGTATTCGTCATGCCCACTTTTTCGCTGAGCCAACACTGCACCAAGACCTACGCCACTGGCGTCGGTGTGTACTTCCGTGGTGGCCGATGGGTCGTAGTGGCGCAGTACGGGAGGCGAAGTGAGCAAACGGCGCACTGTTGTAAAGGCCTCGTCGCAAGCGAGGGACCAAGTGGAAAGGTGTGCATCGCCGCGGAGTAGCCGAGTCAACGGAGCGATGATGGTTGCGAAATTCCGTATGAAACGACGAAAGTAATAACAAAGCCCAATAAAGCTTCGGAGTTCCTTCAGGGACGTAGGTTTTGGGAACTCGGTCACGGCGCGAAGTTTGGAAGGGTCTGGTAGAATGCCATCTTTTGATACCACGTGTCCGAGAATCGTGAGCTGCTTGGCTCCAAATCGACATTTCTTCAAGTTGAGCTGCAGGCCTGCGTCGGTGATGCACTGTAGGAGTTGTTCGAGATGGTGAAGACGAGTTGGAAAATCTGGAGCAAATACGACGGCGTCATCGAGGTGACATAAGCATGTCTTCCATTTTAGCCCACGAAGGAGATTGTCCATCATGCGTTCGAAAGTAGCAGGGGCATTGCAAAATCCGAACGGCATAACATTAAATTCATATAGGCCGTCAGGCGTGATGAAAGCTGTCTTCGGGTGATCGGCTGGCGCCATAGGTACTTGCCAGTAGCCTGAGCGCAAATCGAGCGAGGAAAAATACTCGGCGCCTTGCAGACAATCGAGGGCGTCATCGATGCGTGGTAAGGCATAGACGTCTTTACGAGTTATCTTATTAAGACGTCGATAGTCGACGCAAAATCTGATGGAGCCGTCTTTTTTCTTTACTAGAACTACCGGTGATGCCCAGGGACTGGTCGAAGGTTGCACGACGCCACGCTCAAGCATTTCGCTCACTTGATTTTCAATAACACTACGCTCCGAATGGGACACACGGTAGGGCCTCTGGCGCAATGGCACGTGGGTGCTGGTGTCGATGTCGTGACATACAGTCGTTGTGCGACCTAGTGGCTTCTGGTGACAGTCGAACGTGGAGATGTATTTTCGTAGCAGGCTGAGGAGCTCTGAGAGTTGAGTGCGGCTCAGGTGGGCATCTATTGATGGATCAAAGACATCTGGCATAGGCTGGGAGCGTAATGAGCTGTAAGCCAACGCATTCACGTTTGTACAGGTGCTGTCGAATGTAGCGTCGCAGATAATCACAGAATCGTCATACTGGAGACGTCCAAGGCACTCGCCGCGACGTAACGTGAGGGGCACGGCCACAGCATTCGAGACGAGAAGTTGAGTGCAGCCACCACTGACAGTTAGGACAGCGAAAGGAAGTGAGCATCGTCGGTGAACAAAAATGGGTGATGGTACAAAGAGGACAGTAGTATCGGTGACGCAATTAGTGCAAGCTGTCGCAATCACCGAAGAGTGCGTCGGAATCGTGGTATCCTCGGTCATGACCACTTTGTCATCGAGATCGTCGGAATCGTCGGAAACGGACATCGGAATACGGAGAAAATTCAACTTCGGCGCGAGAACAGTCGATGATGGCCTGATGATCAGAAAGGAAGTCCCACCCCAAAATAATGTCGTATGAGCAAGATGAGAGGACGACAAACTCTACTGTGTACGGATATCCTTGAATCACGATGCGGGCGGTACATGCAGCAACACGGGTAATGCACTGTGAACTTGCAGTCCGTAGTGACAATGCAGAGAAGGGCGTGGTTACTTTTCGAAGCCGGCGGCAAAGACTTTCTGAAATCACTGAAACGGTGGCGCCCGTGTCAACTAATGCAAGTGCAGCGATTCCTTCCACAAATACATCGATTACGTTCGTCGGGGATGATGAGCGAGGACTTGTGTTGTTCGACTTTAACGCAGTTCTCGCCTCTTGAACTGCGGTTGCTAGTTTTCCTGCTCTGCTGAGGCTGGACGATGACGCATGGGCGACAGCGAACGACGTCGTGGAGATGGCGAGCGACAATCACGGGCAACAGGAGCGACGTTGTATGTAGGCGGCAAACGCGAGTCATTCGGCGGCGAGAAGGGCGAAGACGGAGCACCGTAGTCCCGGACAGGTCGGGGATAACGTTGAAGCCCTAAGCGACGGTGGCAAAGCCGCGCCAAGTGACCAGGGATACCACAGAAGTAGCAGACCGGGGCGATTGTAGGGTGTACGCCAGGATCCCGTATTAGGTACTGGTGCGGCGGTGTACACAGGATGTAGTGGACCTGATGGTGCGACAAAACGGCGGAGGTGAAAAGGTCTGTTGAGGTGGCCGTGCGGCGACCTCGGCATAGCTCTGCGGCGCCGGCGCTGGTGGCGCTGCATGAGGCGACTGGATGGCTTCCGATACTTGTTACTGAAGAACCTGGCGGAGACTGGGAGCCAACGATGGTGCGGGCCCTGGCACGGCGTTCAGCAGAGATAGCTGCCGGGCGACTTCAGCACGTATGAAATCCTTGATTTCGCCGAGATGTTCGTTGCTGGTTGCACCTGCCAAACTTGAGACAGGCACCTCATGCGTGGAAGGACGCCGAGTAAGGAGACGTTGCCTTTTGAGTTAGTCATAACTCTGGCAAAGCTCAGCAACTTCGACGACGGTACGCGGGCTTTTAGAGAGGAGCATTTGAAATGCGTCGTCTTCAATGCCCTTCATGACGTGGCGGATCTTGTCAGACTGTCATTGATGGATCAACGCGCTTGCGAAGATCCACGATGTCTTCAATGTAGTTCCTGAAGCTTTCTCCTTGTTGCTGCGAACGGCTGCGCAAGCGCTCTTCGGCACGGAGCTTCCGCACAGCGGGGCGACTGAAGACTTGCGTATGCGCGCCTTCAAATCCGACCAGTTACGAAGCTCAGATTCGTGATTGTTATACCACACGCTAGCGACACCCGTCAGGTAGAAGTTCACGTAGCTGAGCTTCTGAGGATCGTCCAATTTATTGTGCGCACTCACCCGCTGGTACACTGACAACCAGTCTTCCACGTCGTATTCGTCGGAGCCACTGAATATGGGAGGATCTTGCCTGACGCATGGAGCCAGGGCAAATCAATGTTGGCGATGCCGGGGGTGGTGTTTGGCTGGCGTGGTTAGGCATGATGGCTGGCAGCCTCCGATTGCGTAATTTCAGGTTTATGGGAAGACCCAGCACAGCTCCACCAAATATGTAAGGCGGTTTATTGCCGAAGCAGCAAAGCGACCGTCTGAGGCGCGAGTCAGACACCGAGAGCGCGAGCACCTCTTCGTCGGTGAGGACGGTGATGATACTGCGTACCATAAGGCGCGCCACTCTTGCTCGCTTCACAGGCTTTATTTTTAATGAATGCACTCCTAACATATTTTGAGTGCCACATATTGTCTTTAATGATTCACTAATCAGAAAATATTGTTGCATTTATCAGCCAGCTAAATCGTATGGCAGTTTATATAACCTGGGGCCGAATTCACAAAACTTCTCTTTCGTAAGTGCGTTTTGCCATTGGTCAATCGGCTTCTGTAATGATATGTCCAGCATCGGGACTGGCCGAAATTTTCTCTTACGAGCATTTTTGTCGTAAGTTACTTTTGTGAATACGGGCCCTGTCTTTTGCAACAAACACTGCGATGCAGTTTAGTTCAGCACAGGGAGCTCTAAAATATCAATTAACATGTTTAGACTAGTTCACATTTTATCGTACTGCTTCGTATCATGGTAAATATGCTCTGGGTTCTCCAGACCAGTGTTGTACGGAACGTTCCTGGAAGTAGTTCACTTTTGGAGGAACGAAGGAATGCCATCGTTCCTTTAAAGGTTTGTGTAACTGTAACCCTAACGCGTTAAATTTGTCAAGTAACTGCAAAGGGAACGACGTTTCCTTTTATAAGCGTTCCACAGGTCCACATGCCCGACAGATAGGCCGGAGCACGACCACCGAGGTTGAGCCTCGAGTTCCCGCTTTGCTGTTAGCAGTCTCGCTCACTAAAAAAAACCATGCGCAAGACGGCATTCCTTTACTCTCTTTCTTCCAGGCTTCGACGAGGGCGAAGTCCCTTTCGCCAGTGCAGTCAATGCGGCCACTCCATGTAGCTGGAGGAAAAATTTCCGGCTTTCAACCGGCCATGTACGGCAGCGGAGGCCGAATCGCAACCAACCGAGAAATTCTTTGGCCTTTTCAGATCCCGCCGCTAGGGTTCCCTCGGAACTAGACACTGTCAAGGCGCGCTTTGCTATTGCCGCTCAGCGCATTGGTTCTGAGCATGCGGTCACGGCTCCCATGTGTGGACCTCGGCGCCACTGGCATTTTGTACTCAGGAGACCGCTCGGCAAAGCAAGCGAGCAGTGGCAGGTATGATACTAACGCGGCTAGTTAGTCGCAGGCGCCCCCAGGGTGGCGGGGAAGCGCACGTGGTGAGACCGACGACGTGGGGAGAGATAGCGGGCTTTCGCTTTGTCTGAGCCAATCTGAACAGCAAGCAAGGGTCGTTCGGAAGGCTGGGCACACTTGCATCTTTCACTTGGCATTTCAAAATCATGGAACACTGTCTTGCCTCCGTGATGGCAGTATCACGTGCACGCATGGTTTGTTTATTGTTCTTTATTATTCGCGTAAAAAAAGGCAGTTTTGTATTCTAAGTGGAAATTGGCCAATTTCTTGCTTTCTCGTTTACGTTAGACACTGTTTTTACCATATCTGGATCTCATCAGAATTAGACCCACGCCCAGTAGCACGCGTGCACGTTTCAGCTACTTGGGTTGTTATGCTGCGAACGTTTCATGTGTTGTATACGTCATTTTTGGTTGCAGACGCTAATTTTTGGTTTACGTCCGATGAAATGATACAGGTGAGGATTCATTTATTTATTTATTTATTTCCTACACATTAATCTCAGTTTGCCATCGCATGAACGTGGGCCTGCTGTACAAGGGTACGGGTATTATACTGTGCGAGTAGAACGATAGCAAGGAAAACAGACAGGAAAGAGCGCCATTCGACATGAACCAACTAGCCTGCAAGAAGGTTTTACTGCTGTACAAATTGAAGAGACAGTTAACGCGTATTCCATATACGCCATAATATAAAGGGAAATACGTTATATAATTTGCCAGCAACCCCATCAGATGGCCATAGCTAATTTCCTCGTAGGCGTTTAAAGGCCCATTCTCGACACCCCTCGATGATTCGAGTGCACCTGTGGCAGCGCGAAGGAAGAGTCGTTCGCCGGCGAAGGGAATGTTTTATTGAAACACTAGAGCGCCTGTCCCTGCCCAAGCCCTAACCTCCGCTCTTTCAGTACTCCTAGAAGCATAACTTTTTGAACCATTAGATACAGAAAGAGTTACCAGCGAACTAATCACACATAGAGTCCACAAAATCTGAACCGATGGCGCGAACACTTTCGTTGCCGTATTCGTTTAGAGAACATAATTCACAACACGTAAGCATTAAGTTTACCGCGCAGTACGTGTTATTTCCCTTTCGCATGCACCAGGACTGGCGTCTCAATCTTGATGTCCGCTGGCACAGGCAGCCAGGCTCGAACACGTACTTATGCCTTTGTGTGCCCGCCGGACGGTGCGCTACACATGCCTTCAGGATTCGTCACACAAGCTGTTAGAAGATGACCAGCCCGTGGGGCCATGAGTAGAGCCGTTTCAAAACGCACTCGAGGGTATAATGGCAAACGAGGGCCCATCTATCACTAATCGGTCACGGTCATTTTCGTTTCCCAGGCCCAGGCCGCTGAACGTGACCTTGAAACTAGTTACCCCGAGTGGGCGCTCTTTCGCCGGCAAGCACTTGACGGCATTCCTTCGCGTATGAGTACAGGTGCTAGAATACCTTATAGCATGAGGTCTAGCACGTCCTCCAAGCCAGTCATGGGCACGTTGTAACTATATTGCACTTACAGTTAGTGAGTTTCGAAAAGTAACTTGTTACAGTTACAGTTACTGCTAAAAAGTAATGTCGTTAAATTTTGCGTTACTGTACAAGACCAAGCAATACATCGCAAAGCAAATTATTCAGCTTTTTAAATGGGAATCTGAAGGCATACCGTTAGTCAAAATTGCTCGTGGTTTTAAAATGCTACATAAAAAGAGCCAGGCCTGCGCGGAACCGCAGGACAGTGACATAGTAAGCTGGAGGAGCTACTTTCTTAGAGGCCACTTTAAACGCTTGAGGAAAATAGTGCAAGTAGAAGTGGTAGGTATCTCCTGCGCTATAACTTACCATTTTGCCAAGTAGCGAAGTACCCACTACGCCATAATTACAAGTGCCTCCGTAATGGAACCCATTACGGAGGCACTTGTACGGAGAACACAGGCACATTACGGAACACAGGCACATTACGGAGAACACAGAGCTACAAAGCATGCAGCCCTGTGTTCTTTCAAATGATTGCTCGACCTCGTTATACAATTCATTTTCGCGTCGTGTAGCGACGTATTACTATTTTTCAACGTAACATTACGTTTGTTAACGTGATTCCGCGGCAGACGTTATACCTGTTTAGGTCTTTTAGCGATGATTTTAGTTCTTAGAGGTACGAGAGGCGAAACAGGTAGACAGTTAGCTGCGAGACTTTCAAGCTACTTCGATCACTGGATAGACGTGGCGGACGTGCCGAGAACGTTCGACATCCTGAGAGACCATATGCTCGCCGAACAATTCATCCAGTGTTGCCATTCGAAGTTTGTTTTATTATTGAAAGAACGACAGTGCAAGTCCCTTCAAGAGTGAGCTGACACTAGCGATTGGTTCATGGAAGCCCAGAACCTATCCAACCTGGGAAAGGGTCCAGACGACTCAAAGGACTTCAAGAAAAGCCCCGGCACTTCCTTACGAAAACCGCCAGCAAGGTGCATGCTGTGCAAGCGTTTGGGACACGAAGCCCGCGGATGTCCCAGTTTAGCGAAAGCTAGGAAGTGCAACTTATGTGGAAAGGCCGGTCACAAGGGTGAAGATTGCTGAAGTGGAAAGGCCTTGAAGGATAAAAGCTCAGCACGCGCAGTCACCGAAAAGCCTGACGCTAGAAAAAGAAAAAAAAAGCAAATAACCGTAACCTGCCAAAAGAAAATCTTCAAGAAACGAAACCCTCTTTTCTAGATGAAGAAATTGCAGTCGTTGAAGGGAAGGTGTTAGAACAAAGAGTGACAGTTCTCCGGGACACAGGCAGTAATACTGCTATAGAATCCGAAAAGACCTCGTTTCGGATCGACAAATGACCGGGAAGAGCAGCGGAGTTTTACTCATCGATGGATCTGCTATAGAGGTACGAGAGGCCAAGGTTCACGTAGATAGTCCATACTTCACTAGAGAGATAAAAGCATTATGTATGGAACAGCCTCTCTACGATTTGGGGCTGGGTAACCTGCCTGGTGTCAGAAAACCTAATGAGCCGGCTACGAAATGGACACAGCATGCAGCATGGACACAGCATGCAGGGGCAGAGCGACGCGGAACTGCAGTGTGCTAGTTTTGGATAAGTCCACCATGTTCCTGCCAAGGTCAAGCCATCGGAGAATGAAATAACTCCCTAGTGCGTGCCAACGATAAAATGGTGCAACGTAAACAAAGAGCAGTTCTTAGAGGAACAGCGACGCGACAAGACATTTAAATCTCTGTTTGCTAAGATCGGTAAACAGTTCAAGTCGCCAAAAGGTCACTTGTACTCGTTTGTTGAAAGAGGGAAAGTTCTCTACCGAAAGTACTGTCTTGCGACAGGCAGGAAATTTAATCAATATCTGTTTGGAAGGACAATGTCGTTTTGTTATCTGGTGCGTGGTTCTCATCGCAATGGTAAATATCGTGGGACATTGTATTATCACACGAAGAGGGTGACGATGCGCGCTTGTAGGTTGTTCATCCCAGTGCGAGTTCAGTGCGCAAAAAAGGGACACGGGCAAAAGGAAGAGAGGTACACACGCCTCTTCCTTCCGAACATGTCTCTTCCTTTTGTTCGTGTCCCTTTTACGCGCTCCACTCACATTGGCGTTGTCAGACGAACATGCCTGATAAGTTTGTCGCACTCTTGCCTGATATGATTGGAACGCGTTGTAAAACGACAATTCTCCGTGATGTCGTACGCCTGTACTAGCTGCTGTCGAGGCGGTATTTTAGGGCACACGACGTCGTTATTTTGTTCTCACAGACTGTTGGTAGCGCAGTGAGCTACACTCACTCAGCTACCACTCTGCTACTCATTGCGTGCTAGGCAACTGCTGTTTTATTGGCCGAAAGCACCATCAGTGGCACATTTAAAGCCCTTACTGACCCTAATGCAGGCATTCAATTCCGTGGCTGCACTCTGAAGAACATGGCGTACGCATGTAATGTTTCTAAATAACAATGCAATTCTAGTATCTTATTGTGAACTGGCTCTGATGTTATGCGGAAGTATTCCAGCTCACTCACGCGAACGAAATGTCGGGTTACGGATCACGCGATCACCGATCATTAATGCTCGCTATGCTTGAGTCATGAATCTGACATTATGTGCTTCATCACCATCAGCCTATTCAGGTACACTGCAGGACGAAGGCCTCTCCCAAGGATTTCAATCCACCCTATCTGGAGCGAGTTGGATCCACTTTATTCCCGCGAACTTAAATGTCATCGCTCCATCTAACGCTTCGACCGCCTCTGCTGCGTTTTCCCCGTCATGGTATCCATTCCGTCGCTCTTACTGTCCATCTGTTAGCTTTCCGCCTCATGGCATGTCCTGCCCAGGTCCACTTCTTTCAATTTACACAGTAATATCAGCTGCTCCTGTCTGTTACCTGAACCATTCCAGTCGTTTTTTTTTCTATCATAGCAGTACCCCTACCATTTCCCTTTCTATAGCACGTTGCTTGCTCCTTAGTTTTATCTCTAGTTTGCTGGTTATCCTCCATGGTTCTGCACCATACGTTAGTACAGGGAGAATGTGGTGAATGAATAGTTTCCGCTTTAGCGAGAGCGGCATGTTTTCAGTCATGATTTTGTAATGCCTTCCAAATGCGCTCCAGCCCATACTTATGCTACGGAGAATTTCTTTTCCATGAGTTGGAGTTCCTGTTAGTAACTGTCCCAGGTATACATATTCGTTTACACATTCTTAGGGTTCTCTGTTAATTTTCAATTCCCCTTCTTTAGGCAGGCTATCGAGCATCACTTTGGTCTTTTGCCTATTCATTTTTGTCCAATTTCAATACTTTCCCTGTTGAGGTCATCAATCATGTTTTGTAGTTCTTGTTCATCATTCCTAAAGAGAAGCATGTCGTCTGGAAATCCTAAATTACTTACATACTATCTATCTATGAGAATTGATGTGCTTATCACAGGGTAAAATGCCGTTCTTGTAAAAGGAGCAATATTGTAAAGTTGTCTTCGCGATAAACGTCACACAGCACAACTCAAAGCTTCGTCAGTCATACTGGTTATTCGGCCAACCTGTGCCCAGCAAAACAAATCAAATCACACTCCAAGATTATAGTAGCGTTTAGAGTCCACGGGCGGTGGTAAAAACTGACAAGCTGTCAAAGTCGTGGGCTTTCATACATTCGGAACAGCGCGTTCCCGCACTCGTGAAATTCTACAAGGCGCTCAAATATGTGCGTTGGGCTTGCAAAGCTTTAGAACAGTGGGTACCATTCCTGAAACGGCATAGAAGACAAGCCCGGTGTATATACTATGTCATAGTTCTTTGGTAGTTGAAGAGCATTGTGATACATCTGAGAATTTTACTTCTTTAACAATTACTGCATGTTAGCTTTATTCGGCAGACCACTCTCGTTACAGGATCTTTGTAATTATTATCACGCACTATTTTCATTCAGCTTCGCTGGAACTGTTAAGTAAACAAGACATCACATCTACTGCCTCTGACTTTCGCTTATGTTAAAGTTGGTGGATATACGGAAACAGGGCGGCTTTCGATTAGTGTGATCCCTAGCCTTCATATCCTCACACAGGCATTTAGTCGAACGCTCCTCATTTAGTGACATATTCGCCACTGGCAGTAAGGACGGTTAGGCTACCGGTATTTCTGCTGGTATTTAGTTTTCCATATGTGCGGCACAATTTTCGCAGAGCGTTCTACCAGCATAGCTGTCTTTCGAGATTAGTTTTTTGGCTCCATGAAATTATCATCATGAAATCAGTGCGTGAGATGAAAGCCTTGATTTATTAATTTCTGGGGTTTGTCTTCAAAAATGAAAATGCGTTTGCGGGGGATGGTAACGGGGACAGAGGGTGAGGATGAATTACGTGAGGGTGCAGAGAATGAAAACGAGAGGAAGACGAATAAAACACAGCCCAGTAACGTACAGCATATTACAGCATGGGGTAGGAACAGGAGGTAAGGATGAGGAGGAGGCAAAGAAGTTTTAACCGCTAGTCACGTGACACGATCCCACCAAAACCGCGTAAGGCACCACACCTGGAAATTTCACAACAAGGCTATTTGAAGCTACACCACGGGGGAGGAGTAATTTAGGGGGCATGTCTCGGATTCTTTGCCGGTCGCGATAATGTAATGCCGAATCGCCGCGGCGAATGTCCTAGCGTACGAGGCCTAGCGTACGAGGACCGAACTTTCGGAGGCAACGTCGTTGGAGACGCGGCCTCGTGGGAGCGGCTCTACGGGCGCGTCTCTGCTTTTTACCGCAGGAAAACGCAATAGTTAGATGGACGAGACGCGAAGACGCAATAGCACGTAGAAGTTGCGCGTCTCCACTTGAGCCACCGTGAAATTGACACGACCAGCAACCCGCAGCCCCGGTGTGGGATGTCACCCGCGTCACCTCCTTTATAACGTTTTCTCTCCCTCACCTAGACACATGAGTCCAGACACGTAAGATGAAGTCTCAACCAGTCAAGTGACATGTTCCCTCCTAAACCATGTAAGTGCTAGTGACGCCATGGTTTACTCACGTCACGCGACAAATCACGTGACTTCGTCGAGCTTGTAAATGCAGTGGTTCGGCCACCGTATCCGCTGTTATTTCACCCTTGCGCAAAAAGTGCGTGCTGCCGGAATATATACAAAAAAGTTAGTTATGGCCCTCTTAAGGAACTTCGAAACGGCCAAGGAAATTAGATAACATGTTTCTTCAAACGTTCGATATAGGCACACGCACATGTACAGAAAGTTACGAGAGTGAGGGACACTGTGTGCAGGTACTTCAAACACCACATCACGAAGTGGCAAAGATTCGCAATTTCTTAAAAAATTCGCAGATTTTCTGAGGAAGAGATCTCGAAGGCTATCATGAAACTCTAAAAATCTACATACCGAAAGGCTCCCTCAAGAACAGTTATCCACGTAAGGCGCTCGAACAGGAGCCCATCTAATTGCTCTAAGGCAGATCACTTGGAACAACGGCATTTATTGTTCAAAAAGGTCCGCCTGTTATTGGGTGTACTGGCTCAGTCGTAGAACACTCGACTGCCAAGCAGAGAGTGTGGGTTCGAATCCAGGCAGAGGACAAGTTGGAATACTCGTCGGTCCTGGTTATTTTTTTTTCTAAAATTTGCAGCGATAGTGGTTACGGACACCGGCGGCGGCGGCGGACAACTACTGCGCAAAAACGAACGTTTTTGTGATCTCATAACAGCTTACGCTGTAAAAGGAACGGAAAGGGGCTCTCTCAAAATCCCAACACGAGAAATCGTTGTTATTGCCCCATTTTGCTGTAAGAAGTTTCACTGCTTAAGCTGTTATGAGATCACACAACGTTCGTTTTTGCGCCGTAGTTGTCCGCCGCCGCCGCTGCCGCCGCCGCCGATGTCCGCAACCACAATCGCTGCAAATTTTAGAAAAGATAACCAGGACCGACGAGTATTCCAACTTGTCCTCCGCCTGGATTCGAACCCACACTCTCTGCGTGGAAGTCGAGTGTACGACCACTGAGCTATGCCTGTGGTTGAAAAATCATCGCTAAAAGACCTAAACAGGTATAACGTCTGCCGCGGAATCTCGTTAACAAACGTAATGTTACGTTGAAAAATAGTAATACGCCGCTACACGACTCGAAAATGGATTGTATAACGAGGTCGAGCAATCATTTGAAAGAACACAGGGCTGCATGCTTTGTAGCTCTGAACCCATTACGGAGGCACTTGTAATTATGCCGTAGTGGGTACTTCGCTACTTGGCAAAATGGTAAGTTATGGCGCAGGAGATACCTACCACTTCTACTTGCACTAGTTTCCTCAAGCGTTTAAAGTGGCCTCTAAGAAAGTAGCTCCTCCAGCTTACGCTGTCACTGTCCTGCGGTTCCGCGCAGGCCTGGCTCTTTTTTAATGACTGTTGGAAATTTAGTTACAAAATCCATTGGGAAAGGCTGGTGCCACAACATACTTCTCCACGCTCGTAAACGAAATAGGAGCTCATCCTGAGACGCCACACAGAGGATGTAGGCCTCTTGGAGTCACATGGCTACGGAATTTTGGGAAGTTTTTTTGAACCGCCACTTTGAGACTGAAGCTGGGCGAGTGTCCATTTCTAGGTGGTTCCCGCGCGGGCTGTCATGAAGAAATCGCTGCCCACACGAAAAAAAATTAAACGATGCCGCACCGGCATCTGAACAATAGTGTCTTTCGTCACTTAGGCCGACCAGTACTGCCTTGTCGCGCACCGTTCACTTCACGGGGGCGGGGAGAACCCTCCGCCGCTCTTTTGTGTCACTGACCGGCGGTGCTTTGCTTGGTCTCGTAGAAAAAAATCTTCATTTCCCCCCTGGACACATCTCGGCCTATTTCCGAAAAAAAAAGCGACAGGATGTCCGCGTCCTCCACAGCATCGCGATACAAGAGACCCATGGTAAAAGTATTCCACTAGTGAGATACGTACTAATACACTTTGCAAATGTATGTAGAGACAGAGATACATAGTCAAAGTGTTTACAAGCAACGTTGCGATATTCTTGTAGCGCGATACTGCCTGGTCATGGTTTGAAGCAATCTTGCTGTTGGATATTTTCTTTTTGAAAAAGGAAGTAACTGTAACGGTATTTTCAGTTACAGTTACTGTGTAAAAAGTAAGTGTTACAGTTATAAGTTCCTCTAAATTAAAAGCAACTAGTTACAGTTATAAGTTACTGAAAAGGGTAACGCGTTACTCGTAACTAGTTAGTGCCAAAGACTGCTCCTAGCTAACCGGACCCGCGTTCTCTTTTTCTAAAACCGGCCGGTACAGAGCGGCCGCGTTAACCTACGCTCTCACTACCCGCATGCAACGGTCCACAAGCAGCAATGCCAACCTCTATGCCCCAGACCGTTGAATTCAAATTCCTCATAGCGAGACACAGTGAATGCTAACGTAAATAAAAACAAAACAACGGTATCACTAATGCTTTAATATTGTGAGAACTAAGCCAAAGCAACATGTTTAGAGCTGTCAGTCAGGCTATTAAAGCCCTAAAACGAACGAAAAAGTTGCGGACCAGAAATGAGGACGATATATCGGGAAATCTTTTTTCATTATTTGTAGGCGTCATTCAAGCTCAAACTAGTATATGCGAACGTAAATCGAATTGTCTATTCATAGGTTTTATTGTTCAACGCATGCTTGATGCTCACAAGCATTTGTGAATGTGAGTGACTTTCTATTTGCACAGCTGAAGCGCACTATTTTGACTGCTCATTGGAAGACCTATTACGTGTGGCACTTGTCATAGACTATGATCGAAGTCGCAGTGGACATGTCTGGTGTGCGTTCGGTGCTCCCTGAGCATATGCCTAGAAGTGGTTCTTTTCATGCCTTTCGCTACAGATAATCTGCTGGTAATGAGGTTTAAATTCGCAAATTCAGGCTGCATGTTTTAATATTAAATGTGTTCACGTAACTTCGTCTCATGATTATACGTAACTACATATTTTCATTTTAAAATGACATCTAACATAAATGTAACGACACGTTCAAATTTCCGAAACGCAACTGGAAGGCGTTCCTTTGTGATTAAAGGAACTTGTAACGGAACTCGTTACAAAAATTGGAAGAAACGAAGAACGAGCTTTCGTTCCTGTTTTTCAGGAACGTGTACAACACCTCATCAGACCACCAATCGTAACGTCACAAGGGAACAAAAATGAGAAAATGAGAAAAGCATGCGCGAGAAAAGACACTAGTGTGCGTGCAACCGCTTACGTCACTCGTGGTTCTAAAACACGTTTGACACAAATGACAAGAAATTCTAGAAGATCATGTATTACAATGAAGACATTGCAGTTTTTGTGAAAATGGTAATGTACGCGACTGATAGGTCAGCAGAGACGTGTGTTAGGAAAGACAGTAAGGAAAAGCGAAGCAGGCAACGACACCGTTTACTGGATCTTCAGCCAGGCCATCGCCGTGTTTTCTGTTCCATGTTTTGATCGATGTGTGCCATCTGTGTGTCTGCGTCTTTTGCCAAGGCGAGAGTGGGGAGGCATTACTACTATGTTTTCCTCCGAGGGCCTCCTGTGAAGAAAGCAAGCTGACACTTGATATTAATTGCAGTGTTCTCGTCTAAGCTCTGTGATAATGAGAAAATGCAAGGGCAGATGGCTGAAAAGTCTTCGTTTTAGGTCAACGATCTGTTCAACAACGTTATATATGATTGATTATACTCGCACAACTTCAAGGAAAGGAGGCATCTCCAAGTGCCCTGCGTTCAAAAAGACACTGACACTGAAGAGTGCATTCCTTATATTCTTTGCTTTACATAAAGATTTTCACGAATGGTCCTGATTTTTTAGCAATAATGTTAATGTCATGAAGGAGCGGGCGCAGTTCGACAGACCTAAAAACGCCTGACAGCTGCACTTGCGAAGTACCACATGTGCGTTGCTGTGCAGTTCAGAGAAGTCAAGTGTGTTCAGGGAATTTGCAGGGCAAAACGAATACTGATATGATACCTAGACTTCTTAGATGGTGCTCCTCTATCATAGGCACGAGCTGGATAAGGGGAAAAATCATGCGAGGCTCACACTCTAATGATTACAGTACTCACATTAATAATAAATGTTGAATATAAAGGATCTTAGGAAAGCTTTTTAATGCAATTATTTCCTTGTTAAACTGGAAGCATGCTGATGCACATTGTAGGCCAATTGGCAATTTTCTTGCCTGGTAGTTTCAAATGTACCTGTACCCAAAATCTCCCGCTTAAAAATTGCTTACACGGCGATTGATCATCCCTTCAGTGTGTAACCATGAAGCCCGAATGATAAAATATATGTATATGCCTAGGACTCACTTGTAACGCTGATATATCCATAGCTTTCTGTGTTGACCTCCATATCCTGGTGTCTTGGCTTCCACACTACTTAAAGGTTGTACAGCAAGGGAGGTACTTTTCGGCAACTTTTGGCTTGGAGATTTTTATCCGTGTTCACATATCGTCGGATATAGCATGTTTTCCTTTCCTAGCAAATTTTTCGTGGGATGGGAAAAATAGGCGATAAGTTTAAGGGAAATGTACAATTACTCCAAGCAAGCATATAATATACGCATTAGTTGAAAACAATCTGTAGAATTATCACAGTGAACATGTACAAAACTGGACCACATAATTTTTTTTTATTTACAAAATACTGCGGACCACAAATGGATCCTGGCAGGAAGGGCACTAATCCAGATGCAGTACCCATGGTCAGCAACAGATGCTAATCTTTTCCTACAATCTGAAATACTGCACTCGAACTGGAGCACCTGCATTAAAAGTGAAAAAGCTTCTACGCCGTTCAGACCACATTGCTCTGCCTCTACAGAGAAAGAAGAGCAAAAGGGAACACCAGCATAGTACTATCCTTCACTCCACTCTTGTATACTATTAAATAGACAGCTTAATTTACATTTATGCGTGGGACCAAGGTGGCGATGTCATGTTACAAAGGAATGCCAATTATGGGGCAGGAAAGGGAATTATCTTTATGGTTGCTGATCTTTAACGGGTACCGCTATATTACTGTCTCAGGAAATGAATAGTCGTGCTTTAAGCCTGCTCAGGTTTGCCTGCGCTAACTATCGGAAGGCAATAATATGGAACGTCGTTTCGACGTTGCTGCAGACGACGCTCGCAAGAACGCTGCCTGTGTTCCTTTAAATCTCCATGCCCCTCTTTACAACAATCTTGTTCTGTCGAAAGCAGAGAATTCACCTCTATCGAAGCCAACGTACGATGCAGGCCTCTCTGCTATGCATCAGGGGATCGACATTCAATAAACGCAAGGTTTTCCTGATAAATTTATTAGTTCTTCTCCCAGCTCAGATCCTCCAAGGATGCTGCCCACCGAGGTTTTGACCTGGAACCCTTCAATGGGTTTTCGTGTAATCCCGAGGCTTGGATAATGTTCTACGAATACGCCTGTAAACAAAACAGCTGGGATACAAGCGAATGAAGAGAGTGATGTGTGCTCTCTTCTCTGAGTGGCATTATCATGAAATGGTATGAGGTGCGCGTCTTGGCGCATCAAGGTGACGCGTGGAGCACATGGAAGGAGAACTCCCATGAGATGCACCTTTTCCTGGACGATGCTCCTATTGGTTAATTCTTATCATTACCTGTCGACCAGGTGCGATTGCAAAGAGGCGATACCCTTGGTAATTGTATTTTGAGTCCGGACAAATTACGACGTTTAACCTTGCAAGCTCGAAAAGGAAAACATGCCTTAGTGTTCGGCTATACGAAGTGGAGCAAGCCAACGTGCAAACAACACACTAAAGCCGCTTCTGGCTCCAGCTATAGCATGCCTGCGATGGAAAGCACTTCTTACCACAAACACAAGTAATTTTCTTCCCTTTAAATCTGTAAAATATAGGCTTCGAATATTCAGTGAATTTTGGCAGCCTACTCAGCCAGATTGTATTTCATCGGAAATGCTGAAGTGTACGCAAGTCATTTGTTCTTTGATATTGTCAAAGCTTTTGAGCAGTCATTACAAACCTCCACAATGCCATCTGACTGGGTCTGGCTGGGGACGCTGCGAAGGTGGTCCTTGTAGCTAAATCTAGTGATGTACATTCCCCTAATAATACCTTTTGATATCATTAACATCCATTCTGCTAAATATCTTAGAACATAAAATAATCTCGCACCTCATTGAATCCTTGAGTCTAATTCTTTCTTTAGTGTTTATCAATACGTTTTCCGGCTATCAGTTTCATGCGAGACGCAGTTGCTGTGCTTTACTATGGACTTGTTCATCACAGGTGGGAGGACCTCGTCAGGCGTCAATGCCTTTAGTCCTCTCTTTCCAAAGTGTAATTATTTTTGCACTTGAATAAAATTTCAATTTCAATTTCAAAACGCAGACCTTGACTAACACTGGCTACATATACTTATACTTCTGTTAAGCATTTGTCTCCGTCTCACGTGATGTACTCATTTCCAAATTTAATCTGATTAACATTGACCCCAACGTACCTGTATGGCTCAAGAAATTTCTCTCTAACCGCAGCCAGTATGTAACGGCTAAATATTTTCTTTTTCACCTAATTCCGCTGTACCATCTGGTGTACCACGAGGGTTGGTTTTAGGAACACTGTATTAGGAACAGTGTTCACTGCACAATTTATATTAGGAACACTGCACAATTTATATTAGCGATCTTGCTTCTTTTATTTATGTCTCAACTAACTGTTCGTCCATTCGCAGACGACCGCTTTCTCTATCAGAAAATTAATAGACACGCCGATCACCTTAACCGCCAAAGCGATGTAGGTAGCGTATATGAATGGCGTAAAAAGCGTTGATGACACTTAATACAAATAAATGTAAGAGCACGCCAGTTACGCGTCATACTACTGCCCATTGTCCGCGTACTTACTTCCTCAACGACACGACATTTTATTATTATCCGTTGATAACTGTGAATATCTTGGTGTTTACATAGCTTCTCCTCTATCCAGTAATATGCACGTGGAATATATGACTGACAACGATTTCCGCATGCTTGGTTATCTGCGCCGAAACTTTCTCTCTGCCCCATAGTCATTCAACTTAACCCTCTACACAACATCCGTAAGATCAAAATTAGTTTAGCGTGCGCCATAGCGGGTGCTACTCAAGCAACTCTCATTGAAAACCTCCAAGTCATTTAGAATCGTGGAGCACGTTATATTTTATAGAATTATTCCCGTAATTCTATTCTCACATCTGCAAAGAGCACCCTAAATTTGTCTGATGTGTCTTTTGCGCAGCAAATTGTCTCGCCTTAACTTTTTCTCAATATCTTCCATCATAACAGCAATTTGAAGGATGCACTGCTTCATCCTGCTCACTTCGTATTAGTACGTACCACTCATCGTTTTAATGTACCAAATAGTCGCAGCAGATTGTACGAACACTGCTTTGTTCCTAGGACAAGCGTCGCCTGGAACCCCGCTTCCCGCGTCCATCGGTGCGTAATGGGCGATAAATTTCAAACTCCCTGTAAAAGATGGTCCCTGACTCTTTTTCTTCCCGCTCCTTTCTTCAGTGCCTCTGGGTCTTGAATTATTTTTCATAAATAAATAAATAAAAAAATTGGCAGATCCCACGTTGCAGTGGGAATCGAGGAAATGCGACGCACGCATAAGGAACGTAAAATGGATTTGCATTGTTGTCTCGCTATACCGAGTTTTGTACATATGAAGTTAACGAAACGGCCGCCAGAGCACCAAGACTGTGGCATGGAAACCAGGCCGCTCATACACGCATGCCATGATTCTAAGGTTATGACTTTTCATTTACGTTCGCCATGCAGTCGTGCTGTGCCATAACAATTTTGGTATACATCCCTTTAAGGAAACGAGTGGCATGTAGATCATGCCGATAGTGACATGCACGTCACGATTTTCATGTTATGACCTGTCATTTATGATCGTCATGCAGTCATGTTGTGCCAAACCAATTTTGGTATAGGCTTCGTGCAGTTTTCCACGTGCGACATCAGCGCCAGAATGCACTGCCTGACGGAGAGAAGAAGCAAAATTGGGCAGACTGTGACAGGGAAATACGCGAACGCGATGCGCGTCTCCAACTCTATAGCAGCAGCGACCGTCCGTCCCAACTTCTTTCGTTTTATTTCCTTTGAGACGCGCGCATCCAAACCTACGGCAAACTGTTCCAAAAGGCGACGCCGCGAGCGTTCGTGTGGTTTGCAGCACGCTCGGAAAGCAGCGAAGAAACGCGCGCGTCGCTGTTGCCTCGGTTTCCACCGTGCGCGCGCGTCTCATACGTGCGACCCAAGCTGCCAATGTCAGCGATACTGAGCCGTCCGACGAGAGCTACGTAGGGCCCTCTGGTCAGTAGACGGAGCCCATACATCCCATTAACGAAACGGGAGTATAGCGCCAAGATCATGGCATGTAAATCATGCCGGTCATGACACGCATGTCATGATTATAATGTTATGACCTGTTATTTAAGTTCGTCATGCTGTCCTGTCGTGCCATAGCAATTTTGGTATACATCCCATTAAA
>CM023486.1:27703259-27739200 GCA_013339685.2 Hyalomma asiaticum
GAAAGAAGAAATCTGGGACATTTGCCCTATATTCTAAGAACGGCACTGACTAGAGTTGAGGGTGTGTTGGCGACATTAGCGTTAGACCACATGGGAGCATGAGCCGTGGCGGCGTTTTGGCACGAGTACGTCAGCGAGTGCGCAGCCGCTCTCCTCCTGCGCAACTTTGTGCTTGGTGCAGAGCTGTTTACGTGCAGCGTTTCTTTTCTTCTGGTTGTACGTGCAACCGTAGACAATGCAGTGATGCCCTGTCGATTGACTGTTCTTAAAGAACATTTTAACTCGCTCTAGTGAGCGAAGACACCCCGCGCACCGCGCAAGCACGGCAAACCGTATGGGCGCTCGGCCCAACAAACAGCCCAACGAAAGGGGGCGTGGCTCGGAGAGCCGTAGGAGACGACAAAAACAGGTTCCTGCTCGCCGGTGGCGAGAGTGCCGATGGAGAGGTGTTATAGGAGATGGTAGATGAAGAAGAGGACGACGAAGTGGATTGCGCCATTGGGCCACTCCGTGGCTATCTGCCTTGGCAATCCCTCATCCCCGCTGACCGTCATTTGCAAATAACACATCCTTCACCCATAACAATATATAATATATATATATACTGTGGAAATCGCCGCCAGAGGGATGGAGGGAGAGGATGACGGACATGTCATTGTGCAGTGCGTGGCGTGCGGTAGTGCTACCCTGGGCCAGGACAAGCCGCGCTGCTGGGCGCGCCGGCCCTGGACTTGCCGGCTTGCCGTTATGACTGCTGTGGACGGCATGCGGTCATCCTCCCCAAAATGGCGCCGATCGCGGGGCCCCGGCTATGTTCCGGAAGGAGCGGGCTCGTGGATGAAGCCGCGTCGCTTGCACCGCACCTATAAATTATTGCGGTCAAGACCAGCATGAGATCTCCAAACATGCGCCGCGACGAGCGATCGGCCCGAAAAGCTGTCAGATCGCCGTGCAGGCCGTCGCTCAGCCAGAACCCAGCAGGCTTGAAGGTCGAAGAGCCCGGTCCCCAAAAACGAGTGCCCGTAGACTGGCTCATGGCAGACCCGGCTCCGACGCACCAGGGGAGTCAGCGACGACGCCGCCTTCTCCGGTCCCGGCTATACCCTGAGCAACACCGCCTGATGGCTGTGGCGTAGCGGGTGCCACCTGCAACTACGTACTGTACTGGTTCGAGCAGGAAAGCTCTGCTACAACCTGTTTGAATGCTGTGCTGGAAGAAGTGGGAACACAGAAATGAGAGCTTTGTGAAGCACATTCTAGCCTTCCCTTCTGCGTGGCGTCTGGGGTGGTTGGTTGGCGTTACTCTGCGACTGCACCCACTGGATGTATCTCGGCTGGTGCGCTATTCAGCACGAGAACGGCGACATCAACTGGTTGAGCACCTGCATCCGGGCTCGGTTTAGCACGGAGGGGCACTGGACACAGCAGAGCTCCATACCAAGAACTTTAAACTCGAAGCCAATATGCCTTCATTGACGATCATCTTCGCCACTCTGGGAGGCCGAATGATGCCTGCTCAAGAAGTGGAAGCAGCAGACACTCACAAAAGCTGGAAAGACAAAGACGCATCGCTGTCTTCACCTAACTGGCTAAGATATGCAGAACAGCTTGCAAGGCAAAACTGCCATGAATTCTGCGACAATCTGCAAGAGACACTGAGAACCAAGAAGAACTGGCGTCTATGCTTTGTCCTGAACACGGAACCTACAAAAACTGCACAGGCACAACTCCACAGACTCGTTCACTATTATTCCGGATCGGATGAGCACCTTCTACAGGACGTACAAAAGGAGTTTCCTTTAAGTGCAGCCTATTCCACAACAGCACTGAGGAAATTTTCGGGAATGCCTAACTGGGTCCTTGACCAGCCCTTTACGCACGCCGAACCCTACGCAGCCCTGTCCCAGCTGCCTGGAAAGCCCTGGAAAAGAATGGGTTATCCATTCTAATCCAATCCAAACAAGCACCTCCGGAACCTACTCATTAAGGCGACCATCACTCTTCCCGAGCATTTTGATGAATACTTGGAGTAGGCAGAGCGTACTGCGCTATGGAAACACGTGGATATCACGGTTATACCACACATAATAAGCTCTTGGTGTCAATTATCTACGTCTTATCTCGCTCACTTGGTACGTGTTAGACCTGTTCGGCCAAAAGGTGTCCGAACATCTCCCCATGCTCGATGTCCTCTTGCATTTGAAAGAAGATATCGCTTAACCACGTACCTCGAGGATAACGGGCACGCGCCGGACATGTTTTGCGTCGGGAGCATTTTTCCATGCTCGATGTCCTCTTGCATTTGAAAGAAGATATCTTCAGTCGCCTCACTAATCGGAAAAAATACTTCATGCAGCTGATCGATGCATGGGGCCTTCACCAATGTTAGCCACAACACTACACTGAGCCTTAAAACTACCGGGTACGGCACTAAATTCTACGCGTGCATCCCAACGTTGTGAAGGATTGTACAGGAACATCCGCAGAAAAAGCGTCAACTCCCCAACAAAGGCACACCACAAAGGTCAGTAATCACCTCTCCTTTTGACATGGCTATGCTCAATCTAACAAAACGTCTTGAGGGTATACCAGATCTGCGGCACGCGATCTCAGCAGACGATATTATGCTCTAGACTACTGCTTGTAACACTGGAAAGCAAGAAAGCGGCCTACAAGGTGCTGTTGACCCAATTTAACTGTATCTCAAAAAGCCAGCCTCCACTGCACTCCCGGGAACCCCGAACGACTCGTTTTGAAAGTACGGACGAGAGGCGGATCACCTAGCCGTGAACAGCCCCACCCCTATGTTCATCATAACGTGGGGCCCATTCCAAATGTCGACGTTTGCGAATACTTGGACATCGCACCCGCTAAAAGCGATCGGGAGCAGCCCCCTACCGAGACTCCCAACGACGCTTTCAAAACTCACGCACCTCGTCCAGTGCACGGGCAACCAAAGGCATGAGCTCAAGGAGAAAGCCACGCTAAGAATAATGCTAGCACTGCTGATCAGCCGCATAACGTACGTTAAGCCGTACCTGCCTTTAAAACCACCGAAAAAGAAAAACTTAACGCCATGATGAGAAAGGCTACCAATGTCGCCATGGGAATTCCCTACATAGCTTTCAGAACGCGTCCCCTTAAGATGAGTGTCCACAACACGTAGGATGAGCTGGTCGAAGCGCACAACAATGGCCAACTGGAACGACTCAAGCTCACACACAGGTACTTCGATACCTGAGTTATAGATCAACGTGCATCGCCGATAAGGACCGCAAACACGTCCTCCAGCCAAGGTTAGGAATTCCCTTTGCATCACACGCATTCTACCCCACATGAATCCCACGTACCACTAGAGCAGAAAACAGGTTAGAGCTGACTCCATCAAACAAAAGTTCACCGGGTGCTTCACGGCGCCCTTCACATCACCCACATCTAAAGACATGTGCTCTCAGCATCACCGACTGCCAGTGCAGGGAGCTAGCGTGGGCTATCCTCAAGGCACATAACCAAAAAACTCTGTCAGAAGCGGTGATCGCTCTTGTCAGAACATGATGTACGGACGCAGCGATCAGGCTGCCTGCAGATAAATCTCGAGAGGCCGCATCTCAGCCCAGGCACTCAACATCCTAAGGCGAAGCAGAGCTCCTGCACACCTGCACAACGTGCGTGCCTGGACTCTAGGGATTAGGGGGCAACGAAGCTGCAACGCAGTTGCTCGAGAGCACGTCAGCTTTTGTTCCACATATGGAACATTCGGGAACAGGGACGGGGGCGAAACCCATACTCTGTTCGACAGTCTTATACCACTACCGACTCGAGCGACGCTTGTTTTCTCCGCGTCACCCAAAACTGTGAAGACAAGAAAGCGCTTTATTAAGACATCTGCAAACGAATACTTTCACTCACGGCACGCTAATGGACCGTTTATACACGACTCTTTACAGCCATGTCTCACCGCTCTACAAAGTACCCGACACCTGGAGCATCTCCTTCTGGAATGCCGTTGCCATTATGACTTTGGACTGCAAGCGGAGACACAGGCGAGCCAAGCACCACACGCCAAATAAGAGCATTTGTTCGAAACGTGGGATGCCAAGCTCGCTTTTGTGGACTTGGAAGAGCAGCGACAGCTTGCGCAGCAGTGCCAAGAGGGCAGTTCAAGCGAGAGGATTCCTAGAATAAGGAGTCGCCCCACCTTGCTGCTGCACCGGACAGGAGTAGCTGGCATTCCAATATCAATTAAAAAATGTACACATTGGCAGGGCATATCACACACAGTACAGACAACAGATGGACAGTAAGAATGACGGAATGCATACCAAGTTAAGAAAAACGCAACAGACCCAAGAAAGAAGTTCGATGGAGCGATTAAATTAAGAAGTTCATGGGCATAAAGTATAACCAGCTCGCTCAGTAAAGGGAAATTTGAGATGGTTGGGATAGGCTTTCTTCCTGCAGTGGGTTAAAAAGGCGGATGATGGCGATGGTGGTGGTGGTGAAAGGCAGCATGCTGTTTCTTCAGTTCCATTGCATATGGGGTCGTTATTCAAGTGTCGTTGCTATGAGGGCTCAATAACTCAAGCAACTCTCACGAGGCCCTCACATTAGTAGCTCAGGGCACGCGTTGGCGTCGACGGTTACCAGAAGGCTTACAAGGGCCGAACAAAATTACAGCATATCCACGGAGTGAATGATGATGAGTGGGCGAAGCTCGGGATGTGCATCGTAGATCGTGCCGAGTTCCGGATTAATTTCGTTAACGCGCATGCTACGAATCCTCACGGTTCAACTATGCACAATGCACAAGTGAAATCTCCCACCGGCACTTCATTGCAAGTCAAGACCCAGTGTATATATATATATATATATATATATATATATATATATATATATATATGGGTTTTTCCGGTGAACGCTTCTCCAACGCGAGCAGTCGGTATTTCTCAATCAAGAAACTCGCTAGGAGACGCTGCCTGCGCCAACGTTGTCTCTCGCGTTTGCCGGGGCAGTGTCGAGTTTGCCGGGGAGCGCGTGGCTCCCGGCGCTCGCGGCGAGGGCGAGCGCCAGGTGCCACGCCCTCGCCCTTGGAGCGTGCGCGCCCTCCGGCAGGCACGCGCCGGTGGCTACCTACCACTACGACTACTACTACTACTACTACATACATCAGGGACGCACGACCCACGCCTTAAGGAGCTTCGCCCCTAAATGTTTGAGTTTCTCTTCAGTGGAACCTAAAGCTGCGTAGACACCCTCCTAGATGGCCCCTGGCCAAGAAGGCAGTTTTGATGTAATGAAAATACATTGCCAATGTCATAATATAGAACAATACGCCCAAAAACTCTATCCCTAAAGGGCAGCTGCGGCAATTTTTCCTTCTCCACTGATGGCAACGAAATTTGCCTTGTATGGTCTCGTCGGCACTGCAATAATTTATGTCAAGCCAGGCGGTTGGAAGCGATTTATTTTTTCTGAAATTGAATTTAAAAAAAAAACGTTAGCAGATTTCAACGCGAGCCGCCCTGTGTTTTTGATGTCATTAGCTTCAACGCTGCCTACCCGAGTACGAGGGCCGTGTACGGCGATACTACAGCGATACTACAGTGCTAAACGGCGATACTACAGTGCTAAAATCATCGCTTTCTAGTTAAGAACAGCTGGCAACGTCGTTGGATGACATCGAGACTTTCGTTTCTTTTGCACTAGTTTCCCCAGCCTCATATTTCTGGTTGCGGGGAGGCTTTGACTTATCGCATATACGGCACGAAGCGTCTACCCGTTTCGTTTTGAACAAGCCGCTCACTCGTTTATTTAAATTATTGAGGAGTTTCTAAGCATATTGACTGATTCTGGCTGCTCTAGAGCTATCGCATTATTGAAAAATAGCGATATAAGAATATGCTGGAAGAAATTGCCCGAGTTGCCCTTTAGGATTGTATTCCCGAAGTAGAATGCTCTCATTGTAAGGCACCAAAAACGCTTCCCACTCCAGACGCTGGCTGTACGCTGTAACTTACAGTGTAGTATTCACCTTCTTAATGATGGTATCAGTCCAACAACGTATAATACCAACCATGCATATCTGAGGGATCTAAGGAAAAGGTCATTTCATTACGTATTGTTCGCTATGGGAGTCTAAATTTCAAGTTCGCAGACGCACTGAAGGTGGTCAGGTGAAATGAGTGGAGGTGGCTACCACGGTAAGTGACCAACTTGCGTTTCCACACTCACTGCAAGCAGCAGTACTTCTTGACGGTTCTATTCAGGAAGTTAAACTACGGAAGTAACATGAAGAAATAATATGCAAAGTACTCTAGAATTCGTCCCACACTTCTCGTAAAATTCGGTTAAGCTAACGAACCCTTGCTGATGCTCGCTTTCGTGCACCGGCGCGCACCTGACGAAACCCGTAGAGTTTCGTAGCATATATACGAGTGGTAAATGTGGCACTAGAGTCTATGAGAGTTTCAACCGAGGCGGTGAAGCCACCGTGGGAATGATGGATATGACTTGAATTTTCTTGTCTTCTCTCTTCTGGCTTCATACGGCTCTGCGACTTTAAAAAAATGGGTCATTTATCACGTTGTATTGTAGAAAACGGAAAAGTTTTAGATTATTACGTATCGGCTCATGTACTTCTTGCTTTTCACGAATTTGAGAACTACCGAACGCTAAAATTTTTAGCGATAATATACGATAAGTGCAATGTTGCCTGCTCTACTTGTGGCGAACTTGCGCAGTGTTAATATATCGAGATATAATCGTGTTCGAACCTCAAATAAATATTTCGTCTCTTAGGAGTAACGTGCAAATGTTTTCAAGGATGTGAAATGAAAGTGCGTCTTCTAAATCTTGAAAATGGGCGTTTTCTCGCTCGTTTAGGTGCAAGGCACGTGCTCCACTGGATTTTCGCTAACTATATGGGTCAAGCCGCTGTGCGAGCCCGTAGCATCAGTGAAGCATCGGCCACCGATGAATCGTTGAGTTTGTGCAAAAACGTAATGTCAGATGAACTTGATATGAGCTGAATTTTCGTGCGTCTTCTACGGGTGCGTCTGCCTCTCGGCCACTCGGCTTCTGCTAGGCACGATACCTGTGCGCCTGCTTGGCGCGTTTTGCCAGCGCTGAGTAATTCAGATAGCCCAATTGAAATTCTATAGTACAAGATATACAAACAGCCTTGTCAGAAGGAAAGTACATTAGTGGGAAACCCGGCCCCACGCGTGCAGTTTCTGTCGCATATGATACAAAAAACAGGAAACAGGAAATCTACATCGGGATGGTTGGCAAGACGCGACGGACATATAAAGTTAGGCCAAACATCACTGCAAATAATACGTATGGCCATGGACAAACACTCCCAAAAGAAACTGCATGGCACCCAATCATTGGAAGCCATGTTAGTAAATGCGGCTCTCTATAGCAGAAAATGACGCTCCCTAGCGGAAAATCGTGCTCCACACCAGCTGTCATAGTGCAAGCGTACAGTGAAGTGTAGTGATGTCACTTGCGCCGCTCGATCTACAAAACAGGAGCAAACAAATCCACCTCAGTGTTTGAAGCCGCAAGGACTAAGACTAGAGAAACCCAAGTACTACCCATCATTCCCGTGGAGCTTCACAGTTGCAGCACCATAGTTGCCCATGGCATTTTGTGGAAAATGCTATGCTTGAACGGGGCGACGCCATCCCCGTTTTCACAACTTCTGAGTGCTAGCATTCGAGAGATTGAGAACCTTGTGAACCACAGCTGTCGTGTCGGGCTGCTCTTTCTCCCTTCGGGAGGTCGACGCTTTCATCGGTCTTCGAGGTCGGCCATCACCCCAGCGTTATATGCGTGCTTGTTAGATTATTGGTGCGCGTGAGCGACATTCTATTTGCACGTCTGAGGAGGAGCATTCCGACTACGCATTTGAGGACCGCTTATGTGTTGCGCTAGTAATACACTGTGAGTCAAAGTTGCAATAGACATTTCGGGAATAGCTTTGGCGCTCCCTGAAAATGCGTGTAGAGGCGCTGCTTGTATTTTTTTCTGCTGAAAAGCTGGTGCCGGCGAGGCTCAAGTGCGATGTTAATTTTAAAATATTCACTCAAATTCAGCTGAATGTTACCTGACACTATTTTCTATTTAAAAAACAAAATATAACATAATGTAAGGCCACTTTCTGGTTTTTGAAATGTATCTTTCGAATTTCTTAATTGTTAAGTGGTGCGCGATCGGAGATGATTGCTCGCACACAGTGCGTTCGCTCGCTGCAGCGTCACGTAGTGGAGGCACGGACAGCAGCAACAAATAGGGAAGTGGTGGACATCCCGAAAAGTGACCGAGCATGTTTTGTTGTCTTCTTTTAGGAAATATACTCGAAAACGCATTATTTTTTCTCGTTAAGTCAAAAAGTGTTTACGAAAATGAAGGACTTTTGTTTCGTGCGACTAAACAGATGAAGCGTACAAAAAAATTCACGTAGCTCCACTAAGTGAACCATGACGAGTGGGCGAAGCTCTGGGGATCGTTTGGGTGTTACCGTAAATCACCCGCGATATTGCCCACTCATGTATGCAAATGAGTGACAACGTCTGTGTATATTGATACAGGCGTTGTCATTTATGCTCTTGGTTTTTATGAGGTTCCTGTACTCCCTGTGTTGTAGATCGTGCCTAATTCAGCATTATTTCTATTTAAAGCGCACGCTGCGAATCCTTATTGTTAAACCACGCACAAGAGAAGTCTCCCACTGGCACTACATTGCAGGTCAACATAAAGTGCATATTCATACGGGGTGGCGGGTCAGCGTTTGTGGAGTGCGACCAGTCGATTTTTTCAATCAAGAATCTGGCTAGCAGACGCCGCCTGCGTCAGCGTTGTCTATCGCGGGTGATGGCGCGTTCTCGTTCCTTGCCAGCTTGGACAAGCAGTTGCGCGTGCGCAGTGGGGTGTGGACGGCGCAGGGACGGAACAGGCTCGACCATATTCTGCTTCGCATATAAATCGTCCTCATACAAAGAAACTATGGACCATCTCCACGAAGGGAACACTGATGTGATGCGAGGCAGCAGCGGTGCGCACGGCGTTGACCCGGTTGAAACGGGCGTCGACGCAGGTGCTGGCAGAACAGTTTGAAGCGAAACTCGGTGTAGCGTTTACTGGTGCAAACGTTTGTTTGAAACGCAGACACGGGAGGCGAGCGGGCGTGGGAACCGGCAGGGTGAGGGAGAGAGTGACGTACGCGCGCACCTGCGAGGGGAGCGTGACGTCAACGCCCAGCTGCGGCGTGACCTACTTGGCACCGCTCCAACACCTGCGCAGAGGGAAGCGCGTTGCCTCGCGCTTGTGCGGAGGATGATGATGATGATGATTGTGGTATGGAGGGACAGCCACTTTGTGGGAGGGACAGCGTTATACAGGCTAGTCAAAGAGCTGCTTCCCATCTAATAGAGCGGTGGTGCCCAGCTGCCTGCGAGATAAGGGTCGCCCCTGCAAGCGACATGCAGCCAAAAGCAAACAAAACCGCATGCGTTCGCAAACAACGATCTCCGATCTCGTCCCAGGTACTAGTTGCAAAATTGGGAAGGAACGAGGAACAAGCTTTCCCGCCTGTTTTAGAGGAGCTTGTACAACACTGGATGCCTGCTATATACGGCCACAATGTCAAGTTACATAACCCAATCTGATAGTGTAGTGGGAGGAGCCATGTATCAACATTTTCGTGTTCGCATCCATGTAGCTATTCTGTCACGTGGTTCCGCATTCTAACAAAGCAACACGCGTTATTTTCATAGTTTAGGAGTAGGTTTGCTGCTCCCCATTCACTGTTAATGAGAGCAAAGCACGGTGCGCCTTGCCAATGTAACTAGTTTTGACATTCTGTTGGCTATGTACTTTAAAGATTTCACAGTTCGCTTAGTCAGAAAAGCATTTAGTCAAACACACGTCAATGCCATGAGTTGCAGCTCCATACTTGAATATGCGGATGTTTAGCCACAGTGCCCTTAGGACAGGTCTCTACGCCGCAGTAATAAGGAAACGTGTTGTAGCTGTGAAATATTGGGCAGAGTAATGAAGGGGTATAGCGTTTATTCTGTGAATGAAAATAATTTTTATGTACGAAGAACTGATCAGCTTATTCAAAACGCACGTTCGTTTGTTCTGTGAATGAAACCTATTGTATAATTTTTTAGTCAGCGCAGCGGAAATTGCTACGCAATCGCTAGCCTCAACAGTAACTCAAAGGAGTGAACATCGCAAACATGTACACTGTAGAAGCATATAATATCGCAGTCACCATGCATCCTTTAGTTTATGAATAGTATGTCTTCACAGCAGTAAGAGTTTGCCCCGCGCAGATTGTAATGGATCATGCAGCTAACTATACCGCATCCCACATGCATCAGTACTTTAATGAATAAGTAGCACTAACAACAGTCACGATTCACCCCTATATTATAGGAATGGACCACGTAGCATATCGCGTGCACCGTGTATTGATTATTGATTGAATAATAGCGCTGGCAACGGTCATGCCTCGCCCCTGACTTCATACAGCTCGTCGTGGAATGCCCTCTTGTTTAGTATTGCCTAATGTGCACGCTAATTCCGGTGGATCTACATCTCACGTTACGGATGTACCCACTTGGAATAAGCTTGATTATCGTTTAACAAGCGTTAGAACATTGCGTACATGTATAGAGAAGGGAATCGCTTAATGAAATGCACAGCACTGTTATGCAGCCTTGCACGCAGTTTCTTATTTCACTTCGCACTTCGACAGCTCTTAGGACGAAAAAAAGTTCTTAGGAAAGTGCACTTTTAGTGGATGCTTTTGCACTTCTGTTTCACCTGTAGTGTACTTTTGTTTTCTCTTTATGCTGTATAAATTAGCAGCTGTCATAGTAAGCTCTGGGAGCATAGCTGGTAGCGGCACATAACAAATATATTTTTTTGAAAATGTACAGCACTAAGCAATTTAAAGGCGACACTGAGACCACGTCATGGCTCTGACTGCTACTGGATCGCGCTTGGTGATCACAGAACGGCACTCTGAAAAGTAATGCTTCAGGAAATCTCTAGATGTAATTGAGGACCAAAGTTATTCAAGTCCCCAAGCAAAGCGACTGCGCAGAGAGAATCAGCAGGCATCCGCTCCAAAAACCCATTTCATTCGCTGAGAACTCTATGTACATCTTGCACTCAATAATAAAAAAGAAAGTCTTTAAGCGTCGAAAGTTTGAAACTTACCATGTCTTGTTCAGTCGGTATTTCGCAGTGGCATTACACTTCGTCGCGCTTCCTGGATATTTTGCCATGTTACTACAATTAAATGGACTATAATTATAACATTCCCTCGCACCATTGACATCTCCCAAGAACAAAGGATCATTTGTCAAATATACAAAAATAGTACTTCCTTCGTGAACAAACTGTGGAATATAACAAAAATGAAATATATACAGGTGAAGTAAAGCTGTTTCCTCAAGTCATATGAAGGGCACTTTTTCCTGCTCTATCGGATGAGGACCTGAAGGACGATCAGAAGCACAAAAGTACATATCGTTACAGCCTCATTTACAGTCTATATAAGCGGCTGAAGTAAACATTTATTACACATAAAAATCCCTCACTGTGAAACCCTTACGGCGGCATTACGTACCCTGTCCGGACTCCTATCATTATATAGTATGCAGCCGCGTGAGACAGCTAAGATGCCTCGACAGGGTAAAGCTTGCTTGTCGGAAGTCTGGAAGGAGAAGGCCGCGTACTCCACGCCTATGACTGAGGCACCAACGGAGCTAGTAGCTATATTTGCGTGCCATGTAAAACCTTATAGAAGAGACTCCGCAGTAGTACGAGCTTCAATCTGAAGGCACCTTATTTTTCAGCCTCTATAGAAACCTCACAAAACAGAATTTCTGGGAAGATTTTCTAATGCAGTGGCCTTGGCGGAATAGTTTTAAAGACAATCCAAAAAAGCAAAAAGGAAGTGAAAGCGAGCATCCCTGTTTCCAAAGAATTCATGAGACCAGCTTTGCAGCCCGCATCGAAATTGCGCCATGTTTCTGTGAGTGAGTACGAAAAGCTACCTGAGCACACATTTCCACCAATAAACGCGACCGCCGGGGTGGTGTAGGGGTTATGGTGGCCGGCGGCAACCAAGTGTGTTTTAAAAGCAAATTTTATAACGTCCCTGTCTCCAAATAAAAAAACGCGAGTGCGATGCCTCCTTTACAGTTGTATTTTTGATGTAGTCAAAAATGCCAGTGACGTTAAAGGGACCCTGAAACGGTTTTGACGATTTTGTGCAAACATGGTGATCCGGTAGAGCGGGTCACTAGGACCATTACAGGACAGATTTTAGCGCCGTGCGTAAAGTGTGTAATTTACAATAAGGTTTTCAACACGTGCATCGCAAAAGATCTCAGCGGCTCGCCAAAAGGCGTTTTCAAACGCCCCCGCCATCGAGCGATCGAATGAGAGGTCGCTTATTGGCCCCGACCCAAGTGACGTGCACGTAATTTTGAAAACCTAGCTGCGAACAACGTGCTTCTACAACGTGCTCCTTCGTTTCAGCCAACGGTATCATCGCGGCATCTGGCGGCGTGCACACGAGTCGCCGGCGCTCTATTACAGAGGCTAGCACTGCCGAGTCGGGCGACCTCAGTGAGGATATCGGGGCGCTATGTCACTACGGGAGGCTCGGCAGAGCGGCTTACGCGGGAGGCGCTGTCGTCGCTAGCGCGCACTCCGCAGCAGATCGAGTTGAGGAGGAACAGCAGTGGTAAGGAGGAAGGCGACAGAAATAAGCCCATAGCTGCCTTAGCGCATTGTTCTTCGCTTTATTTATGGTGTGAATGATTTCGCAATTGTGTTGCCTAATCAGTGACGCAATGTCAAAAAAACGTTTCAGGGACCCTTTAAAGAACCCCCGATGAGCAAAATTTCCTCTCCCCTCTATTATGGTATCCTTTTTTTGCCTTTTTCAGTCACTTTCCCCTGAACCATGGAGACCGAACCTTGCTCCCGTCAGGGGGAATTTGCCGCGGTTGTGTCACAAAACGCGGTTCGATGATATTCAATGATACAACAACCAGACAGCCTCAATACAGGGCGAGGAGGTACCTAGATTACGAGAGTACAAATACCTCGGGACATGGATAAATGCTGGGAATATATACGTGGAAGTATAGGAAAAAGGTATCAGAGCTAAAAGGAAAGAGGAATTCTGCAATAACGAAGCTAAGAGCGCTTTGAGGTGACAACTGGTACGAGGCAATTCGCGGTCTGTAGAAAGGTGTGACGGAAACTCAGGGGTGTGCATAAGGTCAGAGGTATAATCAAGACTGGACAGGAATCATAGGACGGTCGGACGTCTTGCAGTGGGCGGCGATGAGAAGACCGCAAATGAGGCTGTTACGGGGGATATGGGGTGCTCTGATTTTAGCGAAGCGAAGCTCAGAGTAAAACTGTGTGCGAACAGAGATTAAGGAATATGAAAGAAAGTAGATCGGCAGCGAGAGTATTCACATATTGGTATAGGATGAACGTTAACGCACAATGGACCAAAAGAACTAGGAGGCTTAACTGTAAGTATAAAACCAGTAACGAAACGGATGTAGCCAAAAAGAGCGCTAACAGCATGGTCAGGGCGGCAGAGTAGTCGAATTGGATAGCAGCAATGGAGAAAAGACCGGAATTGAGCAACTACTGAAATGGGAAAGGGGAAATAAAGAAAGAAAAATTTTAAGATAGTTCAAAGGAAAACACTTTACATTTTGAATCAAGGTTAGGTTACCTGAAAACACGAAATTACTGAGCGAAATTCGCTAAAGGAGGGGATACACGTATGTGCTATGGAAGGGCTCGGCAAGCGTCAGGTAATGTTTTGATGGAATGTAAATGTGTAGGTGTGGACAATACCCAGCAGGCGTCCATGCGTTTCAGGGATAGCACTGGAAAGCTGAACATGTCGGCGATATATATATGTAAAAGGAGCTTAGAGCATTGGTGGCGGAAAGGTATGGAGCAAACACAAACGCAAAGGACTTTGAATAAGTCTGTTACTTCACTGGGGAACAATAGTATATCACATATGTAGGAGAGGAGAAGCACTTGTTGTCAAAATGCGTGCGATTTGGGAAAACAAGGGTGTGTACAAGATAAAATAGAGGTTGAGCTCGTTGGCCCGCGGGCTACCACCCCGTTATAGAGGGGACGCTCCTAACAACCACCACCACCACCATAGTGATTATGGTGCTCGGCTACCACCTAAATATGACGGTTCAATCCCGGCCTCGGCGGTCATGTTTTCTGTCCAGACGAAACGCCAGAGGCCAGGGTACTGTGCTTTCTCAGTGCATGCTAAAAAAACCCCATGCAGTTAATAGTCCTGGAGTCCTGCACGGCGGCCTTTGTCTCCTTTTTCTCTCTCTTTTATTCCCTCTCCCCTTCCCCCACGGGCGCACAGCAGTGGTTCCAACATGGCCTGCGGGAATTAGTATCCTTTCCTTAATCAAAAAACAACAGCAAAAACAACAACAACGATAATATTAATAGTAACACCAGCAGGTGTGCAGAAGACCTTTACTTAACGGGCCCAAAATCAGTGTGTTGCAGTCATTACGGACTATAGTTGGTTTGGGAGGGGCGGGGGGCTACCTGATGTTGCGAGATGAGGAGAATTGGCAGCCTGGAGATGTATTGTCCTGAGGCAGAGATCACTTATTAGTACATCATCATTCGCTACGTACGCCCGCGCAGTCTCCCATCTCCCGGGACAGGAGAATGGATGTTTGATCGTGGGCCAACAGTCCTTCACAGATTCGGGGCCGTAGTTACTCGGCGCAGCGAACTGAATCGTCGCGCACAGAACAACCGACGTCCGCAGCATTCTCCTGCTTAACGCAATAAGCCTGCGTGGTATCGGTCCTACTTGAACAAGGTGACTGCTGTTTAGCGTGCCAGAATTAACAGATGCGCACAGAACATACGCAGCCGCTTGGTGCCTCGAGGCCGGGAGCCCCCAAAGGTTGGGGAACGTGCTGAGTGCTCGATGACGACGGATGCTCTCTGTATCGGCTCCGTCAATAATCACCGATTATTGCGGTCCTTTACGTCAGTGGTGATAAATCCTGGACTCATCGTCACCGCCAAGTTGTCTGCTTCAACCGGATACCACCCGCGTCCAGGTGGGCCCAATTTTCGGCAACTTTTGCGAGTTTGATGTCCACACGGACGCAACGCCCCACCATGACTCGTCCCGCTAGGCCTAGCTCCGCAACGCCCGGGTTTTCCCGACACGATGGCGGCGGCCACCATGGTTACGGGCTATGACCCGACCTCACTTCAAGTTGTGACGATGGAGACCACCTCCTCGAACCAAGCTATGCCCTCGAAGAATGAGTATTTAGCCGACATGGTGAAACTCTGGGAGCGAATGCAATCCCAGCCGTGCGCCGGCACCGGGCAAAAGGCGGCTGCTTCCGGCTCGTCCTCGCGCCCCTCGACAGAGGTTGCGCGCACTGCAGGTTCTTCGCGAAGCATCAACTCAAGTGGCGACCCCGCCATATGCCTGGTCTTTCCCGTGGCGACCACATCGTCGTGCTGAAACCTCGCGCTCCTTTCGAGCTCAAATCCGTCCTCCCGTGCGACCTGTGCAGGCGACGCGGTACAGACATACCTGGGAGGACCCCCGTCCGGCACTCTCCACGTGTGGTCAGTGTGGGACCAAAACGTTCTTGTGTGCAGCATAACCTCGTCATCTATGGCGCAGCGCCTACTTGGGGATATACAGTTGCTGGTGGGAGACCAGCAACTCCCTTTTCGAGGCCATGTCATGGCGTCCGGGGAAATTTGCCAGGGTGTCATCACCATCAATCCGGATGAAACACCGCCACGCATCAAATCGGAACTTAAATGGTCGCAAGGCACTATCCTGGGGGTACGCACACTCGGTAACTCTACTGCAGCGGTGGTGACCTGCAGCGGAGGTCCCGCGCTTCATCTTCTACTACAGTGTCGTGGCGTACATACGCCCTTACAAAAAGACCATCCCGCCTGTACTCTTTGCGGCACCATTGGGCATCGAGCCTCGGCCCGCCGCGATCCACTCCCAGTCGCTGTACCCGCTGTGGCACTCAAGTCCAAGTGACTCTGCAAGGCCTAGCTCAACATGAATGCAAACCGACCAGGCTCCTCTGCTCCAGCCCTCATGAAACCGGTGCTCGGGGATGCCCAGGGAAGTACCGGAAACCTGCACCACCATCAACCCGACAGCCGTCAGCACCCCCGTGACCGGGCCTGCAAGCGACTTCCCAAGCCAAGCCTGGATCTGGATCACCTCTCAACACGCCAGCGACCAAACCACCAGCCACCGCAGTGCACTATCCGCCGCTTGTGACAGCATCACCTCAGGTAAGCAGCTGGGCAGGGATGACTGCTTCTCAGCCTCTTCTTCCCTCTCCTCCTCCTCCTTCCCCAGAGCTCTCTGCTCTACGAAAACAGAATGCCCTTCTTCAGTGGCAAATCACAGCTCTCACTAAGCAGGTCGCAGCTCTACAACTGCAACAGCAGAAACCGGAAGGGACTCCCAGTGCTACTCCAGTAGTTGAACCCGCTGACCCTAACCTTAACTCTCCTGCTACACCCAACCCTTGTACTAATCCCTCTCCCCCGACCACGCACCTGCTGCTCCGCAAGCTCAGGGGTCGCCTCAGAACCTTTTTCCTATAGACCAAAGCCTACCACTATAGGACCGCATTAGTCGCCTCGAAAGTGCGGTCCTCAGCCACATGTCTGCCAATAATGTAGAATACATTGCAGCTGAGGTTGTTCAAGTGGTTCAGGCCTAGGCTCTCACCCAGTTTCGCGCTAAATACAGGCGCTCACGCTCAGATTCTACGGGTAGCAGCTCTGCCCCGCGTCGACGCAAGTTGCCGGATCCACTTCCCCGGCCCTCAACCTGCTTCCGTCCCCCTTCCCGCTCCTCAAGGCCAGGGGCAGGGCATGGAGGATGACCCATAAAAATTTGGACTTCCATCATGGCGACTCCACCTTCTGCATCTTTACCATGACCTCACTTCAAGTTGTGACGATGGCGACCACCTCCTCGAACCAAGCTATGCCCTCGAAGAATGAGTATTTAGCCGACATGGTGAAACTTGGGAGCGAAATGCAATCCAGCCGTGCGCGGCACCGGCAAAAGGCGGCTGCTTCCGGCTCGTCCTCGCGCCCCTCGGCCAGAGGTTGCGCGCACTGCAGGTTCTTCGCGAAGCATCAATCAAGTGGCGACCCCGCCATATGCCTGGTCTTTCCCGTGGCGACACATCGTCGTGCTGAAACCTCGCGCTCCTTTCGAGCTCAAATCCGTCCCTCCCGTGCGACCTGTGCAGGCGACGCGGTACAGACATACCTGGGGGACCCCGTCCGGCACTCTCCACGTGTGGTCAGTGTGGGACCAAAACGTTTCTTGTGTGCAGCAAACCTCGTCATCTATGGCGCAGCGCCTACTTGGGGATATACAGTTGCTGGTGGGAGACCAGCAACTCCCTTTTTCGAGGCCATGTCATGGCGTCCGGGGAAATTTGCCAGGGTGTCATCACCATCAATCCGGATGAAACACCGCCACGCATCAAATCGGAACTTAAATGGTCGCAAGGCACTATCCTGGGGGTACGCACACTCGGTAACTCTACTGCAGCGGTGGTGACCTGCAGCGGAGGTCCCGCGCTTCATCTTCTACTACAGTGTCGTGGCGTACATACGCCCTTACAAAAAGACCATCCCCGCCTGTACTCTTTGCGGCACCATTGGTCATCGACCATCGGCCTGCCCGCGACCCACTCCCGGTCGCTGTACCCGCTGTGGCACTCAAGTCCAAGTGACTGCGCAAGGCCTAGCTCAACATGAATGCCACCCGACCTGCCTCCTCTGCTCCGGCCCTCACGAAACCGGTGCTCGGGGATGCCCAGGGAAGTACCGGAAACCTGCACCACCATCAACCCGACAGCCGTCAGCACCCCCGTCAGCGGACCCGCAAGAGACTTCCCAAGCCAAGCCTCGATCTGGATCACCGGTCAACACCCCAGCAACCCCACCACCAGCCACCGCAGTGCACTATCCGCCGCTTGTCACGGCATCACCTCAGGTAAGCAGCTGGGCAGGGATGACTGCTTCTCAGCCTCTTTTTCCCTCCCCTCCTCCTCCTTCTCCAGAGCTCTCTGCTCTACGAAAACAGAATGCCCTTCTTCAGCGGCAAATCACAGCTCTCACTAAGCAGGTCGCAGCTCTACAACTGCTGCAGCAGAAACCGGAAGGGACTCCCAGTGCTACTCCAGTAGTTGAACCCGCTGCCCCTAAGCTTAACTCTCCTGCTATACCCAACCCTTGTAATAATCCCGCTCCCCCGACCACGGCGCCGGCTGCTCCTGCAGCTCAGGGGTCGCCTCAGAACCTTTTTCCTATAGACCAAACCCTACCACCAGAGGACGGCTTTAGTCGCCTCGAAAGTGCGGTCCTCAGCCACATGTCTGCCAATAATGTAGATTACATTGTAGCTGAAGTTGTTCGGGTGGTTCAGGCCTGGGCTCTCACCCAGTTTCGCACTAAATCCACGCACTCACGCTCGGCTTCTACGGGTAGCAGCTCTGCCCCGCGTCGACGCAGAGTTGCCTGTTCCTCTTCCCCGCCCTCAACCCGGCTTCCGTCCCCCTTCCCGCTCCGCAAGGCCAGGGGCAGGCCATGGAGGATGACCCATAAAGATTTGGACTTCCATCATGGCGACTCCACCTTCTGCATCTTTACCATCATCTCAATTCGAAATCATACAGTGGAACTCCAGGGGCTTCGGGAACAGGCGAAAGTGCGCACATCTTCTCTTTCTTCAATCTCAGGGCTCTCTTCCGACCGTCATTGCCCTCCAGGAATCCGGCCCAAACCCTACCCTCTCAAGCTACTGCTCCTATATTGGTGGTACCACCACCAGTTTACTTGTTCACAAGTCATATACGGCTGCTCAGGTCGATCTAGACCTTACCCTTCCCTATGATTACTGCATGATCTCCGTTCTTCCCCAAAAGCGCGGGGCTCCGTCTATTCATATTCTAAACGTGCACTGGCCCCCGCATCTGCAGCGGGTCACTTTCGCGGACCTCTTTTATCGGGCTCTCCAAGTAGCGGCTCGACAACCCCTAGTCGTGGTTAGAGATTTCAACGCTCCTAGTCCGCACTGGGGATACCACTTTGAAAAAGCTCGGGGCCGCAAGCTTAAGGAACTCATCTCCACCCTTGGTTTCACTCTGCTCACTGACCCAGTGCATCCCACACGTCTGGGAAATTCGGTGACACGCGATACATGCCCAGATCTCTCGCTCACGCGTAACATTCGACAGGCTACATGGGAGAACCTCGAAGACCCACTTGGTAGCGATCATTTTCTGCTTAAGATCGCCTTCCCGACGCAGAAAATGCGCGAAGTATGGGGCAAAGCCCGCATCACGGAATGGTCAGCTTTTCGCACCAAGCCTTTCGCCCTGCTTTTGTCCCCGCAGGACTACCAGGCATGGGCATCATACACCCTCCATACACAGCAATCATACACCAAAAACATTTCCACCTCTACCTCCGCCCCTGCAGTGGATCCTCACCTCCTTCACCCGTGGGAGGCAAGCCACAGCCTTACCCGCCGGTGGCGACGATCCAAGCTAAATCGTAAGCTTCGCGCCCGCATATAAGCACTTACAACAGAAGCGGCGGCCTACTCTGCCCAGCTTGCGGAAACACACTGGGACGACACCTGCATAAAAGCTGCAGGCCACATGAGCTCCATGAATACGTGGCGACTCTTTCGGAGCCTTCTGGACCCCTCAACCACCTGTGGAGAAACTCAACGCCAACTTCGCCGAGCCTACTATGCATATCAGGGCCCGACGAGCTAACTCGCGAATGGCCTCTGCGATCGCTATCTCTGTCGTACCGTAGACCCGATGGGCCCCGAGTACGTCTACTCCGGGCTCCCCAACCCCGAACTCGACTCCCCTTTCACGCTTCCCGACCTTCGGGCGGCGTTGGACGAAATGATGCGAGGTACTGCACCAGGCAGGGATAGCATTACAGTCACTCTCTTGGCCAACCTTCCTGATTCAGCACAGCTCTCGGTCTTACATTTGATCAATACAGTATGGGAGCGCGAACCCCTGCCCGCGGAGTGGACCACTTCGGTGGTCACATTCATTCCTAAACCCGGTAAGCCCGTCAGCATTGAGGCGTTGCGCCCCATCTCGCTAACCTCTTGCACGGGCAAACTAATGGAGACCATTGTCCGAGACCGCCTCTCCGCATATCTGGAAAGGAAAGACGTCTTTGCTGATTCGATGTTCGGGTTTCGCCCTCATCTGTCTGCGCAGGATATCCTTCTCCAGCTCCAGCAAGACGTCATTGTACCTAATACTATGCACCACAATGATGAAGCCACACTGGCGCTCGATCTCCGAGGCGCCTTTGATAACGTGAAACAGTAGCATCCTTACCAACCTTAGCGCCACGAATTGCGGCTCTAGGGCTTTCGGGTACATCTGGTCACTCCTCTCACATCGCACCGCTTTCATCCGCATCGACTCTACCGAACACGGTCCGTATACATTAGGCACTCGCGGTACACCCCAAGGAGCGGTCCTCTCACTGCTCCTCTTCAATCTAGCCATGCTCCAGCTTCCTAAGCTCCTCGCCCAGGTTGAGGGCACACATTACGCTCTATACGCGGATGACATCACCATCTGGACCAATTCAGGATCCCCCACAGAAATTGAAGACCGCGTACAGTGCGGCACTTATTGTAGACAAGTACGCCTCGTTATGCGGCCTCGAGTGTTCTCCTACCAAATCATCTCTTCTGTCGATCTCATCCCTTCCCCCACCTCAAATATCTCTGCCGCCTGGCCCGATACCGGTCCTCCCAGAACTCCGCATACTGGGCCTTCACATCTCCTCTAATCTCAACCCTGGCTCTAGTATTGAGCGTCTCCGGCGCACTAGCGAGCAGGTTAGCCGCATGATTCGGCGGGTCTCCACCAAACGTGGCGGCCTTCGCAGTCGGCACTTCCTCCGCTTGGCTCACGCGTTTGTGACCAGCCGAGTCATGTGCGCTGCTCCCTGCCTTCGCTTGCGTCGCCACCACGAGAACCAGCTGGACGCACTGCTCCGCTCGGTTTACAAGCGAGCGCTAGACCTTCCCATCGCTACCTCCAATCACCGCTTTGCTGCCTTGGGAGTACAGAACTCGTATTCCGAGTTGCGGGAGGCCCATCTAATAATCAAATCAATCGTCTGTCCCAGACGGGTCCTGGACGCCGCCTTCTGGATAGGCTCTCAATGAATCCGATCTCTACCCCCCAACCGATGCGTCCGTTCCGGAGCTGTGGCGCGAAAAATTTCGGCTCGAGCCTCTTCCTCGCAACATGGATCCCAGTCAACACACAGGGAGACGCCTAGCCCGAGCACACTTTCTTCACACTCGATACTCCGACACCTCTGGCGTCTTCTATGTAGATGTTTCAGGACCAACCCCCTCCGGACACTTTACGGCCGCAGTGATCTCCGAGGGTCACCATATTGACGGCCTCTCTTTCCGCTCAATAAATGCAACTCAGGCTGAAGAGATGGCCATAGCTCTGGCTGCCTCTCATCGCACAGCAAAGGTAATCATCACGGACTCGCGTTTCGCCTGTTCCCGATACCAGCATAATACCATAGCTTCTCTGGCCACCCAGCTTCTCCAGGCGGCCTCATGTAGCTTTCACCCCCACTCCATCCGCATTGTCTGCTCCCCTGGCCATGCTGGTCTCCCCGGTAATGAAGCGGCTCATGCCGCTGCCTGCGTCTCTCTTTCCCAGGCCGTTACGCACACCCATCCCGCGTCTCCCCCAGGCACCCCAGCTATTACGCAGTACCGCGAAATTCTTGACTATTATCGAACCTCGCGCCATCTTTAACCAGACCCTGCACGGGTCCTCTAAAGCGGACGAGCGACTCCTGAGAAGCTTGCAGACGAGCACCTTGTTGTGTCCTCCAGCCGCCCAGCACTTCATACCGGGTATACACGGCTACTGCGCGCACTGCGGGGTACTGGCGGACACCTCCCACATGATTGCACTGTGCCCTGCCATACCTCTTCCTTTTTCACCCCCCTTCCCCCTATCCACAAGGGAGGCTTGGGAGGAGTTCCTGCTCGGCTGCTCTACCCGGGACGCTCAGCGCTCCTTGGTAGCCAGCGCCCGAGTGGCGATCATCTCCAGTGGACTTCCGGAATAGGGAGACCACCCAAGTGCACCTTGATTGTGGTGGTTTGGCTAAGGAAAGGACGCTAATTTCTACAGCCCATGTAAGGAGCACGGCTAATGGTCCGTGGGAGAGGGGGGGGAAGGGAGTGAAAGAGATAGAGAGGAGAGAAATGCCGTAGTGGAGGGCTCAGGAAATTTAGACCACCCGGGGTTCTTTAACGTGCACTGACAACACACAGTACACGGGCCTCGGGCATTTTCGCCTCCACCGAAATTGCGACCGCCGCGGCTGGGATCGAATTCAGTGCAACTCTCTGTACTTTCCTGAATAAACGTTTTTCCACCACCACCACCTCACAAGGGTTTGAGCACTCGTGTGGTGCGAGAGAGGCTCGCGGGCGTGCATCGAGACGCACTTTGGAACGCGCCTGGAACGTAGCCGCCATCTAGCAGACGCGAAACGAAGCACTGCTGTTGGTAGTGCTTCACTTCGCGTCTATTTCACTTTACACATGGCAGCACCGCTCTAAGCGAGTTCCAAAGTGCACCTCTAAGCACGCGCACGGAGCAGCTCCAGTGCATCTAATGGGGAAGATAAGAAGCGGGATAATCTATACTATATGCTCCGTGCAGTCTAGCTTCCCATGTGCGACATCAGTGCCAGAATGCACAGCCTGGTGGACAGAATAAGAGAAACTGGGCAGACTGTGGCCGGAGACTACGCAAACGCGACGAGCGCGTACCGGCACTCTACAGCAGCAGGTCTACACCGCACGTCCCACTGTCTTTTGTTTCCTTTGAGACGCGTGCTACAAACCTGCAGCAAACTGTCCCAGAGGGCGGCGCGAGCGTGCGTGTGGTTTTCTTCGTAGCACGCCCGAAAAGCAGCGAAGAAACGCAAGGCTCGCTGTCGCCTCGGCTTCCACCATGCGCGATCTATATGCGAACGCGCGCGCGCGTCTCATAAGTGCACCCCAAGCGGCCAATGTCAGCGACACTGAGCCGTCCGACGAGAGCTACGTAGCGCCCTCTGGTCAGTGGATGGAGCCCATAAGCCGTACAGCTTCGGTCACGTGCACCTGTCCGCCGCGGTGGTGTAGTGGTTACGGTACTCAGCTGCCAGCGAAATAACGTGGGTTCGATCCCGGCCGCGGCGTTCGCATTTTAGATGGAGGCGAAAATGCCAGTGGCCCGTGTACAGTGCGTTGTCAGTTAAAGAACCCCAGGTGGTCTAAATTTCTAGAGTCCTCCACTAAGGCCTTTATTCTCGGTCTCTTTCACTTCCTTTCTCCAACGCCCACGGAAGCTTGGCCGTGCACCCTACATTGCTGCAGAAATCAGTGTCCTTTCCTAACCTAACCACAATAATCATCATCAAATGCACCGGTAGTGGAGAACTGCTGTACTATCGGCGCTCTGCGGCTCCACTCGCGCGCGCTTAGAGGTGCACTTTGGAACGTCTGAATTGGTGCCGCCACTTACGTTATGCCAAGTGGAGCGGTGCTTCACCTTGTCTCTGCCGGATGGCGGCAGTGTTGAAGGCAAGGTCCAAAGTGCGCCTAGTCAGAGGTCTCTGATACAACAACGGAAGCGTTCAAGCAAGAAGAGTGAAATTCAAAAGTACTGATCACTCGAGTAAAATAGAGCACGAAGAAGAATAGACAAAGGAGGTCTTAAAGCAAGCTTGGGCATTTTATTGACTGAGGAATCAGAGCAACGTGGAGCCTTCATAGATTACATTTTAGCAAGAACTTGAAGCAATAGACGAGGATACATACAAAGTGCGATGTTGAGGGCAAAGGTTGATTGAACATTAGCGGTGCAATTTCCCTCTAGAGATCCTTGGTGAGAAAAAGAAAGAAGCTCATATCGTCGAAATTTCAGAAGTAGAGTGGGATGGGTTATTTCTACAGAAGAGGGGGACATTCAACAAGCCTTTAAGGAATATTAGTGTAACCTTTCCTTACTGCGGTCCAGGAAAATTTGAGGCCTTCGGAAAGGAATTTTTTCATTCTATGCCACGACTAATTGATGACTCTAAACAGCTTCTGGAGGTGCCCATTTCAGCAGAATAAATTCAACTGAAGGGCTGAACTCTGATAAGTCTTGTTGGCGTGGATTTGCCTGAAAGCAGCGTTTTATAAAGCAATAAAACAGAGCGCTGCTATGTTCTTAGCAGTGTTATTTAATAGCGTTTTTTACCTAAAAGTGCTACCACAGTCATTTGGCAACCTCGCGCACTGTATTGACCGCAAGAACGAAAGTTTCGAGACTCCTAACAAAGGTTTCTTCATACTGCCATAAATCACTCACAAATGTGGACTATAATGTTTATAGAAAGTTTTAGCAAGAGCGGTGCAAACAGTTATCGCCAATTTAGTTGAGCAATACCAAACGTGCACTATAAAATTTCGCACATTATAAATTACAGGCGAAGGCGTCACAATGCTACAACTTGGTTAAGAAAGTCTTTCGACAAAGTGCCTCATGGTCATCTGTCCATTTTCGAACAGGTAAATATTAGAAATATTATCAAGGATGGAGTAGCCATGACGCACAAAAACAGCACAACACGGCTTATTGTAAACAAGACCGTAGGTGAACCTATCAAGTGCAATGCTTGGTTGGCCACGGACGCCCCTCTCCTTGCTCCTTCTCTGCTTGCACGTAGAAGCATTGTGCCTCGGTATAATCTCTAACGACCTGATAAAACGCTTCCCCCTTCATACGACGCAAGTAACACTGCTTGCATACGCGGATGACAGTACTTTAATCCTTGCAGACCAAGAAACCATAATAAGGGTGGTGAAAATTATCAAACAATTTCGTACAGTCAGCAGCAGCGCAATTAACTTGATGGAAACGCTTCGGTTTCTGCGACGCCAAACGGCTCAACTCCGCAGATTATCGCAAACATGCCTTGGGCGACTACGCCGGTGAGGTATTTAGGAGTGCCCTTGCACCACTAAAGACCCGCAAACAGTATTTCTGCGGGGATTTCTCCACAATTCGAGAATACTCAAAAGGCTTTCTTCATTTGAGCAAACCCACATTGGCATAACCCACTACTCGTAACTTGTTCCTTATTAGCACGCTGTAGCATGTAATGCAAGTACTGCATTGCTCATGTATGAACATTCAGAAATCGTGCGTCAGGGCCATATTTATATCAGTTTTCACTTTGAAAGTGCTAGGTGTGCTCGATAACCTATAAGCTTGTCGCATTTGTATTGTCACGTGGCCGTGGCGGTTAAGAAGGAGCCGAACTCAAGAGAATGTCAGGTTTATTGAGCGAACCTGTGCCTAGAAAAACAAAGCCAATCGCACTGCTCAGCAGTAGCGGCATGAGCAGTCGTCGTTGGAGGGAAAGACCGACAAGCGGAGAAATGCGCCGGCTCTGATACACACGCCATAAGGCGTTTTCGCCTTGTCTCTCAAACTCTAAAAGACGCTGAAATGTGCACGTCAGACATGCAAAGTTTCAAGAACGGTCAAAACGCTCCCCGAAGTGACATGCAAGATAAACGCAGCTTGCGCTGCGCGTAACAAATTGATAGCGGCACTCCCACCCCAAACAACCGACAGAAGTGCATTTGTCACAGTAAAGTGACAACGGCTTTACACTTAAACAAACCAAAGCAACAGTACGTGTCAATATCTGAGACAATTGGTGAATCGCTTCATGTTTCTTTTCGCAACGGGGGGCCACCGGCCTGTTCATACAAACTGTTTCTCTAGTTAGGCTGGGTAGATTTATACGAAACTCAATATTGATATCCTAGTCCATGCATAGCAATGTATATGGGTACACAAAAGAGGTTAACATGTCGTGTCGTGAATTACAAGCCCATTTCTTCTCTTAATACTCCTCTGTTGTCCTCCTCAAAAACCGTATGAAGACTTGCGTGATGTGTTTCTTCATTTTTAATTGTACATAACCCAATACAATGCCGGCCCAGGAAAGGATGTTTTAAATATAGTTATGGCTATTCCAGGAGGCATAAATGGTTTCTTTTTCAACTTGCGCCCCAACACACTGAAGGTTAAAACACATCCAAGAAAAGCTAGTGCTCGTATGCTGGGGCAATCACTCCTTTATTTGCAGGGAACACGAAACAATTGAACGTGTTGTTCTGAACGGCGGGGGAGGGGGGGCGTATATTTTTCGGCACACTCTGCAATTGACTGTGAAAAAACCTCTACCGATAGATACCTACCGCATTAGGTATTTATCGAACGACATCGATGAGGGCGGCCTGCATTTTATCTGGTCTTCCAGATCCGTCAAGCAGATGCAAGGCGCAAGACCAATAAAATGTATTTTTGTGAATATATTGGCAGGCTGATTCAAGTGTGCAAGTTGCATGACCTGGAACCGGATTGGCTGCCGAGGTTAGAGTGCCTAGTGCATGTGCTTCATTTTATGGCCTCTCTTGTCAGCCCATGTTTGCCTGGTATGCATGTATCTTCCATGTATGATTTGGAACAAAGGCATTAAAGAAAAAAATAGAGCACCGATAAAGCAGCGGTACAGGACCGGCAAGCTTCCGTCGTAGAGCAGCGCCTGTGAATTCGATTCCCACCACGTCAGTGGGAATTCTTCTACGTGTTGTTCTACAAACATGCTTTATGGCGTCATTTCCGTTAGAGAAATGACGTGATGTGGTCGTGTTGGACACCTGCGTGGCCACTTCGTGGTGAAAAATGGGCCGTTTATGACAGGAGAAACAGCTAAAGTCGGACCTGTCAGCAATATTTATTTACCTACAGAAGTACTTGTTTCTTTTTTCCGATAATCAGAAATTGTGGTTGACCCATCCCTCATAGCACTTGGTATAACGCGAAAGTTAAGCGTCTCTTAGCGAAACTGTGAAATGCATAAGCAGCAATCTGGCGAATCGATGGCTGGGAGATGGGTCGGATACCCCAGTTATGATAACCCGCTGCATGTACGCATCTGTGGCACCTAACATTTCACAGGGATCCCTGTCAGTTGCCCATGAGCGAAACTTGCGAACAATTGACATTTACCCGAAGATGCTGCATTGAACGCGGGAGCGTCCTGTGCAAGCCTGCCATAAACCAGGAGCGTCTGCAAACGGTAGAACTTTGCAAGCGAAACCAAACAGCTTTTCAGGGGATCGTTTCATGAACGCGCCCATCCCTGTGCGAAAGGCGAATCATTTCCATGCCTACTGCCGTCTTTACGTTCCTCCAGTAGAGCCCATCGCAACACAACTGGCTGTTATAATGTCACATAAGACAAACTATGAAGAGACCATAGTTGTAATATACTGCCCAAAGAACGCGCTGGTAGCAGATGGAGACGGAGGAAAAACTTTTTTTCGTCACACAAAGCATGTGTGAATGGTTCCGTGTTAGATAACCGTCAGCCATGCGCTAATGGCGACTTGGATGGCCCACTCCTCGACCCCAGCCTAGGCGGCCGCTTCCAAACTGGCCAGCACTACACTGAAGTCCGTAGATTCTCCTCCATCTATACTCTAATTAAAAAAATCACAGTTTCACCGAATGGGCGGAGATCTGAATGAGATAGCAAGAAATCGTAATGTTATATGAGTTCAGGCTAGGCTTACAGCTAACCCTTTCGGATGCGATCTCGTGTGACTCTATAAAACGCTGGTGTAAGAGATTGCGTCAGTCGCTAGCTTATTTATAAGTGGCCACAATTCCTTCCTCTCCCGACCCTGCCTTGCACACAGCTCGCGTCGGCAGCCATGTTCTTTCAAAACGCTTGGAGTGGTGCATGCACGCGCAGATAATGAATGCTACACTTCTGTCCAGTACGATGGCAACAGTGCGAGGCCATGCGGAGACCTTCTCGCTGTTTTATGGGAAAAGAACATTTCGAAGGACAAAGTCGGTATTTTTCAAGTTTAGGTGCGCTTAATGGACCAATGTCTTGACATGGCTAGCTGTATTCAATATTGATGATAACAGCAGAAATCTTGGAAACCGACCGATATACAGATGGAGAAAAGCACTTGTCTTTGTCGGTGTGTCTGTCTGTTTCCAAGGGAGTTCACGATGTGATTGTTATCACGATGCGTTATGGACACAAATCCATTGGACCATGCTTGCTTAGGTGCTCTCGGATGTCCTTTAGCTTGTTTTGTCGTCACGTGACATTCAACTCTATTCTTTTGTGAATGCCAAAGACCGAAATGTTGCTCACTCTTTCAGAGGAAATGGGCTGGATATTTCGAACGGTCTTTGTCGGACCCTGTAATTTGAAAGTTCTTTTTCTTCTATCATTCAAGGAAGCTTCTCCGCTCCCAGGGCGCTGCTTCTACTGCATAATAACAGGTATTTTCTATTTCCCCTTCAAAACTGCAGGTCGCTTGCTGTAGTGTGTTACGCATGCCAAATATAGGCTTCGCCCCTGTGCAGATGCTGACGAATGGAGCTTTTGCCCCTCCTGTGCGGTGGTTGACGAAAGATGCTTGCCCTCCGAGCCACCCTGGCTGCAGCCAGTGGTGGCCTAAGTCACGGGTGGCAAGGCACCCTTGGCAGTTCTATAGGTGTTGTCTCGCCGTGATCGGGGCAGGCTGTTGGCAGAGATCTGTGTGACGCTGCCTTTTGACTCGCCGCATCAATGAAGCTAGTGCTGTGGAATGGCGAGCCACTTCTACTGGCGTCCTCGGTAAATATGTTTCCCCTTACCCTAAGGGAGACATGCCTTGGTATTTCATCCAGTTCGTTAATAAATTGCGCGAGCAGGCGGCTTATGAACAATCACAGTTTGCACAGTGCTTTGCACCAGTGCAGATTTCTGAAGGTTGTCCTTGTATTTCACATGTTGCTCAAGTGATCTTCCCGCGGCAGCTCTAAGCACCAAGCCCGAATCCTAGAAGTTTAAGCACCTCTCGGGAATGTATATGTGCAGCCTTGTCAATAACCCGTTTCTTTGGTACGTGGAAATTCAATGGACGCACGGTCCCTCTCAGAAATTAGATCATGTTTCCCTTACATCCTCTCCTCAATTTTATATGTGTGCATTCCCCAGAATCGCCTTTTCTGAGGCCTCTCAGATACGACTAAACGTGAGCTGTTCGTGAACCTGTTGGCCAATTATATTGCTTGTCGCCAAAATGTCCGAGGTGGTCCCCTTTTGGTAAGTTCGTTGGTCCCGGACCTCACGCAGCAGACATCCACGAGACATTCTTTGTTAATTTTTCACCTGTACCCTAGTTGGCAGTCCGGGGTTTAAAGCAAAAAAGATCACATCGATCGAGGACACTTGTGATTTTCGACACTGTACACCACATTAAAATGTAGGCGCATTTTTTGCGCAGTCTCAAAAAACTCGTAAAGCCCTTGGCGTATCCTATATCAGAGGATGACAGTCAGGGATAAGCGCACAAGCACTTACCCTAGGAAAAAAATTCACGCCTAGCAGAGCCCACTACCCACTATGGAACCCAACTAAGGAACGCTACATGAGTTGCAAAAGAAACATCCTGCAGACGCCATTTCTAGGCTACCGCCATTATCACATGTGGAATATCCAATGCAGAGTACCAACGCACTTTACCCTTGCGGACGGAAAACCATGGAAGTTAACACGGAAGAGAGGAAGACAGGAAAGGTCGAAAATGAGAGAGAAGACGAATGGGTAGTGCGATGGAGAAATAGCCAGAAAAAAAAACGACTACCAATTTCACCCGGGCAGGCCAGCCCGTGGTTGCAGTCTACATGGAGAAGTCACAAAATGGGCGCGTGCCTGTTGCCTAGGCACACTAAACTTCTAATTACTCGGCATCGGTTCAGGCCCCACAAGCAATTATCCCCGGACTTCAGTGCGCGCTAAAGCATCCAACTAAGATAAAACTGGGGGCCTCGACAACAGTTTGAGCAGTGTCCCGATGGTAGCAAGTTATACTGCTTCAAAAAGCAACGTCCTTCTACAATGGCTCCATAAGAGGGCGAGGCAATATCAACGAAATTTTTAGCAGTTACAAAAGTACCAGCAGAAGCCAATGAAGCTGTGAACGTCATTAGGTGGGCAGGGGACAGGATATTACTTAACGGCTCGGATTTTTTCTCGGATCAGGCTGAATGCCATCAGCTTTGACGAAATATCCGAGGACGGTTGAGCCGCAGGGACCGAAGTTACACTTTGACGAGGTGCGCTGAAGATTCACATCCCGGAAAACAGCAAACGCAATCGGTAGTCGATGAAGCTAGATAAACGACGTGCTGTATCGGCATTAGTTTTGATGAATGGATGAAGCCATGCCTTAAACGACCGCAGGGCTCCATATGGGTGGCAAGCACACACAATGTTGACACGGCATTGGGTAGCCTGTAGAACTGTTCTATAGTGTGGCGACTGTTTATCAGCTAGAAATTAGTGCACTCTTTGATGATCCCATCCACAAAAGCACAGTTCTTGCAGACAAGCAGCAAGCATCATCCGCTGTGCCCTTCATGATCTGGTCAATTTTGTCCGTCTCCTCATGTTGCTTCCGGCTTTCCGGCACAGTGCGAGGATGTCTTGAATATTACTGCACATAACAATGTCATCGCTCGAGCAAGGTGGAAAGATCGTGCTTTTCTGACAACTGGAGTCCAAAAAAGCTTCCCAGAAAGGTACATAAGCTTCTGTTTACACATATGCTTCTGTGCTCGTAGGTATCGTACCACGGAAGTAGGGCTGTGCCTTGGACGAAAAATATTACATTCACACAGCATCAAACTTGTATCCTAGCGAGAAATATTCCTCACTCACTCGTTCCAAGAAACGCCGCCTTCGGCGTCCATACCATCAATGCCAATGAAGTTTAATAGCTCTCATGGGTTGGTTAACATGGCGGGATTCAGAGTCTGCTGTAGTTGGCGTGGTGTCTGCTCTATCACAGCACCTTGTCTATTGGTCAATATCTGCCGTTCTTTTCGCTGTGGGTCGTCGTATTTCATGCCAGGACTGACATGGCGACCGCTGCGGAGCTGTGTTGTTCGTATGTTGCGCAGCATATCCACTAACACCTTGCGCTGCAGAAACATGGACGAGCGACAGTTATGCAAGGCGGGAGCGGATGGCAGAAGGCGAGACGCTTAGAAGAAGGCGTACAATAACTGTACCAGCAACTGCACCTCGACGTCGCCATGTCGCTAGCCCTCCTCTTGATTGTAACAGTGCTATTGCTTTGGACATTTTAAATGCAAAGCATTCCTTAGCAAACTTCGACAACTTTGAGCATATCTATCTACCTATCTATGTATCTATCTATCTATCTATCTATCTATCTAGCCGCCTACGACTTTCGGCCCTCCTGGCCATTACTTTGATGGGATGTGCACGAAAACTGGTATGCCACAACATGACTGCATGACGAACATAGATAACAGGTCATAACATGAAAACGATGACATGCATGTCATGAGCGGCATGATTTATATGCAACTGTCTTGGCGCTCTCCTGGCCGTTTTCTTAATGGCATGTATAAAAAACGGGTATGCCAAAACATGACTGCACGACGAACATAAATGACAGTTCATGACATGAAAATCATGACTTGCATGTCGTGTACGGCATGATTTACATACCATGGTACTGGTGCTCTCCTGGCCGTTTCGTTAATGCTATGCATACGAAAATTGGTGCGCCACAACATGACTGCCCGTCGAACGTAAATGACAGGTTATAACGTGAAAATCATGACATGCATGTCATGAGCGGCACGGTTTACATGCCACGGTTCGGTGCTCTCCTGGCCATTTCGTTAATGGGATGCATGCGAAAATTGGCATGCCTCAACATGCCTGCATGACGAACACAAATGATAGTTCATGACATGAAAATCATGACATGCATGTCGTGAGCGGCATGATTTACATGCCACGGTCCTGGTGCTCTCCTGGCCGTTTCTTTGATGGGACGTATTCGAAAGTTGGCATGCCACAACATGACTGCATGACGAATATAAATGACAGTTCATGACATGAAGATCATGGGATCCGTGTCATTAGCGGCATGATTCACATGCCGCAGTCTTGGTGCTTTCCTGGCCGTTTCGTTAATGGGATGTATGCGAAAATTGGTATGGAACAAAATGACTGCCTGAAGAACATAAATGAGAGATGACAATTGTAAAAATCGTGATATTCATGTCATGAGAGGCATGATTTACATGCCGCGGCCTCGGTATCTCCTGGCTGCTTTGTTAATGGGATGTACACGAAAATTGTTAAGGCACAACATGAATGCATGACGAACGTAATTGGCCGGTCATAACACGAGAATAATGACATGCATGTCATGAGCGGCATGGTTTGCATGCCACAGTTTTGGTGCTCTTGCGGTCGTTTCTTTAATTTCATGTATACCGCAATCGGTATAGCGAGAGAGCAATGTGGATCCAGTTTACGTTCCTGATGCGTGCTTTGCATTTGCTTGATTCCCACTGCACGTGGGATCTGCCAAATTTTTTTCCTCAAAAGCCTCAAAAGTACATATATTAAATATATTCCTAGCCCAAATAGACCGTGCCTCTTTGCAAATACAGTTCGCGGATCATCATACAGGTAAATGCAAGCCTATAAAAATCCTTACGTCCTCAAGGTCGTGTGGCTCAGAGGCAGCAGCCACTACACTCGCCCCAAGTAAAAAGGCAATCGCCGCGTAGTACATGTTCGATATTCTTGTTGCTATTCCTTAGACTGCGCTGCGCTCCTTGAGCGAGGCGAAGTACCTTATATAGAAAGAAGTTCCACAAGTTCAAGCATATTTCGGAGAAGAATTTCTCACTCCCTCTAACGCAGTAAAAGCACTTTAGCCAATCGGGACCATTGGCATAAATCTAGAGATGAAAACAGCACATGACACCAAGCAGAGAGTTCCACGAGTGCTTCCCGTCACTACTTCATCAAAAGTTTCTTCAGAGCTTGCTTATATGCTACGTCATTACAATAAAGCAATCCTTTAGAGTCTGGGCACTGCGCATGACACCTGTTGCAGACATTATTTACGGCGGTTTAGAAAATGCTTATTTTCACATTTGCCCTTAAAGCCAGTACACCCCATAACAGGCGGACCTTTTTGAACAATAAATGTCGTTGTTCCAAGTGATCTGCCTTAGAGCAATTAGATGGGCTCCTGTTCGAGCGCCTTACGTGTATAACTGTTCTTGAGGGAGCCTTTCGGTATGTAGATTTTTAGAGTTTCTTGATAGCCTTTGAGATCTCTTCCTCAGAAAATCTGCGAATTTTTTAACAAATTGCGAATCTGCCACTTCGTGATGTGGTGTTTGAAGTACCTGCACACAGTGTCCCTCACTCTCGTAACTTTCTGTACATGTGCGTGTGCCTATATCGAACGTTTGAAGAAACATTTTATCTAATTTCCTTGGCCGTCTCGAAGTTCCTCAAGAGGGCCATAACTAACTTTTTTGTATATATTCCGGCAGCACGCACTTTTTGCGCAAGGGTGAAATAACAGCGGACACGGTGGCCGAACCACTGCATTTACAAGCTCGACGAAGTCACGTGATTTGTCGCGTGACGTGAGTAAACCATGGCGTCACTAGCACTTACATGGTTTAGGAGGGAACATGTCACTTGACTGGTTGAGACTTCATCTTACGTGTCTGGACTCATGTGTCTAGGTGAGGGAGACAAAACGTTATAAAGGAGGTGACGCTGGTGACATCCCACACCGGGGCTGCGGGCCTGCTGGTCGTGTCAATTTCACGGTGGCTCAAGTGGAGACGCGCAACTTCTACGTGCTATTGCGACTTCGCGTCTCGTCCATCTAACTATTGCGTTTCCCTGCGGTAAAAAGCAGAGACGCGCCCGTAGAGCCGCTCCCACGAGGCCGCGTCTCCAACGACGTTGCCTCCGAAAGTTCGGTCCTCGTACGCTAGGCCTCGTACGCTAGGACATTCGCCGCGGCGATTCGGCATTACATTATCGCGACCGCCAAAGAATCCGAGACATGCCCCCTAAATTACTCCTCCCCCTTGGTGTAGCTTCAAATAGCCTTGTGAAATTTCCAGGTGTGGTGCCTTACGCGGTTTTGGTGGGATCGTGTCACGTGACTAGCTGTTAAAACTTCTTTGCCTCCTCCTCATCCTTACCTCCTGTTCCAACCCCTTGCTGTAATATGCTGTACGTTACTGGGCTGTGTTTTATTCGTCTTCCTCTCGTTTTCATTCTCTGCACCCTCACGTAATTCCTCCTCACCCTCAGTCCCCGTTACCATTCCCTGCAATCGCATTTTGATTTTTGGAAGACAAACCCCAGAAATTAATAAATCCAGGCTTTCATCTCACGCACTGATTTCATGATGATAATTTCATGGAGCCAAAAGACAGCTCTGCTGGTAGAAAAGCTCTGCGAAATTTGGCCCGCCACATAGGAAAGCTACTACCAGCAGCAATACCGGTAGCCTAACCTTCCTTACTGCCAGTGACGGATATGCCACTTAATGAGGAGCGTTCGACTAAACGCCTCTGTGAGGATGTGAAAGCTAGGGATCACACTAATCGAAAGCCGCCTTGTTTCCGTATATCCACCAACTTTAACATAAGCGAAAGTCAGAGGCAGTAGATGTGATGTCTGTTTACTTAACAGTTCCAACGAAGCTGAAATGAAAGTAGTGCGTGAAAAAATTGGCAGATCCACGTGCAGTGGGAATCAAGGAAATGCGAAGCACGCATAAGGAGCGTAAAATGGATTGCATTGTTGTCTCGCTATACCGAATTTGGTACATATGAAGTTAACAAACGGCAAAAGAGCAACGCAAGACTGTGGCATGTAAACCATGCCGCCCATACACGCATGTCATGATTCTAACGTTATGACTTGTCATTTACGTTCGTCATGCAGTCGTGTTGTGCCACAGCAATTTTGGTGTACATTCCTTTAAGGCAACGAGTGGCATGTAGATCATGCGGCTAATGACATGCATGTCACGATTTTCATGTTATGACCTGTCATTTATGATCGCCATGCAGTCATGTTGTGCCAAACCAATTTTCGTGTAGGCTCCGTGCAGTCGAGTTTTCCATGTGCGACATCAGCGCCAGAATGCACTGCCTGGCGGAGAGAAGAAGCAAAATTGGGCAGACTGTGACAGGGAAATACGCGAACGCGATGCGCGTCTCCAACTCTATAGCCGCAGCGACCGCCCGTCCCACCTGTTTTCGTTTTATTTCCTTTGAGACGCGCGCTCCAAACCTGCGGCAAACTGTTCCAAAGGGCGATGCAGCGAGCGTTCGTGTGGTTCGCAGCACGCCCGGAAAACAGCGAAGAAACGCGCGTCGCTGTCGCCTCGGTTTCCACCGTGCGCGACTGAGGCGTCCGACGAGAGCTACGTAGCGCCCTCTGGTCAGTAGACGGAGCCCATACATCCCATAACGAAACGACAGTATAGCGCAGGACCATGGCATTTAATCATGCGGTCATGACCGCGTGTCATGATCTAATGTTATGGCCTGTCATTTACGTTCGTCATGCTGTCATGTTGTGCCATAGAAATTTTGGTATACATCCCATTAACGAAACGCCTGGCATGTAAATCCTGCCGCCCATGACATGCATGTTACGCTTTTCATGTTATGACCTGTCATTTATGTTGCATGAGCTTGTGAGAATCCCTGGGCACTGACGGTGGCAGCACCAATCGTCGGCAGAGACCTTTTCGTGCATAGCG
>CM023486.1:27739300-27776003 GCA_013339685.2 Hyalomma asiaticum
ACCTTCAGTGTGTTGGGGCGCAAGTTGAAAAAGAAACCAGTTATGCCTCCTGGAATCGCCATAACTCTATTTAAAATGTCCTTTCCTGGGCCGGCATTGTATTGGGCTCTGTACAATTAAAAATGAAGAAACACATCACGTAAGTCTTCATACGATTTTTGAGGAGAACAATAGAGGAGTATTCAGGGAAGAAATGGGCTTGTAATTCACGACACGACATGTGAACCTCTTTTGTGTACCCATATACATTGCTATGCATGGACTGGGATATCAATATTGAGTTTGGTATAAATCTACCCAGCCTAACTAGGGAAACAGTTTGTATGAACAGGCCGGTGGCCCCCCATTGCGAAAAGAAACATGAAGTGATTCACCATTTGTCTCAGATATTGACACGTACTGTTGCTTTGGTTTGTTTAAGTGTAAGCCGTTGTCACTTTACTGTGACAATGCACTTCGTCGGTTGTTTGGGGTGGGAGTGCCGCTATCAATTTTTACGCGCAGCGCAAGCTGCGTTTATATTGCATGTCACTTCGGGGACCGTTGTGGGGCCGTTCTTGAAAATTTGCATGAGTGACGTGCACATTCAGCGTCCGTTTAGAGTTGAGAGAAGGCGAAAACGCCTTAATGGCGTGGTGTATAAGGACCGGCGCATTTCTCCGCTTGTCGGTATTCCTCAAAACGACGACGGCTCCATGCCGCTACTGCTGAGCAGTGCGATTGGCTTTGTTTTTCTAGGCACAGGTTCGCTCACTAAACCTGACATTCTCTTGAGTTCGGCTCCTTCACACCCGCCACGGCCACGTGACAATACAAATGCGACAAGCTTATAGGTTGTCGAACACACCTAGCTCTTTCATAGCCCTGACGAGGCGCGATTTCTGAAGGTTCATACATGAGCAATGCAGTAATTGCATTACGTGCTACAGATTGCTAATAAGGAACAAGTTACGAGTAGTGGGTTATGCAAATATCGGTTTCCTCAAGTAATGAAAGCCTTTTGAGTATTCTCGAATTGTGGAGAAATCTCCGCAGAAATACTGTTTGCTGGTCTTTAGTGGTGCAAGGGCACTCCTAAATACCTCACTGGCGTAGTCGCCCAAGGCATGTTTGCGCAAATCTGCGTAGTTGAGCCACTTGCCGGCGCAGAAACCGAAGCGTTTCCATCGAGTTAATTGCGCTGCTGCTGACTGTACGAAATTGTTTTTTAATTTTCGCCACCATTATTATGATTTCTTGGTCCGCAAGGAATAAAGTACTGTCATCCGCGTATGCAAGCAGCGTTACTTGCGTCGTATGAAGGGTGAAGCATTTTATCCGGTCGTTAGTGATTATACCGAGGCAAAATGCTTCTACTTGCAAGCAGAGTAGGAGCGAGGAGAGGGGCGTCCCTGGCCAACCAAGCACTGCACTTTGATCGGTTCACCTACGGTCTTGTTGACAATAAGCTGTGTTGTGCTGTTTTTGTGCGTCATGGCTACTCCATCCCTGATAATATTTCTAATATTTGCCTGCTCGAAAATGGACAGAAGCTTACCATGAGGCACTTTGTCGAAAGACTTTCTTAACCATGTTGTAGCATTGTGACGCCTTCACCTGTCATTTACAATGTGCGAAATTTTATAGTGCACGTTTGGTGTTGCCCAACTAAATTGGCGATAACTGTTTGCAACGCTCTTGCTGAAACTTTCTATAAACATTATAGTCCACATTTGTGAGTGATTTATGGCAGTATGAAGAAACCTGCTTTCGGACTCTCGAATCTTTTGTTCTTGCGGTCAATACAGTGCGCGAGGTTGCGAAATAAGTGTGGTAGCACTATTTGGTAAAAAAAACGCTATTAAATAACACTGCTAAGAACACAGCAGCGCTCTGTTTATTGCTTTATAAAACGCTGCTTTCAGGCAAATCCACGCCAACAAGACTTGTCGGAGTTCAGCCCTTCAGTTGAATTTATTCTGCTGAAATCGGCACCTCCAGAAGCTGTTTAGAGCCGTCAACCATTCGCGGCGTAGAATGAAAAAATTCCTTTCCGAAGGCCTCAAAGTTTTCTGGACCTCAGTAAGAAAATGTTACAATAATATTCCTTAAAGGCTTGTTGAATGTCCCCCTCTGCTGTAGAAATAACCCATCCCGCTCTACTTCTGAAATTTCGACGATATGAGCTCCTTTCTTTTTATCACCAAAACTCTCTAGAGGGACTTTCCACCGCTAATGTTCGATCAACCTTTGCCCTCTACGTCGCTCTTCGGTATCTATCCTCGTCGACTGCTTCACCCTATCGGAAAAAAACAGTGTTTCCCAGTGTAATTTTGGCACTGGCTGGCGCTGTAGGCGCTGTTTTTCACTGTAAAGTCGCTGGAAAGAGCTGTGAGGCACTGACCGACACTGTATTAGCACTGGGGAGCGCTGTAATGTGACTGGTGCGAACTTGGCAGCACTGAAACGGGGCAGAGCGCGCCTGCGGGGGGCAGAGCGCGCCAGCGGGGCGAGCAGCGACAGCGCCGACAGTTTGCAGTGCAAAACACTACACGCTGTCCTCGTGCAGTGCGGCGCACTGTACGCTGGACCAGCGCACTGGACTGCCAACAGCGCTAAGCGTCCGTGGGCGTTCGAGAAAGGAAGTGGGACCGAGAATAAAGGCCGTAGTGGAGGGCTCCAGAAGTTTAGACCACCTGGGGTTCTTTAACTGACAACGCACAGTACACAGGCCACTGGCATTTTCGCCTCCATCTAAAATGCGAACGCCGCGGCCGGGATCGAACCCGCGTTATTTCGCTGGCAGCTGAATACCATAACGACAACACCACCGCGGCGGACAGGTGCACGTTGCCGAAGCTGTACGGCTATGGGCTCCATCCACTGACCAGAGGGCGCTACGTAGCTCTTGTCGGACGGCTCAGTGTCGCTGACATTGGCCGCTTGGGGTGCACTTATGAGACGCCCGCGCGCGTTCGCCTATAGATCGCGCATGGTGGAAGCCGAGGCGACAGCGAGCCTTGCGTTTCTTCGCTGCTTTCCGGGCGTGCTACGAAGAAAACCAAACGCACGCTCGCGCAGCCCTCTGGAACAGTTTGCTGCAGGTTTGTAGCACGCGTCTCAAAGGAAACAAAAGACAGTGGGACGTGCCGTGTAGACCTGCTGCTGTAGAGTTCGGAGACGCGCGCGTCGCGTTTGCGTATTCTCCGGCCACAGTCTGCCCAATTTCTCTTATTCTGTCCACCAGGCTGTGCATTCTGGCACTGATGTCGCACATGGGAAGCTCGACTGCACGGAGCCTATAGTATACATTATCCCACTTCTTATATTCCCCATTAGATGCACTGGAGCTGCTCGGTGCACGTGCTTAGAGGTGCAATTTGGAACTCGCTTAGAGCGGTGCTACCATGTGTAAAATGAAAGAGACGCGAAGTGAAGCACTACCAACAGCAGTGCTTCATTTCGCGTCTACTTCATTTCGCGGCGGCTATGTTCTAGGCGCGTTCCAAAGTGCGTCTCGATGCGCGCGCGCAGGACATCACACGAGCACGCAAACCCTTCGGTGGTGGTGGTGGTGGAAAAACGTTTATTCAGGAAAGTACAGAGAATTGCACTGAATTCGATCCCGGCCGCGCCGGTTGTATTTACGGTGGAGGCGAAAATGCCCGAGGCCCGTGTATTGTGCATTGTCAGTGCACGTTAATGAACCTCAGGTGGTCTAAATTTCCGGAGCCCTCCACTACGGCCTTCTCTCCTCTAAATCTCTTTTACTCCCCTCCCCCCTCCACCACTGACGCTTAGCCGTTGTCCCTGCATGGGCTGCAGAAATTAGCGTCCTTTCGTTAGCCAAACCACCACAATCAAGACGCACTCGGGTGGTCTCCCTATTCCGGAATTCCACTGGAGATGATCGCCGCTCGGACGCGGGCTACGAAGGAACGCTGAGCGTGCCGGGTAGAGCAGCTGAGCAGGAACTCCTCCCAAGCATCTCTTGTGGGTAGGGGGAAGGGGGTTGAAAAAGGAAGAGGTATGGCAGGGCACAGTGCAATCATGTGGGAGGTGTCGGCCAGTACCCACAGTGCGCGCAGTAGCCGTGTATACCAGGCATGAAGTGCTGGGCGGCCGCAGGACATAACAAGGTGTTCGTCTGCAAGCTTCTCAGGAGTCGCTCGTCCGCTTTAGAGGCCCCGTGCAGGGTCTGGTTAAAGACGGCGTGAGGTTCGATAATAGTCAAGAATTTCGCCGTACTGCATAATAGCTGAGGTGCCTGGGGGAGACGTGGGATCGGAGGGGGTAACAGCCTGGGAAAGAGAGACGCAGGCAGCGGCATGAGCCGCTTCATTACCAGGGAGACCAGCATGGTCAGGGGAGCAGACAATGCGGATGGAGTGGGGGTGAAAGCTACATGAGGCCACCTGGAGAAGCTGGGCGGCCAGAGAAGCTATGGTATTATGCTGGTATCGGGAACAGGCGGAACGCGAGTCCGTGATTACGCTTGCTGTGCGATGAGAGGCGGCCAGAGCTATGGCCACCTCTTCAGCCTGAGTTGCATTTGGTGGGCGGAAAGAGAGGTCGTCAATATGGTGATCCTAGGAGATCACTGCGGCCGTAAACTGTCCGGAGGGGGTTGGTCCTGAAACATCTACATAGAAGACGCCAGGGGTGTCGGAGTATCGAGTGTGAAAAAAGTGGGCTCGGGCTAGGCGTCTGCCTGTGTGTTGACTGGGATCCATGTTGCGAGGAAGAGGCTCGACCCGAAGTTCTTGCCTCCACAGCTCCGGAACGGACGCATCGGGAGGTGGGGTAGAGATCGGATTCAGTGAGAGCCTATCCAGAAGGCGGCGCCCAGGACCCGTCTGGGACAGACGATTGATTTGATTTACATGATGGGCCTCGCGCAAGTCGGAATACGAGTTGTGTACTCCCAAGGCAGCAAAGCCGTGGAGGTAGCGATTGGAGGTAGCGATGGGAAGGTCTACCGCTCGCTTGTAAACCGAGTGGAGCAGTGCGTCCACCTGGTTCTCGTGGTGGCGACACAAGCGAAGGCAGGGAGTAGCGTACATGACTCGGCTGGTCACAAGCGCGTGAGCCAAGCGGAGGGAGTGCCCACCGCGAAGGCCGCCACGTTTGGTGGAGACCCGCCGAATCATGCGGCTAACCTGCTCGCTAGTGCGCCGGAGACGCACAATAGCAGAGCTAGGGTTGAGATTAGAGGAGTTGTGAAGGTCCAGAATGCGGAGTCCTGGGAAGACCGGTATCGGGCCAGACGGCAGAGATATTTGAGGTGGTGGAAGGGATGAGATCGACAGAAGAGATGATTTGGTAGGAGAACACTCGAGGCCGCATAACGAGGCGTACTTGTCTACAATAAGTGCAGCACGCTGTACGCTGTCTTCAATTTCTGCGGGGGATGCCGAATTGGTCCAGATGGTGATGTCATCCGCATATAGAGCGTAATGTATGCCCTCTACCTGGACGAGGAGCTTAGGAAGCTAGAGCATGGCTAGATCGAAGAGGAGCGGTCAGAGGACCGCTCCTTGGGGTGTACCGCGAGGTTGGTAAGGATGGTACTATGTTTCATGTTATCAAAGGCGCCTTGGAGATCGAGGGCCAGTGTGGCTTCATCATTGTGGTTCATAGTATTAGGTACAATGACGTCTTGCTGGAGCAGGAGAAGGACGCCCTGCGCAGACAAATGAGGGAGAAACCCGAACATCGAGTAAGCAAAGACGTCTTTCCTTTGCACATATGCGTACAGGCGGTCTCGGACCATGGTCTCCATTAGTTTGCCCGTGCAAGAGGTTAGCGAGATGGGGAGCAACGCCTCAATGCTGACGGGCTTACCAGGCTTTGGAATGAATGTGACCACCGAAGTAGTCCACTCCGCTGGCAGGGGTTCACCCTCGCATACTGTATTGATCAAATGTAAGAGCGAGATGTGTGACTGTAATGCCATCCCTGCCTGGTGCAGTACCTGGCTTTATTTTGTCCAACGCCGCCCGAAGTTCGGGAAGCGTGAAAGGGGAGTCGAGTTCGGGTTGGGGAGCCCGGAGTAGACGTACTCGGGGCCCATCGGGTCTACGGTATGACAGAGATAGCGATCGCAGAGGTCATTCGCGAGTTAGCTCGTCGGGCCCTAACATGCATAGTAAGCTCGGCGAAGTTGGCGTTGAGTTTCCCCACAGGTGGTTGAGGGGTCCAGAAGCCTCCGAAAGAGTCACCGCGTATTCTTGCAGCTCATCTGGCCTGCAGCTTTTATGCAGGTGTCGACCCGGTCTGTTTCCGCAAGCTGAGCAGGGTAGGCTGCCGCTTCTGTTGTAAGTGCTTCTATGCGGGCGCGAAGCTTACGATTTCGCTTGGATCGTCGCCACCGGCGGGTAAGGCTGTGGCGTGCCTCCCACAGGTGAAGGAGGTGAGGATCCACTGCAGGGGCGGAGGTAGTGGTGGAAACGTTTTTGGTGTATGATTGCTGTCTATGGAGGGTGTATGATGCCCATGCCTGGTAGTCCCGCGCAGACAAAAGTAGGGGGAAAGACTTGGTGCGAAAAGCTGACCAGTCCGTGATGCGGGCTTTGCCCCATACTTGGCGCATTTTCTGCGTCGGGAAGGCGATCTTAAGCAGAAAATGATCGCTACCAAGTGGGTCTTCGAGGTTCTCCCATATAGCCTGTCGAATGTTACGCGTGAGCGAGAGATCTCGGCATGTATCGCGGGTCACGAAATTTCCCAGATGTGTGGGATGCACTGGGTCAGTGAGCAGAGTGAAACCAAGGGTGGAGATGAGTTCCTTAAGCTTGCGGCCCCGAGCCTTTTCAAAGTGGTATCCCCAGTGTGGACTAATACCCCTGTTACACAGGCGCCCTTAACCACGGTTAGCGTAACCGCTGTTATCGTTAAACGCGGTTAGCGCAGTTACACGGCGCGCGAAACGGCGGTTAGGCCGCTAACCGCGGTTGGCCACTAACCGAGCTTGCCTAGCTCGGTTAAGCGTAAACCGACGTTTGGAAACGGACGAAATGGCGGACGGTACCGCTCCCGGATTCAGCGGCGCTTCGCAGATATCTTCCCAAAAGTGGTCTTCTACCCGTTGCGGCATATACGGAGCAGTAATACAAGTTTTGGACGATAATATTATGTCAGTGCACCCAAGTGGTCGAAACGCGTGCTTCTGCAGCGCACCGCGGTTGCTTCCGCACGCTCGTACCGCTCAGGCCAAGGCCACCGAGGCTTTTGCTACACCACCGCTCGCAGCAGCATTTAAAATATTGACTCCGATTTGCTTATGACACAAAATAATTCATATAATTGAGCAAGGTTGGTAATGTTTACCATTTCTGCAACGCATCGGCCACTTCCACAGTGCCCGAGAGATCGCATTCCGCGATGCGAGACGTAAACACGGCAGCGGCACCGGTCGTTTTGCCGAACCGACTCGCTTCCTTTCATACCTCCGTCTTCACATCCAGAAGCAGGTAGAACTAATCGCACATGTTCAGACATGATATATGAGTACTAATGTTGATTGTAGTGGCAAAAATAAGCGCTCTGTGACGAGCCCAAGTCGCGCTTGATCGCGAACAGCACCGCCGTACTCCTCGCTAGGCCTAACGCTCGTAGTTGTCAGCGCCGGGCATTCCGCGGTGACGGTGGATTGTTGTGATGCGTTTGTCGCTCGCAGAGGCGTAGTTTTATCAACAATGTCCTCATAGAACGATGCAGGATTGTGCAAAGTTGCTTCTCTCGTACCTATAATGACGAGGATACGAAGTGTTGCGAGTGTGTTTATGCCGATGTGCGGGATGTAGGCGGAGCTTGTGTCAACCGCGAACACGATAGCCCGTGTAACTCCGGTGGACTACGGTTGGCGTTAACTACGGTTGAAATTGTTAACCGCGGTTACGCTAACCATGGTTGCGGGAGCCCGTGTAACAGGGGTATAAGCTGAAATCCCCAACCACGAATGGGGGTTGTCGAGCCGCTACTTCAAGAGCCCGATAAAAGAGGTCCGCGAAACCCGTTGCAGATGCGGGGGACAGTGCACGTTTAGAATACGAATAAACAGAGCCCCGCGCTTTTGGGGATGAACGGAGATGATGCAGTAATCATAGGGAAGGGTAAGGTCTAGATTGACCTGAACAGCCGTATATGATTTGTGAACAAGTAAACTGGTGGTGGTAGCACCACATAGGAGCAGTAGCTTGAGAGGATAGGGTATGGGCCGGATTCCTGGAGGGCAATGACGGCCAGAAGAGAGCCGCAAGATTGAAGAAAGAGAAGAGTGTGCGCGCTTTCGCGTGTTCCCGAAGCCCCTGGAGTTCCACTGTATGATTTCGAATTGAGATGATGGTAAAGATGCAGAAGGTGGAGTCGCCATGATGGAAGTCCAAATTTTTATGGGTCATCCTCCATGCCCTGTCCCTGGCCTTGAGGAGCGGGAAGGGGGACGGAAGCCAGGTTGAGGGCCGGGGAAGTGGATCCGGCAACTTTGCGTCGACGCGGGGCAGAGCTGCTACCCGTAGAATCTGAGCGTGAGCGCCTGTATTTAGCGCGAAACTGGGTGAGAGCCTAGGCCTGAACCACTTGAACAACCTCAGCTGCAATGTATTCTACATTATTGGCAGACATGTGGCTGAGGACCGCACCTTCGAGGCGACTAATCGGTCCTCTAGTGGTAGGCTTTGGTCTATAGGAAAAAGGTTCTGAGGCGACCCCTGAGCTTGCGGAGCAGCAGGTGCCGTGGTCGGGGGAGAGGGATTAGTACAAGGGTTGGGTGTAGCAGGAGAGTTAAGGTTAGGGTCAGCGGGTTCAACTACTGGAGTAGCACTGGGAGTCCCTTCCGGTTTCTGCTGTTGCAGTTGTAGAGCTGCGACCTGCTTAGTGAGAGCTGTGATTTGCCACTGAAGAAGGGCATTCTTTTTTCGTAGAGCAGAGAGCTCTGGGGAAGGAGGAGGAGGAGAGGGAAGAAGAGGCTGAGAAGCAGTCATCCCTGCCCAGCTGCTTACCTGAGGTGATGCTGTGACAAGCGGCGGATAGTGCACTGCGGTGGCTGGTGGTTTGGTCGCTAGCGTGTTGAGAGGTGATCCAGATCCAGGCTTGGCTTGGGAAGTCGCTTGCAGGCCCGGTCACGGGGGTGCTGACGGCTGTCGGGTTGATGGTGGTGCAGGTTTCCGGTACTTCCCTGGGCATCCCCGAGCACCGGTTTCATGAGGGCTGGAGCAGAGGAGCCTGGTCGGTTTGCATTCATGTTGAGCTAGGCCTTGAAGAGTCACTTGGACTTGAGTGCCACAGCGGGTACAGCGACTGGGAGTGGATCGCGGCGGGCCGAGGCTCGATGCCCAATGGTGCCGCAAGGAGTACAGGAGGGGCATGGTCTTTTTGTAAGGGCGTATGTACGCCACGACACAGTGGTAGAAGATGAAGCGCGGGACCTCCGCGGCAGGTCACCACCGCTGCAGTAGAGTTACCGAGTGTGCGTACCGCCAGGATAGTGCCTTGCGACCATTCAAGTTCGATTTCATGCGTTGCGGTGTTTCATCCGGATTGATTGTCCTGGCAAATTTCCCCGGACGCCTTGGCATGGCCTCGAAAAGGGAGTTGCTGGTCTCCCACCAGCAACTGCATATCCCCAAATAGGCGCTGTGCCTTAGATAACGAGGTGACACTGCACACAAGAACGTTTTGGTCCCACACTGACCACACGTGGAGAGTGCTGGAGGAGGGCCCTGCCAGGTACGTCCGTATCTCGTCGCCTGCAGGGTCGCACGGAAGGACGGATTTGAGCTCGAAAGGACCGCGAGGTTTCAGCACGACGATGTGGTCGTCACAGGAAAGACGAGGGGTATGGCGAGGTCGCCACTTGAATTGATGCTACGGCAAAGAAGAACCTGCAGTGCGCGCACACTCTGTGGAGTTGCGCGAGGACGAGCCGGAAGCAGCCGCCTTTTCCCGGGTGCCGGCGCACGGCTGGGATGGCTTTCGCTCTCAGTGTTTCACCACATCGGCTGAATACTCGTTCTCCTAGGGCATAGCTTGGTTCGAGGAGGTGGTCTCCATCGTCACAACTTGAAGTGAGGCCGGTCATGGCCCGTAACCATGGTGGCGGCCGCCATCGTGCCGGGAAAACCCGGGCGTTGCGGAGATAGGCCTAGCAGGACGAGTTATGGTGCGGCGTTGGGTCCTTGTGGAGGTCAAACTCGCAAAAGTTGCCGAAAAGTGGGCCCACCTGGACGCGGGTGGTATCCGGTGGAAGCAGACAACTTGGCGGTGACGATAAGTCCAGGATTTATCACCACTGACGTAAAGGACCGCAATAATCGGTGATTATTGACGGAGCCGATACGGAGAGCATCCGTAGCCTTCGAGCGCTCAGCACGTTCCCCAAACCTTTGGGGGCTCCCGGCCTCGAAGTACCAAGCGGCTGCGTATGTTCTGTGCGCATCTGTTAATTCTGGCATGCTAAAGAGCAGTCACCTTGTTCAAGTAGGACCGATAACACGCAGGCTTATTGCGTTAAGAAGGAGAATGCTGCGGGCGTCGGCTGTTCTGTGCGCGACGATTCAGTTCGCTGCGCCGAATAACTACGGCCCCGAATCTGTGAAGGACTGTTGGCCCACGATCAAACATCCATTCTCCTGGCCCAGGAGATGGGAGACCGCGCGGGTGTACGTATCGAATGATGATGTGCTAATAAGTGATCTATGCCTCAGGACAATACGTCTCCAGGCTGCCAATTCTCCTCATCTCGCAACGTCAGGTAGCCCCCCGCCCCTCCCAAACCAACTATAGTCCTTAATGACTGCAACCCTCACTGATTTTGGGCCCGTTAAGTAAAGGTCTCTGCACACCTGCTGGTGTTACTATTAATATTATCGTTGTTGTTGTTTTTGCTGTTGTTTGATTAAGGAAAATACGCTAATTCCCGCAGGCCATGTTGGAATAACTGCTATGCGCCCGTGGGGGAAGGGGAGAGGGAATAAAAGAGAGAGAAAAAGGAGACAAACGCCGCAGTGCAGGACTCCAGGACTATTAACTGTATGGGATTTTTTAGCATGCACTGAGAAAGCACAGTACCCTGGCCTCTGGCGTTTCGTCTGGATGGAAAACATGACCACCGAGGCAGGGATTGAACCATCATTTTTAGGTGGTAGCCGAGCACCATAATCACTATGGTGGTGGTGGTGGTTGTTAGGAGCGTCCCCTCTATAACGGGGCGGTCGCCCGCGGGCCACCGAGCTCTACCTCTATTTTATGTTGTACAAACCCTCGTTTTCGCAAATCGCACGCATTTTGACAACAAGTGCTTCTCCTATCCTATATATGTGATCTACTATTGTTTCCCAGTGAAGTAACAGACTTATTCAAACTCCTTTGCGTTTGTGTTTGCTCCATACCTTTCCACCGCCAATGCTCTAAGCTCCTTTTACATATATATATCGCCGACATGTTCAGCTTTCCAGTGCTATCCCTGAAACTCATGGCCGCCTGCAGGGTATTGTCCACACCTACACATTTACATTCCATCAAAACATTACCTGCCGCTTGCCTAGCCTTTCCATAGCACGTACGTGTATCCCCTCCTCCAGAGAATTTCGCTCAGTAATTTCGTGTTTTCAGGTAACCTAATCCTTGATTCGAAATATAAAGTGTTTCCCTTTGAATTATCGTAAAATTTTTCTTTCTTTATTTCCCCTTTCCCATTTCAGTAGAATCTCAATTCCGGTCTCTTCTCCATTGCTGCTATCCAATTGGACTACTTTGCCGCCCTGACCATGCTTTTAGCGCTCTTTTTGGCTACATCCGTTTCGTTACTGCTTTTATACTTACAGTTAAGCCTCCTAGTTCTTTTTGTCTATTGTGCGTTAACGTTCATCCTATACCAATATGTGAATACTTTCGCTGCCGATCTACTTTCTTTCATGTTCCTTAATCTACTGTTCGCACAGTTTTACTCTGAGCTTCGCTTCGCTAAAAGTCAGACCACCCCATATCCCCCGTAACAGCCTCATTTGTGAACTTCTCATGGCCGCCCACTGCAAGACCCTATGATTCCTGTCCAGTCTTCATTGTACGTATGACGTTATGCACACCCCTGAGTTGCCGTCACACCTTTCTACAGACCGCGAATTGCCTCGTACCAGTTGTAACCTCAAAGCGCTCTTAGCTTCGTTATTGCAGAATTCCTCTTTCATTTTAGCTCTGATATCTTTTTCCTATACTTCCACGTATATATTCCCAGCATTTATCCATGTCCCGAGGTATTTGTACTCTCGTAATCTAGGTACCTCCTCGCCCTGTATTGAGGCTGTCTGGTTGTTGCTGTCATTGAATATCATCGAACCGCGTTTTGTGACACAACCGCGGCAAATTCCCCCTGACGGGAGCAAGGTTCGGTCTCCATGGTTCAGGGAAAGTGACTGAAAAAGGCAAAAGAAAGGATACCATAATAGAGGGGAGAGGAAATTTTGCTCATCTGGGGTTCTTTAACCTCACTCTGGCATTTTTGACTTCATCAAAACTGCAACTGTAAAGGAGGCATCGAACTCGCGTTTTTTTTTAGTTGGAGACAGGGACGTTATAAAATTTGCTTTTAAAACATACTTGGTTGCCGCCGACCACCATAACCCCTACAGCACCCCGGCGGTCGCGTTTATTGGTGGAGATGTGTGCTCAGGTAGCTTTTCGTGCTCACTCACAGAAACATGGCGCAATTTCGATGCGGGCTGCAAAGCTGGTCTCATGAATTCTTTGGAAACATGGATGCTCGCTTTCACTTCCTTTTTTGCGTTTTTGGATTGTCTTCTTTAAAACTATTTCGCCAAGGCCACTGCATTAGAAAAACTTCCCAGAAATTGTGTTTTATGACGTTTCTATAGAGGATGAAAAATAAGGTGCCTTCAGAGTGAAGCTCGTACTACTGCGGAGTCTCTTCTATAAGGTTTTACATGGCACGCAAATATAGCTACTAGCTCCGTTGGTGCCTCAGTCATAGGCGTGGAGTACGGGGCCTTCTCCTTCCGGACTTCCGACAAGCAAGCTTTACCCAGTCGAGGCATCTTAGCTGTCTCACGCGGCTGCATGCTATATAATGATAGGAGCCCGGACAGGGTACGGAATGCCGCCGTAAAGGTTTCACAGTGAGGGATGTTTACATCGAAAGCTGTATATGGCTAGGAGAAACGAAATACGGCTCGTCCGTGGACCGCGCGCGGTCTCCATTGGCTGTGCCTTCCAGTGACGTCGTTCTCTGCACCGTGCCAAAGCGCGCGTGCCATTGGCTGGCCTGTGAGTGACCGCGTCCATCCCCCCGCAGCCGTGGCGCCGAGCACGCACGCATCAGCTTCGACTGAGAGCTTCCACATGGGTAAGCCACGGATGTTAGCTCGCGATGTCAAACGCTGGGAACGACGGCGCGCCGAAGACGCAACGTTGCGGGCAGAACAACGTAGACGTGATGATTGCGGGAGCACGTTTGCGGGGGCGAACGCCCGCTTTCAGCGAGAGTTTCTCCACTGCTTAACACCGGCGCCGCACATTAACCCACTGCTTAACACCGGCGCCGCACATTTCAGCTTCGCTGGTTAAGCATTTGTACGGAGTGCTAGGGCTGTAATTTTTATGTGTAATAAATGTTTACTTCACCCGCTTGTTTAGAATGTAAATGAGGCTGTAACGATATGTACTTGTGTGCTTCTGATCGTCCTTCAGGTCCTCATCCGATAGAGCAGGAAAAAGTGTCCTTCATATGACTTGAGGAAACAGCTTTACTTCACCTGTATATATTTCATTTTTGTTATATTCCACAGTTTGTTCAGGAAGGAAGTACTATTTTTGTATATTCAACAAATGATCCTTTGTTTATGGGAGATGTCAATGGTGCGAGGGAATGTTATAATTATAGTCCATTTAATTGTAGTAACATGCCAATATATCAAGGAAACGCGACGAAGTGTAATGCCACTGGGAAATACCGAATAAACAACACATGGTAAGTTTCAAGCTTTCGACGCTTAAAGACTTTCTTTTTTATTACTGAGTGCATGATGTACATAGAGTGCTCAGCGAATGAAAGGGATTTTTGGTGCGGATGGCTGCTGATTCTCTCTGCGCAGTCGCTTTCCTTGGGGACTTGAATAACTTTGGTCCTCAATTAGATCGAGACATTTCCTGAAGCATTGCTTTTCAGAGTGGCCGTTCTGTGATCACCAAGCGCGACCCAGTAGCAGTCAAAGCCATGAGGTGGTCCCAGTGCCGCCTTTAAATCGCTTAGTGCTGTACATTTTCAAAAAATATATATTTGTTATGTGCCGCTACCGGCTACGCTCACAGAGCTTACTATGACAGCTGCTAATTTATACAGCATAAAGAGAAAACAAAAGTCCACTACAGGTAAAACAGAAGTGCAAAAGTCCTCCACTAAAAGTGCACTTTTCTAAGAACTTTTTTTCGTCCTAAAAGCTGTCGAAGTGCGAACTGAAATAAGAAGCTGCATCCAAGGCTGCATAACAGTGCTGTGCATTTCATTAAGCGATTCCCTGTTCTAGACATGTACGCAATTTTCTAACGCTTGTTAAATGATAATCAAGCTTATTCCAAGTGGGTACATCCGTAAAGTGAGATGTAGATACACTGGAATTAGCGTGAACATTAGGGAATACTAAACAAGAGGGCATTCCACGACGAGCTGTATGAAGTCAGGGGCGAGGCAGCGCTAATTGTTCAATAAATAATCGATACATGGTGCATGCGATATGCTACGCGAGCCATTCCTACAATTTAGGGGTGAATCGTGACTGTTGTTAGTGCTACTTATTCATTGAAATACTGATGCATGTGGGATGCGGTATAGTTAGCTGCATGATCCATTACAATCTGCGCGGGGCAAAATGTGACTGCTGTGAAGACATATTTTTCATAAACTAAAGGATGCATGATGATTGCGATATTATATGCTTCTACAGTGTACATGTTTACGATGTTCACTCCTTTAAGTTACTGTTGAGGCTAGCGTAGGCGTAGCAATTTCCGCTGCTCTGACTAAAAAATTATACAATAGGTTTCATTCACAGAACAAACGAACATGCGTTTTGAATCAGCTGATCAGTTCTTCGTACATAGAAAATTATTTTCGTTCACAGAATGAACGCTATAACATTTCATTACCCTGCCCAATATTTCACAGCTACAACACGTTTTCCTTATTAGAGCGGCGTAGAGACTTGTCCTAAAGGCACTGTGGGTAAACATACGCATATTCAAATGTGGCGCTGCAACTCATGGCATTGACGTGTGTTTGACTAAATGCTTTTCTGGCTAAGCGACCTGTGAAATCTTTAATATACATAGCCAACAGAATATCAAAACTAGTTACTTTGGCAAGGTGCACCGTGCTTTGCTCTCATAAACAGTGAAAAGGGAGCAGCAAACCTACTCCTAAACTATGAAAATAACGCGTGTTGCTTTGTTAGAATGCAAAACCACGTGGCAGAATAGCTACATGGATGAGAACACGAAAATGTTGATACATGGCTCCTCCCTCTAATGAAAGAGATTGGGTCATGTAACTTGACATCGTGGCCGTATATAGCAGGCATAGTTAGCTGCATGCACAAGTTCCTCTAAAACAGGCGGGAAAGCTCGTTCGTCGTTCCTTCCCAATCTTACAACTAGTACCTGGGATCGTTGTTTGCGAACGCAAGCGGTTTTGTTTGCTTTTGGCTGCATGTCGCTTGCAGGGGCGACCCTTATCTCGCAGGCAGCTGGGCACCACCACTTTATTGTATGAGGACGTTTTATACGCAAAGCAGAATATGGTCGAGCCTGTTCCGTCCTGCGCCGTCCACACCCCACTGCGCACGCGCAACAGCTGGTCCAAGCTGGCAAGGAACGAGAACGCGCCATCGCCCGCGATAGACAACGCTGACGCAGGCAGCGTCTGCTAGCCAGTTTCTTGATTGAAAAAATCGACTGGTCGCACTGCACAAACGTTGACTGGCCACCCCGTATGCATAGGCACTTTATCTTGACCTACAATGTAGTGCCAGTGGGAGACTTCTCTTGTGTTTGGTTTAACCACTAAGGATTCGCAGCGGGCGCTTTAACTAGAAATAATCCTGAATTCGGCACGATCTACGACGCGGGCAGTGCAGGAACCTCATAAACACCAAGAGCATAAATGACCACGCGTGTATAATATACACAGGCGTTGTTACTCATTTACATACGTGAGTGGCAATGTCGCGGGTGATTTACGGTAACACCGAACGATTCCCGAGAGCTTCGCCCACTCGTCATGGTTCACTGAGTGGAGATACGTGAATTTTTTCCTACGCTTCATCTGTTTAGGCGCACGAAACAAAAGTCCTTCATTTTCGTAAACACTCTTTTCGACATAACGAGAAAAAGCAATGCGTTTTCGAGTATATTGCCTAAAAGAAGACAACAAAACATGCTCAGTCAGTTTTCGGGATGTCCACCGCTTCCCCATTTGTGGCTGCTGTCCGTGCTTCCACTACGTGACGCTGCAGCGAGCGAACACACTGTGTGCGAGCAATCATCTCCGATAGCGCACCACTTAACAATTAAGAAATTCGAAAGTTTCACTTAAAAGATTCGAAAGTGGTGTTACATTATGTTATATTTTATTTTTTGAATAGAAAATAGTGTCAGGTAACCTTCAGCTGAATTTGAGTGAATATTTTAAAATTAACATCGCACTTGAGCCTCACCGGCACCACACTTTCAGCAGAAAAAAAAATATACAAGCAGCGCCTCTACACGTATTTTCAGGTAGCGCCAAAGCTATTCCCGAAATGTCTATTGCAACTTTGACTCACAGTGTATTACTAGCGCAACACATAAGCGGTCCTCAAATGCGTAGTCGGAATGCTCCTCCTCAGACGTGCAGACAGAATGTCACTCACACGCACCAATAATCTAACAAGCACACATATAACGCTGTGGCGATGGACGACCTCGAAGACCGATGAAAGCGTCGACTTCTCCAAGGGAAAAAGAGCAGCCCGACACGACAGCTGTGGTTCACAAGATTCTCAATCTCGCCAATGCTAGCACTCGAAAGTTGTGAAAACGAGGATGGCGTCTCCCCGTTCAAGCATAGCATTTTCTAGAAAATGCTATAGGGAACTCTGGCGCTGCAATTGTGAAGCTCCACGGGAATGGTGGGTAGTACTTGGCTTTCTCTAGTCTTAGTCCTTGCGGCTTGAAACACTGAGGTGGATTTGTTTGCTGCTGTTTTGTAGATCCAGCGGCGCAAGTGAAATCACTACACTTCACTGTACGCGTGCACAATGACAGCTGCTGTAGAGCACAATTTTCCGCTAGAGAGCGTCATTTTCTGCTAGAGAGCCGCATTTACTAACATTGCTTGCAATGATTGGGTGCCATGCAGTTTCTTTTGGCGGTGTGTTTGTCCATGACCATACGTAATATTTGCAGTGATGTTTGGCCTAACTTTATATGTCCGTCGCGTCTTGCCAACCTTCCCGATTGTGATTTCGAGTTTCTTGTTTTTTGTGTCAGATGCGACAGAAACTGCACGCGTGGGGCCGCGTTTCCCACTAATCTACATTCCTTCTGACAAGGCTGTTTGTATATCTTGTACTATAGAATTTCAATTGGGCTATCTGAATTACTCAACGCTGGCAAAACGCGCCAAGCAGGCGCACAGCTATCGTGCCTAGCAGAAGCCGAGTGGCCGAGAGGCACACGCACCCGTAGAAGACGCACGAAAATTCAGCTCATACCAAGTTCATCTGACATTACGTTTTTGCACAAACTCAACGATTCATCGGGGGCCGATGCTTCACTGATGCTACTGCCTTGCACAGCGGCTTGACCCATATAGTTAGCAAAAATCCAGTGGAGCACCTGCCTCGCACCTAAACGAGCGAGAAAAAGCCCACTTTTCAAGATTTAGAAGACGCAGCTTTATTTTACGTCCTTCAAAACATTTGCACGTTACTCCAAAGAGACAAAATAATTCTTTTAGGTTCGAACACGATTATATCTCGATATATTAACACTGCGCAAGTTCGCCACAAGTAGAGCAGGCAACATTGCACTTATCGTATATTATCGCTAAATTTTTAGCGTTCGGTAGTTCTCAAATTCGTGAAAAAGCAAGAAGTACATGAGCCCATACGTAATTATTTAAAGCTTTACCGTTTTCTGCAATACAACGTGATAAATGACCCATTTTTGAAAGTCGCAGAGCCGTATGAAGGCAGAAGAGAGAAGACGAGAAAATTCATGTCGAATCCATCATTTCCACGGTGGCTTCACCGGCTCGGTTGCAACTCTCATAGACTCTAGTGCCACATTTACCACGCGTATATGCTACGAAACTCTACGGGTTTCGTCAGATGCGCGCCGGTGCACGTAAGCGAGCATCAGCAAGGGTTCGTTAGCTTAGCCGAATTCGTCGAGAACAGTGGGACGAATTCTAGAGTACCTTGTATATTATTTCTTCATGTTACTTCCGTAGTTTAACTGCCTGAATAGAATTGTCAAGAAGTACGGCTGCTTGCAAGTGAGTGTGGAAACGCAAGTTGGACACTTATCGTGGTAGCCACCTCCACTCATTTCACCTGACAACCTTCAGTGCGTCTGCGAACTTGAAATTTAGACTCCCATAGCGAACAATACGTAATGAAATGACCTTTTCCTTAGATCCCTCGCATATGCATGGTTGGTATTATACGTTGTTGGACTGATACCATCATTAAGAAGGTGAATACTGCACTGTAAGTTACAGCGTACGGCCAGCGTCTGGAGTGGGAAGCGTGTTTGGTGCCTTACAATGAGAGCATTCTACTTCGGGAATACAATCCTAAAGGGCAAACTCGGGCAATTTCTTCAAGCATATTCTTATATCGCTATTTTTAAATAGTGCAATAGCTCTACAGCAGGCAGAGTCAGTCAATATGCTTAGAAACTCCTCAATAATTTTAAATAACAAATGAGCGGTTTGTTCAAAACGAAACGTCTAGACACTTCGTGCCGTATATACGATAAGTCAAAGGCTCCCCGCAACCATAAATATAAGGCTGGGGAAACTAGTGCAAATGAAACGAAAGTCTCGGTGTCAGTCCAACGACGTAGCTGCGCTCTGCTTAACTAGAAAGCGATGATTTTAGCACTGTAGTATCGCCATTTTGCTTTACACGGCCCTCGTACTCGGGCAGGCAGCATTGAAGCTAAAGACGTCGAAAACAGCGGGCGGCTGGCGTTGAAATCTGCTAACGTTTTTTTCAAATTCAATTTGAGGAAATCTAAATGGCTTCCAACCGCCTGGCTTGACATAAATTATTGCAGTACCGACGAGATCATATACGGCAAATTTGTTGCCATCAGTGGAGAAGGAAAAATTACCGGAGCTGCCCTTGATGGATAGAGTTTCTAGGCGTATTTTTCTACATTATGATATTGGCAATGTCTTTTTTATTACATAAGAACTGCCTTCTTGCAAGGGGCCGTCTAGGAGGGTATCTACCCAGCTTTATGTTCCAATGACGAGACGCGCAAATTTTTTGGCCGTTGGAAGCCTTCCGGCAACCGTCGACGCCAACGCGTGCCCTGACCTACTAATGTGAGGGCCTCGTGAAAGTTGCTTGAGTTATTGAGCCCTCATAGCAACGACATTTGAATAACGACCCCATATGCAATGGAACTGAAGAAGCAGCATGCTGCCTTTCAACACCACCACCACCGCCACCACCACCATCGTGATCTTCCGCCTATATTAAACCCACTCCAGGAAGAATGCCTATCCCAACGATCTCAAATTTGGCTTTACTGACCGAGCTGGTTATACTTTATGCCCATGAACTTCTTAATTTAATCACTCCATCCAACTTCTTGCCTGCCTCTGTTGCGTTTTTCTTAACTTGGTATGCATTCCGTCATTCTTACTGTCCATGTGTTGTCTGTACTCAGTGTGATATGCCCTGCCAATGTGTACATTTTTTAATCGATATTGGAATACCAGCTACTCCTGTCCGGTGCAGCAGCAAGGAGGGGCTACTCCTTATTCTAGGAATCCTCTCGCTTGAACTGCGCTCTTGGCACTGCAAACGAGCTGTCGCTGCTCTTCCAAGTCCACAAAAGCGAGCTTGGCATCCCACGTTTCGAATAAATGCTCTTATTTGGCGTGTGGTGCTTGGTTCGCCTGTGTCTCCGCTTGCAGTCCAAAGTCATAATGGCAACGGCATTCCAGAAGGAGATGCTTCAGGTGTCAGGCACTTTGTAGAGCGGTGAGACATAGCTGTAAAGAGTCGTGTATAAGCGGTGCATTAGCGTGCCGTGAGTGAAAGTATTCGTTTGCAGATGTCTTAATAAAGCGCTTTTTTGTCTTCACAGTTTTGGGTGACGCGGAGAAAACAAGCGTCGCTCGAGTCGGTAGTGGTATAAGACTGTCGAACAGAGTATGGGTTTCGCCCCCGTCCCTGTTCCCGAATGTTCCATATGTGGAACAAAAGCTGACGTGCTCTCGAGCAACTGCGTTTGCAGCTTCGTTGCCCCCTAGTCCCTAGAGTCTTGGTAGGCACGTTGTGCAGGTTTGCAGGAGCTGACTGCTTCGCTTTACGATGTTGAGTGCGTGGGCTGAGATGCGGCCTCTCGAGATTTATCTGCAGGCAGCCTGATCGCTGCTTACGTACATCATGTTGTGACAATAGCGATCATCGCTACTGACAGAGTTTTTTGGTTATGTGCCTTGAGGATAGCCCACCCTAGCTCCCTGCCCTGGCAGTCGGTGATGCTGGGAGCACATGTGTTTAGATGTGGTTGGTGAACTTTTGTTTGATGGAGTCAGCTCTAACCTGTTTTCTACTCTAGTGGTATGTGGTATTCATGTGGGATGGAATGCGTGCTATGCAAAGGGAATTCTTGACCTTCGCTGGGAGGCCGTGTTTGCGGTCCTTATCGGCGATGCACGTTGATCTATAACTCAGGTATCGAAGTACCTGTTTGTGAGCTTGAGTCGTTCCAGTTGGTCATTGTTGTGCGCTTCGACCAGCTCATCCTACGTGTTGTGGACACTCATCTTAAGGGGACGCGTTGTCAAAGCTATGTAGGGAATTCCCATGGCGACATTGGTAGCCTTTCTCATCATGGCGTTAAGTTTTTCTTTTTCGGTGGTTTTAAAGGCAGCTACGGCGTAACGTACGTTATGCGGCTGATGAGCAGTGCTTGCATTATTCTTAGCGTGTCTTTCTACTTGAGATCATGCCTTTGATTCGCTATGCACTGGACGAGGTGCGTGAGTTTTGAAAGCGTCCGTTGGAGTCTCGGTAGGGCGGCTGCTCCCGATCGCTTTTAGTGGATGCGATGTCCAAGTATTCGCAAACGTCGACTTTTGGAATGGGCCCCACGTTATGATGAACATTGGGGTGGGGCTCTTCACGGCTTGGTGATCCGCCTCTCGTCCGTACTTTCAAAACGAGTCGTTCGGGGTTCCCGGGAGTGCAGTGGAGGCTGGCTTTTTGAGATACAGTTAAATTGGGTCAACAGCACCTTGTAGGCCGCTTTCTTGCTTTCCAGTGTTACAAGCAGTAGTCTAGAGCATAATATCGTCTGCTGAGATCGCGTGCCGCAGATCTGGTATACCCTCAAGACGTTTTGTTAGATTGAGCATAGCCATGTCAAAAGGAGAGGTGTGATTACTGACCTTTGTGGTGTGCCTTTGTTGGGGAGTTTGACGCTTTTTTCTGCGGATGTTCCTGTACAATCCTTCACAACGTTGGGATGCACGCGTAGAATTTAGTGCCGTACCCGGTAGTTTTAAGGCTCAGTGTAGTGTTGTGGCTAACATTGGTGAAGGCCCCATGCATCGATCAGCTGCATGAAGTATTTTTTCCGATTAGTGAGGCGACTGAAGATATCTTCCTTCAAATGCAACCGGACATCGAGCATGGAAAAATGCTCCCGACGCAAAACATGTCCGGCGCGTGCCCGTTATCCTCGAGGTACGGGGTTAAGCGATTGAACACCATTTGTCCGAACAGGTCGAACACGTACCAAGTGAGCGAGATAAGACGTAGATAATTGACACCAAGAGCTTATTATGTTGTGGTATAACCGTGATATCCACGTGTTTCCATAGCGCAGTACGCTCTGCCTACTCCAAGTATTCATCAAAATGCTCGGGAAGAGTGATGGTCGCCTTAATGAGTAGGTTCCGGAGGTGCTTGTTCTGGATTGGATTAGAATGGATAACCCATTCTTTTCCAGGGCTTTCCAGGCAGCTGGGACAGGGCTGCGTAGGGTTCGGCGTGCGTAAAGGGCTGGTCAAGGACCCAGTTAGGCATTCCCGAATATTCCTCAGTGCATGTTGTGGAATAGGCTGCACTTAAAGGAAACTCCTTTTGTACGTCCTGTAGAAGGTGCTCATCCGATCCGGAATAATAGTGAACGAGTCTGTGGAGTTGTTGCCTGTGTGCAGTTTTTGTAGGTTCCGTGTTCAGGACAAAGCATAGACGCCAGTTCTTCTTGGTTCTCAGTGTCTCTTGCAGATTGTCGCAGAATTCATGGCAGTTTTGCCTTGCAAGCTGTTCTGCATAATCTTTAGCCAGTTAGGTGAAGACAGCGATGCGTCTTTGTCTTTCCAGCTTTTGTGAGTGTCTGCTGCTTCCACTTCTTGAGCAGGCATCATTCGGCCTCCCAGAGTGGCGAAGATGAGCGTCAATTGAAGGCATATTGGCTTCGAGTTTAAAGTTCTTGGTATGGAGCTCTGCTGTGTCCAGTGAGTCCTGTGCTAAACCGAGCCCGGATGCAGGTGCTCAACCAGTTGATGTCGCCGTTCTCGTGCTGAATAGCGCACCAGCCGAGATACATCCAGTGGGTGCAGTCGCAGAGTAACGCCAACCAACCACCCCAGACGCCACGCAGAAGGGAAGGCCTAGAATGTGCTTCACAAAGCTCTCATTTCTGTGTTCCCACTTCTTCCAGCACAGCATTTCAAACAGGTTGTAGCAGAGCTTTCCTGCTCGAACCAGTACAGTACGTAGTTGCAGGTGGCACCCGCTACGCCACAGCCATCAGGCGGTGTTGCTCAGGGTATAGCCGGGACCGGAGAAGGCGGCGTCGTCGCTTGACTCCCCTGGTGCGTCGGAGCCGGGTCTGCCATGAGCCAGTCTACGGGCACTCCGTTTTTGGGGACCGGGCTCTTCGACCTTCAAGCCTGCTGGGTTCTGGCTGAGCGACGTGCCTGCACGGCGATCTGACAGCTTTTCGGGCCGATCGCTCGTCGCGGCGCATGTTTGGAGATCTCCATGCTGGTCTTGACCGCAATAATTTATAGGTGCGGTGCAAGCGACGCGGCTTCATCCACGAGCCCGCTCCTTCCCGGAACATAGCCGGGGCCCCGCGATCGGCGCCATTTTGGGGAGGATGACCGCATGCCTGTCCACAGCAGTCATAACGGCAAGCCGGCAAGTCCAGGGCCGGCGCGCCCAGCAGCGCGGCTTGTCCTGGCCCAGGGTAGCACTACCGCACGCCACGCACTGCACAATGACATGGCCGTCATCCTCTCCCTCCATCCCTCTGGCGGCGATTTCCACAGTATATATATATATATATATATTGTTATGGGTGAAGGATGTTTATTTGCAAATGACGGTCAGCGGGGATGAGGGATTGCCAAGGCAGATAGCCACGGAGATGGCCCAATGGCGCAATCCACTTCGTCGTCCTCTTCTTCATCTACCATCTCCTATACACCTCTCCATCGGCACTCTCGCACCGGCGAGCAGGAACCTGTTTTTGTCGTCTCCTACGGCTCTCCGAGCCACGCCCCCTTTCGTTGGGCTGTTTGTTGGGCCGAGCCGCCCATACGTTTTGCCGTGCTTGCGCGGTGCGCGGGCTGTTCTTCGCTCACTAGAGCGAGTTAAAATGTTCTTTAAGAACAGTCAATCGACAGGGCATCACTGCATTGTCTACGGTTGCACGTACAACCAGAAGAAAAGAAACGCTGCACGTAAACAGCTCTGCACCAAGCACAAAGTTGCGCAGGAGGAGAGCGGCTGCGCACTCGCTGACGTACTCGTGCCAAAACGCCGCACCGCTCATGCTCCCATGTGGTCTAACGCTAATGTCGCCAACACACCCTCAACTCTAGTCAGTGCCGTTCTTAGAATATAGTGCAAATGTCCCAGATTTCTTCTTTCATTCTCTCCCTACTTGATTAGCTTCAACCATGAGAGCTTAGCGCGTTTCACGGTACTACCAAAGCAAGGGGTTTCGGTACGGACATTCTTTTTTCTTTTCCTTTTTTTGTTGCTCTTGTCCTTGCTGATGTATGCCTCAGGCCTGTGCAGTACAAACCAGGTGGGCATGTTTTGTTGAACGGCAAATGTGCTTCAGAACCTTATGGGACGCGGACGCTTCCTTCAAAAGAAAAAAAAAGTGGAGAGCTCGATGGAAGTCGATAATGAACTAGGCTGCGAGAACGGAGCCGATTGATTGCATCTTGACCATGAGTGAGATAAATGGAAAACCCGACCAGAACAAAAAACTTCAGGTCTCACGCGCCGTGGGAGCAAATATATAAATGCCAAGATGCCAGTGATGTAATTGTAAGTATTAGCCAACATTATTCATTGAAGAGAAAGTCAGCACCCCATAGCGTACACTTGAAGGAACTCTAGCGAAGAGTACCTACCTAGCGCTGGTTTTAATTGAGTAAATGCCGCACGTATGCCATGGCTTATACATCATGCCACAACATTTTCACGATGTTATGCACAGAGATATACGTGTAGCATTTACTGACTGACTATCACACCTTGTTAATGTTTACTTGCTTTATTATCAGTGTCCGAATGCCGTTGCACTATTTACTGAGTTTTGTCGTTATGTTGAGTAATGGCCATATCGAGCCACGATCATGTCGTGTCATGAACATGATTATAAAATATCAGAACCCTCGCACTATACCTTTAGTTTGACACCCATTTCACCCCCTTAAAGCTCTTATGTTGAGTCATAATCAAGTCGTGCCATGACCATTTCGTGTCATGAAAATGACTATAACTCATATCACATCTTTTCCTGTGCCTTTCGTTTCACAAGCGGCATCAAAACCCCTTTTGCATAATGATGCTCATGTCATTTCATGTAAGCGATGTCATGAACATGATTGTAGTATATCTTACGTCACATCCCTCGAGGTTTACTTTTCCTTTGACACCCATCTTTACCCCCTTCTGTTAATTTTCGCTGTGTCCTGCTCGTGTCATATTACGTATCTCATGTCACGAACATGACTAACTCATATCGCCTCTCTCGATGTATATCTTTCGTTGGGAACCGATCTTGACCCCTACCCATTGATTTTTGCTTCGTCATGCTCGTGTCATATGTATTTCATGTCATGAACGTGACTAACTCGCGTCTCTGGACCTGTATCTTTCATTTGACACCCATCTTGACCTCGTTCCTTTACATTTGTTTTCGCAGAGTCATGCTCATGACATGAGCACACCATGTCATGTCATGAACGTGACTATGACCGATATTACATTCTTCGACATGCACCTTTTGTTTGACACCCATATCGATCCCCTTCCAGCGGTCTTATGTTTGCAGAGACATGCTCATGTCATAGCATGACCTGAGCACATTATGTCATGTCATGAACGTGACTATGGCCAATAATACATTCTTCTACATGCACCTTTTGTTTGACACCCATATCGATCCCCTTCCAATAGTATTATGCTTCCAGGGTCATGATCATGTCATAGCATGACCTGAACACATCATGTATTGTCATGAACCTGACTATGACCAATATTACATTCTTCGACACGCAGCATTTGTTTCACGCCCATTTCGATCCCCTTCCAATAGTATTATGTTTCCAGAGTCATGCTCATGTCAATGCATGACCTGAGCGCATCATGTCTTGTCATGAACGTGACTATGACCACTATTACATTCTTCGATATGCACCTTTTGTTTGACACCCATATCGATCCCCTTCCAGTGGTCTTATGTTTGCAGATTCATGCTGATGTCATAGCATGACCTGAGCACATCATGTCATGTCATGAACCTAACTACGAGAAATATTACATTCTTCGATATGCACCTTTTGTTTGACACCCATATCGATCCCCTTCCCATAGTATTATGTTTCCAGAGTCATGCTGATGTCATAGCATGACATGAGAACATCATGTCATGTCATGAACGTGACTATGACCAATATCATATCCTTCGAGATTCACCTTTCGCTTGACACCCTTCTCGACCGCCTTTACAGTTTCTAGCTTTTCCGTGTATTATGTGTCATTAATAACATGCTTTGTAAAATCAGGCCATTCTTTGATCGCGATTTGGTAATTATCACGGTGCACTCTCATTATCGTAACCAGTCTAACCTACCTTGTGTGAGTTACCAAGATTAGTTAGGGATTTTCAATCGTTGATTTCTGGACATGCTCACTTTCATAGTTATAGTCATGAGCATGACTTAAAGCCTGGCTATAATGCTGATTATGCCCGAGTCATGTCTGCATTAAATCTAGGGTTCCTTTGATATATCGCGTTACGTGATTAGTCAATTATTTCTCAAGGCATAGTTTCTTGTGATAATTTTCCATAATTTTGGAACCACTGTTTTTTTAAGGTGACTGAAACATTAAGGTTACTCTAATTGAGACATTTAGGATCTCGCGTTAATGAGTGGCACCATTAATAAAAAAAGCAACAGTATTTTTATTATGATAACTCAACAAACTCAACATGATACTCAACTTATGATAACTCAACAGTAACTCAAACAAAGAAGAGGCGACAATGTTCCCGGTTTCGCAGTTTTACTGCTACCAACCGGCCCCGCTGATCCCGCTTCTGCCCGCGCAATAAGACTCAAAACAATGCCGATAACAACTGTCCTGCTAATCAGTCAGATCGCACATACTCACAAATTAACCTACCTAACGATTCCGCAATGTTTACAAACAGCGAAAGCAAGATCTTGCTGAAACACACACAACAAATGCACGCGCCCGCACGGAGAGCCCGGCCAGCAAACAGCCCAAGATGGCGCCGCCGCTAGACGTCGCTAGCGGCATTTCACGGCGCCCAGGAGGGCTCTATTGGAAAGGTCTATTCTTTCCGTTACAATATATATGTGTGTGTGCGCGCGCGTGCAACGAACCCAATCCACACAAAAGTAACATACGGGCAGAACACTTCTTTACCTGAGAGCCATTGCTGGCGAGTACACTCTACTTCAGTCTCGTCATCTCCTCTCTTCCCTCGTCTATTCTGACCCCCCGCCCCACAACGGTTCCATTTGCGACGTTACATCATTTCGCCGGGGCGAAAGGGAGGGACTGATAAGCAGGTGAGGTCGCCTTGTAACTACCGAACCAGGAGGCGTTGTCGATTTCACGCGATTCGGAATTAGCGCGCAAGCTCATCCTGCACATCTTTCACAGTTCTGCCGTCGCCAACCACTATCATTCCCACGAGCATGATCACTTTTCAGACTGTACGTGGACCATCCAGTACTGCAGTTATTCAGAGTAATGGAACCGAACGTTATCAGGCTTCTGTCACGGGGCTAGCGAACTAACGTGCCCTCGTGTAGGTTCGTGTGTTGAAAACTCGATGGCTTGACCGCCATCGAGAAGGGATAGACGAGACGTTTGTGCAAAAAAAAAAGCAAACAAACAACACCCGCTGTATTTAACGACACCGAAAAAAAGAGAGAAAAGGATTAAGACAGGACGAAGCATGAAAAGGAGAGGAAAAGTTAACAGCACTTTGAATGTGTGGGAAAATAGCTAGCGGTGCGTAAGAATAGTTCAAAAGACAAGACTGTCACCGTTCTGGTGGGCACAGGAGAGTAGACGGCGAGGGAGATGTCGAAGACGCACTCGGGGCGGACTTGTGTCAAGGTGTCGCTCGGTGGGAAGGTAGCGTCGGATGAGTGAACGTCAGCAACCTTTCGGCGTCTTCATCCTACACTCGGAGAATGAGCCGGGGACGCAGTTGTGCCTGGCCAACGCCAGACGATGGAAAGTCGGTTGAGTGCCTGGCCAGCGCCAGGCGATGGGAAACCGGTGGAAAGCCTGACCAACGCCAGATGCTGGAAATCCTGGCCAACGCCAGGCGCTGTACCGCTCGGGTACACGCCCAGGTGGGAGCCTGCAGTGGCCTTGCCACAGGAACTCGGCCGCCACTCCCGCGCCCCGGTAGGCTTCCTTCTTCCACCACGTCTCAGCCACGTCTTCCTCGCTCTGCTCCCGAAAGCCTCGGGCGTACCTTCTCTTCTGCCGTGGCGCCTCCTCATTCGTCGGGCAGTTTCGCGCCACCACGTGCAGTGACGCACTGCCTCGTCGTCGTCGTCTTTGATTAATCGGTGGCGCGCACTTCAAACATATGGCACTTTGCCGCGCACGGCCACTTCACTCCATTACAGCTTCCCACTTCTGTGTCGCAGGAAGAACAGGCATCGCGTCTTCCCTGGGTACTTCTTGCCCCTCATGGTCTGCAGGGACACCTCTGAGTACGATGTAGAAGGACAGGCTGTAGAAGGACATATTGCATTACATGTGGCTTCAGTGTTGCCGGCTCAAATACGCAACCACCTCTGGGGATATTCTGTGACCGTCGCAGCTCGTGGTGCTTGGCAGAGATGCAATTGCTGTGCATGCATTCCTCGCAGACGCCCTGGACAGTGTCTGCTAAGCCCGAGTGTGGGGCCAGAGCGTCATGCTCGAGCCTTCGACGGTGTGTTCAAGCTCCTCCTTGTGTACGTAGGCGTGCCTGGTACAAGGTTGACTCACTTCCGCGGGCGCCGCACGGTGCTCCTGGGCACCTTCAACTATCGCAGTGTGAAGGGCAGCATCTCCACATCTCCTTAAAACCAGCGCCCATCAGTTCTGTCATTGCCTCCCAATTGATATCGCGTCGCGCAAGAACTGCTTGTCGAGCCGCTCTCGCCAGTTCGTCATTCCGGCGTTCCATGTTACCGTATAGTAACGCTTTCCACCAAGTGTAATGAGCACTATGCACACAAAAATAGCATACGGGCAGAACATATGTTTAACCGAGGGCCATTGCTAGCGTGTACACCATCCTGCGCCTGCATCAGCCTTGTCTCGTCTCCTCTCTTCCCTTGTCCAATCTGAGCCCTACAACAGTCCCTTCTGCGATATATATATATATTGTTGCGTTGACAAAGGAACTGGGAAAGTATAATAAATACAGATTGACAGGTAGAGAGCAGCACGACAGTCAAAGGGGGCTCGTCGTCGTCTTCCTCTTTTTTCTTCCAACGGACACCGCCGAGCATAGGATCCACTGCAGTTACTGGAAGTTCAGTGTGCTCTCGCGTCATGTAACAATATATATATGTATATTGTAGTGGAGAAGCCGGATCACTAATGCTGTACTAGTGGGGCGTGATCTGAACGTGATTTGCTGCCCTAGTTAGTTAAGCCTAGACGCCATCGTGTCTGCCAGTCCGACCTCGTCGTCCACAACCACGTCGAGCTTTCTTATCACAATTGGTGGAGGTGCTGGGTAAATATTGTTGAGTTTAATGTACTAGCTTCAGTGTACGGAATTAAAAAGCCAGTCGACTCTAGTTATCACATTATTCGTTTGACAGAACTGTGTTCACGTTCTGGCCCAAGCCGCCCCGGACATAGATTTCCGAAACAAAAGAACCCGCGTCTAGTCCTATAATGTGAGCTCGTTAGAAACGTAATTTATAATTTACGTAAGAGGAGAACAAACGCAAATTTCTCGCCTTTAGAACCTGGCGCATAGCGCAACTGTACTGCGCACGCGCGCAAACGTGTAGCCGTAGGCTTAGCACAGCAACAATCGTCGCTTCGAGAAACGTGCAGAAGTCGGAATATCTTTAGTGTAATGCGCCCGCCACATTCGAGCGCATGATGGACGCCATTTTGCGAGGCCTAAAATGGAACACGTGCTTATGCTACTTGGTTGATGTAGTTGTCTTTGCACCTGATTTTCCCACTCACCTTCATCGCTTGGAGCAGGTTTTACGCTGCCTCACCGCCGCTGGCCTACAGCTAAACATAAAGAAATGCTACATTGGCGCACGAAAGCTAACCATTCTTGGGCACGTCGTGTCGTAGGACGGCATCCTTCCGGATGTTGCAAAGCTGCGGGCTGTGCAAGAATTCCCAAGACCAAGGAATATAAAAGACTTGCGCAGTTTTATTGGTCTCTGCTCCTACTTCCGCCGCTTCGTCCGAAATTTCGCTTCAATTATGTCCCCACTCACAGAGCTCCTTCGGGGAGACGCCAGCCTTTTTGCGTGGTCCCCGGCTTGCGATCGTGCCTTTGCGACGCTACGGGAACTCCTCACGACGCCTCCGATACTGCGCCATTTTGACCCTACCGCTGCCACAGAAGTCCACACAGATGCCAGTGGTGTCGGTCTCGGTGCTGTCCTCGCGCAGCGAAAGCCCGGATACGAAGAATATGTTGTTGCCTACGCAAGCCTCTCACAAAGGCTGAAGCGAATTATTCTGTTACCGAGAAGGAATGTCTGGCAATCATTTGGGCAATTACGAAATTCCGGCCTTACCTGCAAGGCCGGCCTTTCGATGTCGTTACTGACCACCACGCCCTTTGCTGGTTGTCGACTCTCAAAGATCCGGCTGGTCGACTCGCCCGATGGGCCTTGCGCCTCCAGGAGTACGACATCCGTGTTGTCTACCGATCAGGAAAGAAGCACGCGGATGCCGACGCTCTTTCCCGTTCGCCAGTCGACACCGACATCGCCAGTGTCTCCGCCCCTGATGACTTATTTTCGCCATCAGCTTCCATCGACATGTCGTTGGAGCAGCGCAAGGATCCTTGGACTGACTCTTTGATCCGTTACCTGTCTGAACCATCAGCCAGACCGCCATCCCGAGCTCTACGTCGCCAAGCTTCCCATTCCGCCATCAGGGATGGAATCCTTTATCGCCGCAATTATGAACCAGATGGGCGCAAATGGCTACTGGTCATACTGAGACAGCTCCGCGCAACTATATGCGCCGCTTTCCATTCTGATCCTCAGTGCGCACACGCTGGTCTGTTCAAAACTTACGCCAGACTTCGCCTCAGATTTTATTGGCGCGGCATGTACACTTTTGTGCAAAATTACATTCGATCCTGCACAGAGTGCCAGCGCCGCAAGCCTGGCCCTTGCCGCCCTTCTGCGCGAATGCAGCCTTTGCCGTGCCCATCACGACCATTTGACCGGATTGGCATAGACCTATACGGACCTCTGCCATACACTGCTGCCGGAAATCGATGGGTTATTGTAGCCATCGACCACCTCACGCGGTACGCGGAAACTGCTGCCCTTCCATCGGCGACATCTCGTGACGTTGCTTCTTTCCTTCTCCATCGCTTCATTCTTCGCCACGGCGCTCCGCGCGAACTCCTGAGCGACCGAGGCCGCGTCTTTTTCGCCGATGTTGTCGAAAAGACACTTGCTGAATGCCGTATTATTCACCGCTGCACCACCGCCTATCACCCGCAAACAAACGGGCTGACCGAGCGCTTTAACAGAACTCTTGGCGACATGATTTCGATGTATGTCGCCTCTAACCACATTGACTGGGACGTCGTTCTTCCATATGTAACGTACGCCTACAATACGGCGCCTCAAACGACTACCGGCTTTTCCCCTTTCTTCTTACTTTATGGCCGAGAACCGTCATCGCCGATCGACACTATCCTGCCTTACCGTCTCGACCCATCCGAGGCCACCCCGGGTTCCGAAGCCGCTCGATATGCAGAAGAATGTCGCCGACTAACTCGCTCCCACACCACCCAACAACAAGCATTGCAGAAGTTTCGCCGCGACGATGGGAAATGCCAAACCGGCAGTTCCGCCTGGCGCTCTCGTTTGGCTGTGGGTGCCCTCCACTTCTGCGCCAGGTGTCGCCCCGAAGTTTGCATCGAAGTTTCACGGCCCTTACAGGGTCCTCCAGCTAACTTCTCCCGTCAACTACGTCGTCGAGCCCGTCACACCAACCTCGGACATGCGCCGTCGCGGTCGCGAGACTGTGCACGTAGATCGCTTAAAACAGTATCACGAACCGCTTGTTCTCACGGCGCCTTAGCCCACTAGAGTGGCTCCGTCTCCAGGGAGGGTGAAAGATGTAGTGAAGAAGCGCATGCACTACAGCTCCGCAGCCGGATCGCCAATGCTATAGTGGGGCGCGAGCAAAAGGTAATTTCGCTGCTTGGGCTGGTTAAGCCTAGACGCCATCGTGTCTGCCAGTCCGACGTCGTCGTCCACAACCACGTCGAGCTTCCTTATCACAATATATATATATATATATATATATATATATATATATATATATATATATATATATATATATATATATATATATATATATATCGGCGGGAGATATGCGAATACAAGCTGTTCTCATGGTTGGACCAGAGAAGACGACAACAAGGTGACCACCTAACTCTCACCTCCGTCAGTCGAGTGAAAGGAACCAGAGAGATGAACGCATTCACATTTTTCAATTTTCCCTATTTACTTTCGAAAAGGATTAATCAATAATACATTAAAGTGCACTTGTCTAACTTACATTGCTAATTCGCTAATTAGGAGTCCTAATCACGTCCTATTTCACATTACTAAAGGATAGTAAAGTCCGAATTACTTCCGTGGTGGTGGCATCCGACGTGGAGATGATCACTCGCTGCTGCCCTCGGGGCGTCGCCAGGGAGCGACTTGAACCCAGGGACTGGAGCGTAGGCAATGCGGATTCAGCCCAGACGAGCGTCTTCTCTTCGCCAGAGCCAAATTTCGAATGCCCCGAGCTCGCGTCGGCTTCTTCCGAATTATTACAGCGCTCTCCCGCGATTCCTCTGGTGGTCGACCGTGGGAGAGGAGCCTTTCTTACCGCTGCGTCCATGCGCACGGTGTTCATAGTGGACTTCGCACTGCGCCTAGACCCGTGGGGCCCGCGCAAGGGGCAACTCCGGTGTTCTGCTGTGCGCTACGGGAGGCCCACTCGTGGGGGCGCACTGCCTGGCGTCGTGTTCTCGACGTTTGTCCGATATTCACTGAACACTTCACTGAGCAAGTCCGTCTGCCGATATTCACTGAATACTTCACTGAGCTAGTCCGTTTTAACAGGCAGAATCGTGACACATCCGCCCTCTTAAATCAGTTTTACCGCACGGTAAAACTGCACACTGACGATACAAAAAATACAAGGCATATTCAGCAACCCTTCAACGACAGCAGGACGCTGGTGGTACACACTGCTGGGATGATTATATGTACGAATATATGCACTCAAAAACGCACAGCAATAAAACCACAACCCAAAGCCAATTTAGGCCAGGCTGCTCATGAAGTCGGCTCCAGCGTTTTCTCTACCCTTCATATTTCCCGATAACCATACAGGCTACTGTCCGATCGTTCGGAGGGCTTCTCTCTTCATATCTTTTGAACATGTTTATGTGAAAAACCTTCCTATTTCCATTTAACTGTAGCTCGTAGTCCACGTCATTCTTCCGCGTGACCGGAAATGGTCCTTTCCACTGCATGGTGAGCTTATTTCTGTCACTTGGGAGTTAGATAAGCGCTCTGTCTCCTGGCCTTAGCTCTCTGTTTACCGCTTTGCGATCACAGAACTTGCATTCTTCCCTGGCGTTTTCCAGGCTTTCATGCGCCGTTTTGCAGGTCTCTTCTAACCGCTCACGAAGTTCTAGCACATAGGTGTATGTCGTCTTTAGTTCGGCTTCGAACTCTCGGTTGGTCCAAATGTCTTGTAAGATGGTTAGTGGCCCTCTCACGGTCCCTCCGTATAACATCTCGAAAGACGAATATCCCAGGCTTGACTTCTCGATAGGCGAACAACAGTGCCGGTAGATACCTGTCCAATAGGCTGGCCTTTCTTGACACATTTTCTTCACAATTTTCTTGATCGTTCCATTGAAACGTTCTACCAACCCGTTACACATGGGATGGTAGGGTGTGGTTACTAGTTGCTTAATCGACATCAGTCAGTTGATCTCGCTCATTAAATCCGATGTGAAGTTCGAGCCTCGGTCGCTGAGAATCTCCTTTGGAACTCCGTACCGGGCGAACATACTGAGAAGCGCCTCTGCGATCTCCACCGTGTCAACAGTCTTCAGAGCCAACGCATCTGGGTATCTGGTTGCCATATCCACCAACTTCTATTGCCACTCTCTGGAATGGGAGTTCGATTGTGGGCATGTTGCCGAGTGGTGCTTTTCCCACTCGTCCCTTCGGTATAGTGCGTTGACATATATCGCACGATTTGACGTAGCGTTTGACGTCGCTCTGAACGCCAGGCCAGAAAAACTATTCTGTTATCCTAGCCACTGTGCTTTTCGCCCCTTGGTGTCCCGCCATGATCACGTCATGCCAGAGAGACAAGAGAGCGGCTCTCAAGCTCTCCAGTACAACGAGTTGAAGAATTTCTCTTCCAGAGCTGAAAATACACTTCCTGTACAACAGGTTGTCCCGTAGAAGATACTCAAACGTTGTCTGACCCCTCTTTCTCTTCTGAACTGCCCCTAACTTCTTAAAACAGTCTGCGAGTGTTCTGTCCTCTTTCTGCTGTTTGACTACCTCCACCAGTGTAATCTTCAGCGCCTCTGCCGAGGGCACCTTGAGCTTCGCCATTTTCTCTCTTCTCGCCGTGCCGCTCTGGTTTGCACCGCTGATGAAACGTGGGGGTCGCCTGCCTCCAGCTGTTTCACCTTCGTTGCCTCCTGACCTTTTCCGTTCCTTCTGCCTTCTTGAGGGGGCTGTTCTTTCTTTACTTCCGATTGCTCGGAGCTCGGCGGATTCAATCGCGTTTCGCCTCTCGCCGTCTATTTTGGATCTGGATCATCTACCTTCCGTACGCCAGGGATGTTTCCCAGCACTAAATCATACAATGGCTCTTCTAAGGTCTTTGCCACCACTGCTCCTGAATAGTACGGTGTGGACACAGTGATGATAGCTTCGGGCAGCCACTTCGTTGTACTATCAACCAGAGTAACCGGTGTTTCCTCCCCCGTAAGCTCTTCGTCCTTGACCAAGCTTCAACTCGCAAGAACGGTATTTGTGCCGCTGGCCCTTAACACTGATCTGCGCTTCCCACGAATATCTCCATCTACCAATGGCAGGCTGGATTCGTCCCCGATTATTAAATTCTCTACTTCTATCGTCGGTTCACTTTCAGTTTCGTCCGCGTCTCTGACGCCGGCCCTTGCCATCCAGTCCTTCCTAGTGCTGGCAATGCATGCGGCACTTTCGGGGTTTCTACGCCTGCATTCCTTGGTGCGATGACCCCTTCTGTTGCAGTTCAGGCAAAAAATCTGAACGGGTCCCCTTGCTTCTCTATACCGGCAGTATGCCGCACGGTGGCCTGTTCTATTACAAATGAAACACCTCACGGTCGGACTAGGCGAGTTTTCCAAAAATCTCTGCTTCGTTGCAACAGTGCCTAAACCTCTCGGCTTTTCCTAGGTTTCTTTGACCTGGTGCTTCCATGAACTGATCGACGAAGTTCGTCAGTTCCCCTACTGTCTTCAACTTCCGCTCTTTAAGAAATATTGCCACCTTCGGGTGGCAGCAAGACAAAAACTGCTCTGTCACCATTAGCGCTTTGAATGCTTCGTACGATTCTTCCGTACCTGACATCTCGATCCATCGGTCGAGGTAGTTTGATAGCCGGGATAAAAATTGTTTCCCGGTCTCTGACTCATTGGGCTTACTACCCCGAAACGTCTCTCGGAATCCCTCGGCTGTCAGCCGGAACCTCTGTAGCAGGGTGACCTTCACCTTATCGTAGTCCGTCGACTCCGATGCAGGCATCCTTCCGAACACTGTCAGTGCTTCGCCAACGAAAAAAAGGCTCAGTGCTGACGCCCGCTCGCTTCGTTCCCATCCTTGCCCCGCGGCTGTTCTTTCAAAACGGTGAAAATACGCGTCGAGGTCATCGCGTTTATCACGGAGCGCGGCCATCAACTTTCTGGGGCATATATTTGCTGCGCTCGGCACCTCTACTCGGGCTGTTTATGAGGCTCTTTCTTCACTCCGCGCTCGTACATTGGCGTCTGCTACCCGCAACTGCAGTTCGAGCAGTTCTTTTTCCTGCACTGCCTTTTCTCTCTCTTGCGCTGCCTTTTCTGCTTCTAACGCCACCTTTTCCTTTTCTACTGCCGCCATGTGTACGGCTCTCTCATCTACCTCTCGGGCCGCTTCACGCGCTGCTGCTCTCTCATCTCTCAGCCTCTGTGATTCCTGTTCATATAGCTTAAGCATTTCTTCTTTGCTAAGCCCTAAATTCCCGGACATCATCATCAACTTTTCCAAGTCCATCGCTCTGGTTTAGGTACGAGCACAAGCGTACCGGCGCTCACCGAAAGGCACAGTGACTGTTTAAATTGTATCCTGGCCGGCTCGCCAAATTTTCACCTCCGTCCGTCCAGAGATGAACGCGTTCACATTTTTTTTCAATCTTCCCTATTTACTTTCGTAAAAGCGTAATCAATAATAAATAAAAGTGCACTTGTCTCATTTACATCGCTAATTCGCTAATTAGGAGTCCTAATCACATCCTATTTCACATTACTGAAGAATAGTAAAGTCCGAATTACTCCCGTGGTTGTGGCATCCGACGTGGAGGTGATCACTCGCTGGAGCCCTCGGGGCGTGGCTGGGGGAGCGACTTGA
>CM023486.1:27776103-27809036 GCA_013339685.2 Hyalomma asiaticum
ATCGGGTCTACTGTCTTCTATCTGAATAAGTGCCCCAGTACCAATGTTTGACGTTCGCCAAACCGACATTTCTTTGCGTTTAGAACCAGTCCAGCCTTTTCGATGCAATTCAGAACAAGGTTGAGGCGAGTGCTATGCTCTTCAAAGGTACGACCGAAAATCACAACATCACCTAGGTAGCCCATGCATAACTCCCACTTTAAACCACGTAATATCGTATCCATGAACCTCTCAAACGTGGCAGGGACATTACAAAAATTCGTATTAAATTCGTATAGATCACCCGGGGTCCCGAAGGCGGTCTTTTCTTTGTCTTTAGGTTCCGTAGGTATTTGCCAAAAGCCTGATCGCAAATCAAGTGTCAAGAAATAAGATGCAGAGTGTACGTAATCGACAACGTCGTCGATTCGTGGTAGTGAGTACGCATCCTTCTTTGTTACTGCATTCAAACACCTGTAATCTACGCAGAACCTCCATCAACCATCCTTCTTTTGAACCAGGAATACCGGAGCGCCCATGGGCTAGAGGATTCCTGAACGACGCCCTTGTCAATCATTTCCTTTACTTGTTCGGCTTTAACTTTTGCACTCGGACGATGACACTCTGCATGGCCTCTGGTGGAGTGGGTGCGTGGTGCCGGTATCTATTCTATGACGAGCTCGGGACGATGGTAGCTGAAGTGGTGCATCTCTGTGATTAAAGTCAAATGCAGCAACATGTCGCGAAAGAATCTGCACCAGCGCTTGACGCTTAGACGTGCGTAAATCCTTACTTATAATACTGAGCGTTATCTGTTCGGAAGGGCCGTTACTGAGAGGAGTACAAATTGGAGCAAGGTTGCAGTTAGCGCCCCTATTGGGCTGCATGAAACTTCGTCGAAAAGGGCGATTTTCATAGTGCGAGGAAGGACAACTGACGCTGCGGTACAGTTCAGCGCCCACAATGTGGTGACTCCTTTCTCCATACACACAACAGCACAGGGCACAAGTACACTATTTTTCGTGCAGTTTGTAGCGAAAGGCCTAACTACCACGTCAATATAAGGAGCCACAGCACTAGGTGAGAAAACACGAACGGGTGTTAGGCACCATGACGGCAATGTCACATCATCAGGTACACTAAATATGTTCCTGTATTGATCACACGAGCTCTGTTCGGAGAGCGCAGGTACGAGCAAATCATTAACAAATATTTCGCCACTGGCACAATCAACGGAAGCACCGTACTCTTTAAGACAGTGGATACAAAGAATGACGTCGTGCGAGCAACGAGAAAGGACGATAAACTCTGACACAAACGCTTTTCTAGCTACGCAAACACTGACAGCACAAACATCAAGAGGACGAAGCCACTCGCTGCCTACTCCTCGAAATGCGATAGGGTCGTCCTAGGAAACATAACCTTGTGGCCTAGGCGAGGCTCATCACAGACACAGTTGCACCCGTATCAACTAGAGCGATCATCGGTATTCCGTCAACCATCACATTCACTTTGTTTTTCACCATCACAGCAAACAGAGGTATTTCTTCCAAAGAACGTCTTGCGACCTCACCTCCATCGGCCAAGGATGCTAGTTTTCCGACGGTGGCTGAAGTGAACGGCGCCGAGGGGACGGAGAACGACCGTAGCGGTTAGTCGGTGGCGTAAGGCTACGTTCAGATGCTGGCGAATGGCTGCGTCCGTGGTCGTGCGAGAGATGATCCCCTGGAAAAGATTCGCCGTCCGGGGGTCATGGGATGTGCGGTTTCCAGGTGGTGAGAACGTCGGTGGTGCCCTTCGTGACTGCCGGCGATGAGGATAATACCGTACTACGTGTCCTTCGGAACCACAACTGTAGCACACGGGAGGCTCACGGTCGACCGCATAGTCACCAACGTTAAGTCGTTGTAGGCGGCGGCCGAGTCCGTTCCCACTTGCGTAACTTGTCCCTGATGCTCGCTAAAATCCATTGTATCGGTCCAAATTCGGGTTTTGGTAGGCCTGGCCGTGCGGTCGACGTTGTTCGGGCAGCGAGCCAACATCGTAAGTCCCGGGGCTAGGACCATAATAATGTGGCTGCTCCCATAGTGGTCGGGCGCCATTGATAAAACCTCTTGCACGGACATGTGGTGGTTCTCGAGTCCCGTATTCACAATCCACCGGGTAAGCGAAAACGGATGAAACAGCTGTTTCCACAAGTGGCGGTGGGCTTGAGTGATAAGCATCCCTTTGAGTCACTTGTCTGTGACTCTTCCCGAACTATCTGTCGGATCGTAGCAGCAAGGTCGAGAGAATCGCCATCAGCTATGCGTGCAACGTTCGTAACATTGGCTAACCTGCCAAACTTCGGAATGATGCGTCTCGTCTTGAGTTTCTCGAACGTGCGGCAGTGCCGAATGACGTCGGCGACAGAGGCTAGGTAGTCCTTTGTTACCAGGAGGTTGTAAACATCTTCAGCTGTTCCTTTTAGTATGTGTCCTACTTTATCTTGTTCGGGTATACGAGAATCCACCATCCTGCACAGCTTCATTACTTCTTCAATGAAAGTCAAGCATGTTTCACCTGGCACTTCCGCACGTTGGAATAGCGTCTGTTTTGCCCTATTCTTTCTCGTCGGGGAATCGCCGAAGTGCTCTTTGATTTCAGTGACAAATCTGTCCCACGTTGTCAGCGTCTCCTCATTATTGTGAAACCGCACCAAGGCAATATCCGCTAAAAAGAACACGACGTTCGAAAGCTGGCCAGCTCTATCCCACTTGTAAGCGCTCACCGCTTTGTAGGGGATGAGCCACTCTTCGACGTCTTCTCCCAGTTTACCGCCAAAGAGTCGCGCATCTCGCAGCTGTTCAACGGTACTGGCAGGCCCAGGAGCTCCGGTCGGCCGTTGGTCTTCTCCGTCACGGGACATCTCGACCTCGGGTGCATGCGGTGGAACCCAGCAACGCGACGGCTTCGTCGAGCTTGTAGTGGTCTGACCTCCGTCTTCAGGTATCGGTAACCCAGCACCTTATTATTATTATTATTCACCTATTATTATTAGCACCTACTATTATTAAACATGAGATTATAAGACTGAGTGAGCTCGTAAAGCGGGGATTTAGAGCGCGAAAGAACAGCTTAAGTTTTTGAGCAGTTAAATTGTAAAGAATTAATAAATGTCCAGCCATATATTTTGTCTAGTGTCAAATTAGACAGATTCGCAAGATCATGTATATTTTTTTCCTGAAAAGAAAAGACTTGTATCATCAGCATAGATTATATATTGTGCTGATGGGTCAACATTTACAATATCATTCGTAAATATAACAAACAAATGCTGCCCTAATATGCTGCCTTGGGTAAGTACGTATTTAACAGGTAGCATAGAAGACACAATTCCGCTTATCGATATATATTGATGTCTGTAGCTAAGTAGCTTTGAATTAGATTGAGGGCAACACCAACAACACGAACTCCATAGCTCTGCAGTTTTCCTATTAATGTTTCATGGATTTTTTATCAAAGGCCTTGGATATATCTGAGAATATACCAAGTGTAAATTTTTAGCTTTAGTGCATGCAAAGACAGCTTATTTAATGAAAACCATTCAAATATGAAATTTCTTTCTGTGATAGCGCTACTGAAGGGGAACGCACACACAGCCGTCTCGGACATTGTACAGCACTCATTTTGTCTCTCCACGCAGTGATTACTATTTTCAGATTTTCGAATCTCACTCTACACCTAATTTCAATGTCAAATCATTCATTCTTAGTTCCATCAGCGCATCTAATCACTCATCCGATCATCATGTGTGCTGTACCACTGAAGATATCTTTTTTTTCGGCATTGTGACCGCCCCACCCCGCTGCTGCAGCACCTTCGGAAGAGGCAGGGTAATTATTTAATATAGAATATAGACAGGCAGTTGCACAGCTCACTTTTCCGCTCATCTCACAGGCATCTCAAGACATGAGATGCCTGTAGAACCCTTCGACCACTTCACTGTGGGTGGTAAAAAAATGTTGCGAAGGTACGCCGTTATGAGGAACTTGAGTTCGTTGAAAAGTGCTGACTCGATCTGCCGAACGCCATCCGTGACAACCGTGGACGGGCACCTCACAATCCACGCGTACTCGAAGGCTGCTGCAATTGTTGACGTTCGTATGTGTGTGTGAGCTATGTGTGAAGCTTAGGCCTCCGTCTGAACCGGTGCATAAATACCAGTATGTAGCTGTGGCTGTTGGACGGTGGGAGAGGGCCCACGAGGCCTAACTACGTTCTGCCAAAGCATGCATCCCGTGAAAGGCATCCCCTGCACAGATGAAGGGGAATGGGATAGCATCTCCCATCCCCTTGGCAAACGGATGGGAATATTGTTCACCTTGCACCCAGTCGAGAACTTGCACGATTACCTGAGGCCAAACGAAGCGAGTGGAAAGAAGCTTTTGCGTCGCGCGGATTCCAGGATGCGACACATTTAACGGTATCAAAGATGTGTCGATGAAAGGATGCCGGAATGAGAGGTCGAGATGTGACGGTAGACGTATCACAAACTACCGTTGCACCGCCTGAAGTTTAGCGGCATCTTCCAATTGCAAGGAACTTGACAAACGCTGGGCATTATGTAGTTCAGTGTCGTTACCCGGGTGAGCAGTGATTTTGTACACGTCGATGATGGATGTTTCCGACGTTGATGTGGGTACGGCATCGACGCGACTCAGAATGCCGGCAGGAATGTTGTCGGTACCCTTGACATGACGGAACGTAGTGGTGAACTCCATTATATAAGAGAAGTGTCGACTCTCACGCCTCGAGCAGGAGGACGCCGAACGGTGCATTTCAGAAACGAGGGGCCTGTTGTCCGTGAAGACGTTTAATGGACGGCCTTCAAGGAGACGCCGGGAACGGATGGCCAGGTAAACGGCGAGCAGCTCACGGACGAACGCGCTGTAGCGACTCTGTGCAGGCTTCAGTTTCTTGGAAAAGAAAGGGGGTGGCTGTCATGCACGGTTCATGAACTGCTGCAAGATGGTGCCAGTACATAGCTTGCACGTGACATAAGGCTCGTCGTCTGCACTTTCCGTAAGGCATTACTAGATTTGGGTCGCCTAGTTCTCCGTTTTTCATAGCCGTGTACATCGGTTTAAGCGTGGGCCGCCGAAAGAGAAGTATTTCGAGTTTTGTCCTGCGTAATACAATGGCCTTGCAGGTGCAGTGCCGGCACGGTACGACATGACGACCACTAGCACTCGGCCCTGATATGAATGCAGATGTGAAGCTACAGCCCACTTTAGTGCAGGTGAATATAATCATTCGACTGCTTTTTCGTCTGGTTGTTTAGACTTGCAGCCGAGAAAAGCTTATGGGAATCATTAGGTTCAGGAGCAGCTGAGTGCTTCTGGAGGCAACCGCTGCAGTGCTCTTCCATCTTTTGATGACTCTAGTCGAAGCACGTCTTCATGCTCAGCGAGGTGAGGTAAAAGCGTACCAAAGCCGATTCTTTCGCAATAGTAACTATGAACTACATCATGATATCCGGTTTGTGTTTCCTGGTTCAATTCAGGCACAGGCGATCCGCCAATTTAGTAGGTGTACCTGCTCATATTTCCATGAATACGTGCGAAAAATAAATGTAAATACAGCGCAAGGTTTCCAGCTATCTTACATTAATCGAAGTTCCCGCTACACATTAGTGCCGCAACCACTTTACGCGGCGAATATGAAGTCTCGTGAGGAAATGACTGTCGAAACACAACTTTGAGAACCCCGTTCTTACAAGCATCTTTTCTCCGGGTCAGCCACTGGCTCCGGTAGCGGGGCGAAATTGTGGTGCATAGAAGCAGCCTACATGACGGGCTAAAGCAGCTGTTATGTTTATGCTTCAGAAAAGCGCTGCACTTGCCATGAATGTACAAGGAGCACGGTCGCACATTTGTACCGTTCGTGAGAAGATGCACACGAAGAAACAAAGCGCACTGGTTCGCGGCCAAATAAGAATTCGTAACGTTTTACGCCATAAAAGAACGATGTGATACGAGGCAGGATGCCTAGTGGAGAGCTCCGGGAAATTCAACGGCTTGGGGTTCTTTATATCTCACATACACTAATAACACACAGGGCGCGGGCCTCTATAATTTCGTCTGCATCTAATGGCCATCTGCCGCAGCCGGGTCTTTGCGTTGAATCCCCGCCTTTCGGGTCACCCTCAATGAGCCAAATACAGTTATACCCAGCCCAAGCACTTAAATTTGATCGACTTGTCACTAAAGCATTTTTCTTGCTCGTCGCCAACCAAATATTGGGCCTATTCGCATTGTTCTGAACGAAACAGGGAACACAGTGAAGCGAGTAAATTGTCATGTGTATGTCAACCAGATTGGTTGGTACATAGCAATGGCGGACGGGGCCGCTGAAGCCGACGGAAGTGGCACGCGTGCAAACTATGTGTTGCGTTGTTGCAAGCATCTGCAATGCAGCCAGTGGGTGTGTATATCTTGGCATACCTGATTACCGTTAGCACAGAGTTTACTTCTGTGAATGCGTCTGCTGTGTCTTCGGTGAAGCAATTGCTTGTCTTTGAGCTAAGCAGAGCGTCTAGTGAAGCCAGAAGTTGTTCGCCGTCGGGAATGATCCGTGGGCACAAATTGACGAACTCGAGAAGTTGGCGAACCACGACACTGTAGTCCTCGATGACCAGAAAATCCTGGATGAAGCAAATTCTGGAAGGAAGTGGTCGAATTATGGACTACATGTCCGACGAACTCGGGTTCCTCGACCGAATTCGCCCCTGGTGGCGTTAATGGCAATTTCTTTGCTTGCAAGGCAGGAGGTTTTCTTCTATGGAATAGATTGCGAAGAGCAGGTGGTCGATGTACGCAAAGACTAATGGCAGGCCTCGGGTGATGGAATCGATGAAACGTTGAAATGGCTGGCGTATGGCGGGCAGCGGAATCCAAATAGACGGATGGCTGTGATCAGACAATGAAGCTTATGAAAGCCTAGGGGAAGATGCTTGTGGTATTGCAATTGTGGAAGAAGCAGAAAGGAATTAAAGTGGACGAAAAGATGTATCTTCCACATACGCCGCCATGGCTACAAGTGGCGCTGCCTAACACCCCCAGGATAATGCGTGCATAAATAACCAATAAAGTGGACGCGGGGACGACCGCCTTTGTAGCTCATTTGGTAGAGCATCGGACGCGTCATCCGAAGGTCGTGGGTTCGGTTCCCACCGAAAGCAGGTTTGTCTTTTTGTCCATTTTAATTCATTTCTACTTCTTCCACAATTAGAATACCACAAGCAACTTCCCCTATGCTTTTCTAAGCTTCATTGTCTGTTTGCTCATTAAGTTGTTTCTAACAAAGAAAGAACGAGCCCTTGACCCCTCCCTTTCATTGTAGTGTGAAAACGTGCTTATGGATGTGCATACTACTGCATTGTACTGCAATTATTGTACTATTTCCTGCCACTTCTGGTGCTTTATTTGTTCGTGTGCCTTGCTTGCACGCTGTGCGAATCATGCAATAAACATTTATACAGCATTTGTTTCTCAATGTTTTATGTAGATGATGGGGTAAAACGATTACTCGCAATGCACCACACACCTCCAACTTGGCCGATTAATAAATACCTTTCAGATGTCTGAAAAGAGGCATGCAGAGACTAGCCAGCCGGAGCGGGAAGAAAAATATTCAAAGCTATTCTTGGTGCGTCACGCAGAATCCCTGGCCCGCCAGACTGAAATAATAAAAAGTAATCCGGAGGCACCACACAATGACTCCGGTCAGCCGGAGTGAAAAACAGCAATAATTAGTCCGGAGGCGTCACGTAAAAACTCCGGCGCGTCAGAGTAGCATACTGCAAAATGTAGTCCGGAGGCAGCACACAATAACTCCGGCTAGCCGGAGGGAAAAACAGCGAAAATTAGTCCAGATGCGCAACGCAAGAACTCTGGCCCGCCGGAGTGAAAAACAACAAAAAGTAGTCCCGAAGCACCACGCAATAACTCCGGCACGCCGGAGTAAAATCTTTACTCCGTAGGTCCGGAGTAGAAAATGCTCCCAATAGGGGGGTCGCTAGAGGACAGGCATTTTACTCCGACCTGGCATTTTTTTACAGTGTTCCTTAAGGTTACTACAACCATTTCTAGCTCGCTTCGTTGTCCTCAATTTGAGCTGAACCCTCTTAGCCTCCAAATTTCGGCCCCGTGAGTGAGTACCGGTAAGAAGCCGCTGTTATACACTTTCGTCTTTAGATACAATAGTAAGCTACCATTCATTATCAGACAATGCTTGCTAAATGCACTCCACCGCATTCTTATCCTCCTAATTATCTCAGCCTTATGATTCGGACCAGGGTTCACTACCTGGTCTAAGTAGACATATTCCCTTACTACTTCCAATTCCTCGCCAGCTATCTCAAATCGCTGTGCTTGCCGAAGGCTATTGAACAATACTTTAGTTTTCTGCATTATAATTTTCAGGCACACTGTTCTACTTCACCTGTTTATGTCAGTAATCATACTTTGTCATTCATCTGCATATTACTTAGCAAGGCAATGTCTTCAGCAAACCTGAGGTTGCTGAGGTATTCACCATTAAACCTTACCCCCACCTCCTCCCAATCAAGTGTTCTAAATACCTCTTGTAAACATGCTGTGTATAACATCGGAGAGATTGTGTCCACTTGTCTTACGCCTCTCTTTATAGGTATTTTGCTGCTCCCTTTCTGGAGGACTATAATGCCTGTGGAGCCCTTATAGATGTCTTCCAGCAGTCTCACGTATTACTCGTCTACGCCCTGACTCCGCATTGCCTGCATTACTGCTGATGTATCGACCGAGTCAAATGCTTTCTCGTATTCTATGAAGGCTATATATATAGGGGCTGGTTATACTCCGGGCATTTGTCCATCACCTGATTGATAGTGTGAATACGGCCTACTCTTGAGTATAGTTTACGAAACTCTGCATGTTCTTTCGGTTGACTGAAATCTAAGGTGGCACCAATTCTGTTAGCAATTACATTCGTAAATACCGGCCTCTAATTATTCTAGTCCTTTGTGTCGCCTTTCTTATGGATTAGGGTGATGTTCGCATTCTTTCAAGATTACGGTATGCTCGCAGCCTTTAGGCATCGCGTATACAGGTTTGCGGTTTTTCCAGTATTATCTGCCCACCATGCTTTAAGACATCTGTTATCTGATCCTTGCCGGGTGCCTTCCCTGCTTGCATCTTTTTCAAAGCCTCTGTTACTTCCTCTGTGAGTACTGGTGGAATGTCAGCCGCTTCCAATCTACTCCTCCATCCACTATTATTCTTATCTGATCTCTATTGGCCTACAAAGTATTCAAAACGAACTCCTGTCATGACACTGCTGCAACTTATCGGAGAAACGTGACTTAGTGACAGATTTCGACCGTGCTTGAAAATTGTCATTGACCGTGATGTGTCTCTTCCTTCCCTCTTGAATGCCCACTTACCGTTTCCGCAATGCAGGTTAGTCAACTGGAAGTCTCATCTGGTTAACCTTCCTGTCATTCCTCTTTATCTCTCTTTCCCTCTTGATTTGTCTTATTTCACAGTGCAGCCATAGTCAAGCATATTGTCTAAAAAATATAGCTGTGTTGGTTTGCAATATTTCAGTGAGAAGGCCAATTGACAAGTGTACAGCTTATTATGGTAATAATCCTCCTTTATACTTGACAAGTGACGCTAGTAATTTTAAGTATCTTCACGGAAAATGTTAAACAGTTTGTTAAAGGTGATTTATTTCGCTTTTTAATAAAATTATCCCGACTGCTTAAGAGTGGAGCACTGCATTGCATGTACAAACTTGGTGACAGACTTTCACGCTTAACTTTCATTAACATTTTTACTACAGGGAAAGACACTATCTACGGCTCGATCTTTTTGGAAAGAATATGGATGTATGGACGGAAGGTAAGGTATGCGCATAAACTGTGTGCGTCATTTCCACAAACTAGATTCCATGTGCTTGAAGAACATGATATTTCCAAGGTTGTTTTAACTGCCATGCTCTAGGAGTGGATGTACTTAAGCAATGTTATGTCATACGCCAATGGATATTGGAGACAAAAGACAAAATTATCTGAAATAACAGTATCATACAACGCGAAACTTTCAGACACCCTTACGACACCTCTGTGTGGAACATACACTTCATAAACTAGAAATATAGAAGTCCCTTGTCATGGGAATCGATCCGAATAAGTGCACTTGTTATGAAGCGTTCGGAGAACACTATGTCACAAGAGAACAAGTGTTAAATACGCCCTGATGTCGCCCAAATCATCTGCTGATGGACCACTTGCTTAAAGTGGCACTGCGACGCAATTCGAACAAGACGTTTTTATCTTGGATTCTAGAACTCTGGCACGAGAAGTTGTCGCAGCGAGAGTATGAATTCCCATACGAAAGTGGCTACCATTTTACACTGAAATCTCTCACGACCGCTTCCAATTTGAAATGAACAGGTACGCGATGGAGATTTTTATTACCTGAGGTCACATTTGAACATGGGGAAACGACGACGGCGCACGTGCGTTCTGACTGGATTGACTAAGGCGTATGTTGGTGCCATGTCTGCTTGGGCACACTATTCTAAACAACTTTTTATCCTTCGTAAGCAACAAAGGAAATATTGTTTCTAAGGGAAATACGTTTTGCGGGCTAGTTGGCTCATACTAGAAATGGAAAACTTTGACCGTACAAAGACGGAGCCGAAGACAAGACGCACAGAACAGGCGCATAAATTTCAAATGAATTTGTTGGAACAACACGATAATCCTTTACAGAAAACTAGCATGGTACATCTTGTTCATATAAAAACGCGAAAGCACCGCTCCAACACCTCGCCAAATCTTCCTCGCCTAAGCCAAAAAGTGGCAAACGGTCCACTGGCAGCCATTTTCTATCTGCCAAAGAGCACAAGCTCAACGCACCTAAAAACAGCGACGTCTAAAGTGAATGGGTCATAACTTGTGCTCCACACACCATGAGAAAAGCCGAAAACAAAGCAAGTAAGGCCAGCAGCGAAAGAAAGGATCAAAGTACGCAATAAAACAATAACGATTCTTAAAGCAATAAAAAGCTGCACAAAAGCAACAACTGTAAATGGCCGAGAAATAAAAAAAACAAAGCTTAAAACAAGCCACTAAGTTCGCCAACAGAGAAAAACAAACGAAATAAAATGGTAGGTGAAAAATTGGCAGATCCCACGTGCAGTGGGAATCAAGGAAACGCGAAGCACGCATCAGGAACGTTAAATGGATTTGCATTGTTTTCTCGATATACAGAGTTTCGTACATATGAAATTAACGAAACTGCCGCAAGAGAATCAAGACTGTGGCATGTAAACCATGCCGCTCATACACGCATATCAGGATTCTGATGTTATGGCCTGTCATTTACGTTCGTCATTCAGTCGTCTTGTCCCATATCAATTTTCGTACATCCCATTAACGAAACGCGTCCCATGTAAATCATGCCGCTCATGACATGCATATCACGATTTTCAGATTATGACCTGTCCTTGATGATCGTCATGCAGTCTTGTGCCATACCAATTTTAGTATGCATTTCATTAACGAGACGGCAGTATAGCGCCAGGACCGTGACATGTAAATCATGTCGCTCATGACATGCATGTCATGATTTTAATGTTATGACTTGTGATTTATGATAGCCATGCAATCATGTTGTGGCATGCCAATTTTCGTATACATCCCGTTAAGGAAACGCGTGGCATGTAAATAATGTCCTTCATGACATGCATATCATGATTTTCATGTTGTTACCTCTCAGTCATGTCCGTCATGCAGTCATGTTGTGCCATACCAATTTTCGTATTCATTCCTTTAACGAAACGGTCAGGAGAGCACCAAGGCCGTCGCATGTAAATCATGTCACTCATGACATGGATGTCATGATTTTCGTGTTATGACCTGTCATTTATGTTTGTCATGCAGTCATGTAGTGGCATGCCAATTTCCGTATACGTCCCATTAACGAAGCGTGCGGCACGTAAATCATGTCGCCCATGGTATGCATATCATGATTTTCATGTTATGACCTGCCATTTACGTTCGTCAGGCAGTCATGCTGTGCCATAACGATTTCCGCATACATCCAATTAGCGAAACGGCCTGCAGAGCAATAAGACCGTGGCATGTAAATCATGTCGCTCATGACATGAATGTCATGATTTTCATGTAATGACCTGCCATTTACGTTCGCCAGGCAGTCTTGTTGTGCCACACCAATTTCCGCATCCATCCCATTAGCGAAACGGCCAGGAGAGCACTAAGACCGTGCCATGTAAATCATGCCCCTGATGACATGCATATCATGCTTTTCATGTTTAGACATGCCATTTATGTTCGCCAGGCAGTCATGTTGTGCCATAGCCATTTCCGCATACATCCAATTAGCGAAACGGCCTGCAGAGCACTAAGACCATGGCATGTAAATCATGCCTCATGACATGCATATCATGATTTTCCTGTTATGACCTGCCATTTATGTTCGTCAGGCAGTCATGTTGTGCCATACCGATTTTCGCATACATCCCATTAGCGAAACGGCCAGGACAGCACCGAGACCATGGCATGTAAATCATGTCGCTCATGACATGAATATCATGATTTTCATGTTATGACCTGTCATTTACGTTCGTCAGGCAGTCTTGTTGCGCCACACCAATTTCCGCCTACATCCCATTAGCGAAACGGCCAGGAGAGCACTAAGACCGCGCCATGTAAATCGTGCCCCTAATCACATGCATATCATGGTTTTCATGTTATGACATGCCATCTATGTTTTGTCAGGCAGTCATGCTGTGCCATACCAATTTTTGCATACGTCTCTTTAGTGAAACGGCCAGGAGAGCACCAAGACCGTGGCATGTAAATCATGCCGCTCATAACGCTCATGTGATGATTTTCATGTTATGACCTGTCATTTATGTTCGTCATGTAGTCATGTTGTGGCATACCAATTTTCGCAAGCATCCCATTAGCGAAACGGCCAGGAGAGCACAAAATCGAAGGCGGCTAGATAGATAGATAGATAGATAGATAGATAGATAGATAGATAGATAGATAGATAGATAGATAGATAGATAGATAGATAGATAGATAGATAGATAGATGTGGAAACGCTCCGGTTTGTAACTGTCGAAAAGGCACTGCTTCCTCTTGTGAGAAGGGCGGTAGTGGAGTGGTGTGAGTGCAGTGAATGCGCGTATAATGATGGGGGATGTATCTGTAACGGAACAGAGGATCCCCCTTACCCGGTCGCCTCACCTTGCCGAGCTACCGCAGAGAAATTTCGCGTACACTGCATGTGCGCGTTCATTGCCCGGTAGTGAGATGTGACCAGGGGTCCAAAGTAAGTGGATACGGGAAGGTGTGGTTAATGAATTTTCCGAGATATGTTTGAGAATTTGGTGTGCCGCTCTCGGGATGCCATGTCCTGACAGAAACGCCTGCCATGCCAGTTGCGAGTCCATCACTATGTACTACACTTCCCCACAGATATGGATGGCGTGTCCAATCGCGAGAGCAAACGCCTAAATGGCATTAGTTCCGCGCACTCTTACAGAGTCTCTCAGGAATTCTGTGCTATCCAATGCTAGAGAGGTGTAGCCATCTTGAGTGCGTGCTGTGTCCGTGTATAGAGTATGTGATTCCGGGATTCTTGCAAGCATGTAGCTGATGTGTCCTACACGAGTTTTCGCCATTATTTCTTGTGCTTGGGGCGCATATTTAGAGGCAAGGGATAAATACTAACTATTTTTCGTATCGCGGGCGAGAAGCTCGTTAGATTTAGTTTAGTATAAAGCGGAGGGACAGTTTCCTCCTCATTACATGTCCTGCCCAGGTCCATTTCCTTCTTTTAATTGACGTAAAAGTATCGAGTACGCCTGTCCCCTGATCTATTCCGCTGACTTTGTTATCTCTAAGCGTTTCACCTATCATTATTTTTCCATTACGTGTTGCCTGCTCCTTAGTTTCATATCTAGTTTTTTTTTCGTTATCCTCCACGTTTCTGCACCGTACGCTACTACTGAGAGAATGCAGTGATTGCATACTTCTCGCTTTAGTGGCAGCGTCAAGTTTCCAGTCATGGTTTCGTAATGCCTTCCGAATATGCTCCCCTCATTCCCCATCCTTATTCTACGGAGAATTTCTTTTTCCTGGCTAGGTGTTCCTGTTAGTAGCTGTCCCAGCTATATGTATTCGTTCACACATTCTGAGGGCTCACTGTTAATTTTAAATTCCTGTTCTTTAGTTAAGCTATGGAGCATAACTTGGGTCTATTGCCTATTCATTTTAGTCTAATTTAATACTTTCCCGGTTCAGATCATCAGTCATCTTTTGTAGTTCGTCTCCGCCATTGCTAAAGAGCACAATGTCTTCTGCCAATCTTAAATCGCTGAGAAATTCTCCGTCTAATCGAATTCGCTTTTCTTCGCAGTGTATAGGTTAAACCATTTCCTGTAAACGCGCAGTGAATAGGATCGGGGAGATCGTATCTCCTTGTCTGTCTCCTCTCCCGATCCGGATTTCTCTGCTTCTCTTATGTAGGAGTTGTGTGCATATGCAGTCTGTGTATATGTTCTTTATGGTTTGCACGTATACGTCACACACCCTTTGTCGACGTGAAGCTTCTAGAACTGCTTGTATTTCTGGGAGTCAAACGCTTTCTCGAAGTCCATGAACGCCATATAAAGAGGTTTGTTATATTCAGAGTACTCCTCAATCACTAGGTTGATAGCATGTCTGTGGCTGTGGACCATTGTGAGTAATCTTTCCTAAAACTAGCTTGTTTGTTCGTTTAGTTGGTTAAAGTGGAGTGGTGGAGTGTTTCTGTTATCCTAGTAGAAATAATTTCGTAGATAGGTCTATCTTACTGCGGGTAGGCTAACTGCTCTGTAGTTCTTTAACTCCTTTATGTCACCTTTCTTGTAGGTTAAGATTATATGAGGATATTACGAACTTCGTGGTACACTAGCTGTCTTGATACATTTTGTGAAAACCGATGCAAGTTTTTCAAGTATAATGCGTCCTCCTTTGTTTGATCAAGTCTGCTATTATGCCATCTTCACCTGATAATTTACCGCGGAACATCCCTTTGACAGCTATTCTTACTTTTCCAGCAGTTTTACATGGAATTGCTGTGTCCTCCTCTGATCCTCTTTCTATTAAAATTGTATCACCTGGCTGAGAGCTGTACAGTTTAGCGTAGAAATCTCATACTACCTTTACTATTTCGTTGGAATTGCTGATAACGTTACCTTGGTTATCTTTTAATGCATGCGCTTTCTTTTGTACTAAATGCAGTTCTTTTTTTGGCCAATTAATTCTGCTGCCTTTCTCTACTGCTTTCTCTATTGCTCTCCTGTTAAATTTTCTTACATGTCTTTGCCTGGCTTAACTGATCAGTTTTGATAGTTCTGCGAATTTTATTTTTTTTTTACTGTGAAATATTGGTAACTTAATTTATTTTGTGAACTCTCGCTTTAACGTTCCGTTTTCGGCTTCGGTATTTACGGCATCGGGGTTTACCTTCCTTTTTCGGCATCGCCGTTATCACTTTCCTATGATACGCGCCCTTGTTTTGGTTTTGTGCGGGGAGCGTCGTTTACATTAGGGAGTAATAGCTTAGCGGCTCAGCAGGACAGCGGGCCCAGCGAATGAGCAGAGAGGAAAGCGGAGCCCATGACGAAGAGTAATAGCTGAGCGATGTCCTGCGCTTCTTTCAGCGGAACGTTCTTCTGCGCCACCTGTTGAACAATGTTGAAGTTACTGTCCATCGAGCAGAGCTTTTACCTGTCGAATAAATTGGAGTTACTGGCGAAAAGGATAGCGCAAAAGTCATTTTTCATTAGATCACAGGTGTTATGTGGGAGCACATCTTCGTTTTTGCTACATGACATGACGACATGCCGTCGCCGCTTATGTTCGGGGCTGCCATCTCGCAAAACGCTCGTACGCTGGCCCGCTGCGTACGCTCCGCTGAAGAGACGAAATGAGCGAGGGAGCGGCTCGCTCCGTAAATGCGCTGGCTGTCCCAGCGTGCCGCGCATGCGCAGATGGCGTCTCCGCTCGTTCGCTGGGCCCGCTGGCCCGCTGAGCCACTTAGCTATTACTCCCTACTTACTGTTACGCCCAGCGCAGGCCGCATTTATCGTGTAAGTCGCTTCGGTAACCGCGTCAATGATACTTGAAACTTTGCATGCCTGACACGCACGCTTGTGCAGTCTCAAATGTCAGAGATAATACACGAACGCGTTATGACGTGTGTATAAATGCTGACGCATTTCTCCTGCTCTCAGTTTTTTACGTCCACGGACGACAGCTCACGCCGCTACAGTTTTGCACCGTGATTAACTTTGCGGGACGCACGTTCGCCCAATGAACAATTCGACTGGCAATGCCTTGAGTAGTGAAGCGTGCTGCAGCGTCACGAGCACTTGACAATGTTAAGAAGCTTGTAAAATCGACCAGGAATGGGGATGGCTGGTCACAATAAATCACGGTCAGTGGTGATAATCTTTTGTTTGTTTAATAGAATATGTAATTCAGATTTAGTTTACCTCTTACAGTGCTTAGAACTGAGTTGTTGGGCCCCCTAGAACTTGTGCCTAAATTTTGGAATCACTGAGTTGTTGGTATCCTTCTTGAACTTAGAGGTATTAAGAATTGCGATTGCTCCTCATTTATCAGCTCGTTTTATTCTTATGTCGGTCTTGTGTTGCAGATTATTCAGGTACAATTTTTCCAATTAACTAAATGTCTCTCTTTCCCTTTCCCGCTTTTGGTATTCACGCGTAACATCCTTTGTACAGCTTCTGGGCATAGATCAATGTTGACAATGAGTGTTCGGTGTGTAGTCACCTTGTTGGGTGCCTATGCGTATTTTTAGAGTTAAAGGAGTACTGACAGAAATTTTACAGCGTAAGCTGTTTTGAGATCACAACAAGGGCAGTTTTTGGCGCCGCAGTTGTCCGCTGCCGCCGCCGCCGCCGGTGTCGCCCGGTGGCCGGCTATAACGCCAATTTCAGAAACGAAGTAACAAGAAGAGAGGAAGATTTGAACCCACGTCTGTCTGCGCGACAGTAGGGTATTCTACCACTGAGCTATTGCGAATGGAGCCGTCAGGCGATTTAGCGCTTCGTTACTATGGACTCAGCATAGTACGGTACGGCGAGTCCATGACGGCGAATGTCCGAAGAGGGGTCGATGCCTTCAATCACGTAGTTGAGAGGTGATGTGCATTCAATGGCTCGACAGGGGCCTTCATACTGTAGCAGTAGGGTTGAGGAGAGGCCAGGCGCAGCAGTAGGAAAAGGGAGCCAGGCAATCACTCCAGGAGGGAAGGTGGGCGTAGAGGTAGGATCACCGCGAATACTCTTCTGGAGCTATTTGTCGTTCGACGTAAAGGCCCGTGCGACACCGCGGCACTCTTCGGCATACCTCACTGTGTCAGTTATGGGCGCATACTCGTAACTATTCGGGCAGTAGCTGGAATTGTGTCCATATTGCACGACGGGTGCTGACACTACAGTAGGAAACAGGGTGAAAAGCCAGAGGTGCTCTGCCTATCGGTGCTGTACGTATAGTTTACAAATGGCAGAATGATGTCCCAATTTATGTGGTATGAAGCGGCGTACTACATTGAAAGCCTGCCACCGAGCGTGTGGTTGAAGCGCTCAGTAAGCCCATTGGTTGGTGCTGCGCCAGTCGTGCGATGAACCACGTGGCATTCTTCAAGAATAGCTTGAACTAACTGGTACATGAAGACACGACGGCGGTCACTTAGTAGCTCTTGTGGCGGCCTGTCATGTAGGATGAACCGATGAAGACGGAAGTAGGCAATGTCGCGCACTGTAGCTGCGAGGAGTTCGGAAGTCTCAGCGTATCGCGTAATGTGGTAAACTGAAAAAATAATCCAGCGTTTGTAAGCAGCTAGCGATGGAAGGGTCCCGCGCAAATCCATGCCGACTCGCCCAAACACCTGCTAGGGCACGGTAAGGGCTGTAGACCCACCGGAGACAGGCTAGGAGGGGATTGATGGCGCTGGCAATCGGGGCAAGAGCGCAGGAACCTTCGAATGTAGCAATGCATCCCTCCCCCCCCCCCCCCCAGTAGTACCCCCTGTTTAAGGCGCGCGTAGGTCTTGAAAATCCTAGAGAAAGCACACTGTGAATCGGGGTGGAAAGCCGTAGAATTTCCGAGCGAAGGATGCGAGGTGCCACTAACAACGATTGGAGACGTCGGAGCTGTTATGCGATGCTTTGCGCGAGTGGATTGTAGTACCGATGAATTAGACACCAAGCGTATTATTGAGGCATGCATCTTGGCATAGCAATTTTGGCATACATCCCATTAACGAAATGCGTGGCATGTAAACAATGCCGCCCTTGACATGCATCTTATGCTTTTAATGTTATGACCTGTCATTTATGTTCGTCATGCAGTCATGTTGTTGCAAAGCAATTTTCCTATACATCCCACTAACGAAACGGCCAAAAGAGCGCCAAGACAATGGCATGTAAATCATGTCGCTCATGACATGCATATCATGATTTTCATGTTGTGACCTGTCAGTCATGCTTGCCATGCAGTCATGTTGTGGCATATCAATTTTCATATGCACCCCATTAACGAAACGGCCACGAGAGCACCAAGACCGTCGCATGCAAATCATGTCACTCATGACATGCATGTCATGATTTTCGTGTTATGACCTGTCATTTATGTTTGTCATGCAGTTATGTTGTGGCGTGCCAATTTCCGTATACGTCCCATTAACGAAACGCGTGGCATGTAAATCATGTCCCTCATGACATGCATGTCACGATTTAAATTCATATTATGACCTGTCATTTATGTTCGCCATGCAGTCATATTGTGCCATACCAATTTTTGTATACATCCCATTAGCGAGACGACAAGGAGAGCACCAAGACCGTGACATGTTAATCATGCCGCTCATGACGCGCATGTCATGCTTTTCATGTTATGACCTGCCATTTATGATCGTCGGGTAGTCATGTTGTTCCATACCAATTTTCGCATACATCCCATTAGCAAAACGGCTAGATCACCAGGACCGTGGCATGTAAATCATGCCGCTCATGACATGCATGTCATGATTTTCATGTTATGACCTGTCATTTATGTTTATCATGTAGTCATGATGTGGATTACCAATTTTCGTAAACATCCCATTAGCGAAACGCCCAGGAGAGCACAAAATCGTAGGCGCCCAGATAGATAGATAGATACGCTCAAACTCGCCGAAGTTCGCTAAGAAATGCTTGGCATTTAAAATAGGAAAGAGCATTTAAACAGAGCTGCAACGAAAGCAGGAAAAACTAAATACAAAGATGAATAGGAAAAAACGAATAGCGAAAGCAGAAGATGAAGAAATAAACAAAAGTGTTCCATCAGCCATCATGAACTCTGTCTTTTCGCGAGCCGAGGGTGCACACAGGAGCTTATGCACTGTTGCTCAGGGGTCGAAGGAGCACAGGACAGACGCGTACCCGCGCGGCACATTTTTATTAGGCAAACGTATAATAGGTGTTGCAGAAAATCGCAGCAGAGTGCAGGTGGGGAATACAGACAAACCCTGATTTCATATGTGGTGTGTGACCTGTTCATACAGCTGCGCATGGGAAATAGCAAGACTGCGTGGATATTGGAATCATATGGTCGCATAATTAAGCAAACCACTATGCCCCTTTTTAAAGGAACTTCTTGTGATGATAGCCGTTCTTCTCTATGTATTTTAGCTGACTTCATGGTGTATACTCTTAACCATTATAACCGTCAAGAAGGGTGTGCAGTTTTTGTAAACACTTATACCGGTAAGTTCAAATTTATTTTGTCCTATCAAGTAATAGGGGAGGTAATGATAATTACGAGATGATTAGGAGGATAAGAACAGGATGGGGTGCACTTGGAGAGCATTCTCACGTAATAAACGGCAGCTTACCGTTGTCTCTGAAGAGTAAAGTTTATAACAGCTGCATCTTACCGGCTACTCACTTACAGGACAGAAACTTTGGGGCTAGCTAAGAAGGTTCAGCTCAAATTGGGGACAACGCAGCGAGAAATTACGGGGCAGAAACTTTGAGGCTAACTAAGAAGGTTGAGGTCAAATTGGGGAAGACCAACGAACAATCGAACGGAAAATGGTAGGTATAACGTTTAGGGAGAAGAGAGGTGAGTGGGTTAGGGAACAAACGCGTGTTAAGGACATATTATTCGACATTAAGAAGAAGAAATCGACATGCGCGGGCCATGTAATGCGAAGAGAAGACAACCGTTAGCCGTTAAGGTTGTAAAAGATTGGATCCCTAGGGAAAGCGATGTTGGCATGGGGAGGCAGAAAGTTAGGTGAGTAGGTGAGGTCAAGAAGTTTGTGGGGATAAATAGGGCGCAGTGAACAAAGTACCAGGATAATTCGAGATCTATGGTAGAGGCCTTGGCATACAGGGGGCGTAGACACACTGATTGTTATTGTTATATTATTATTATTAATATTATTATTATTATTAGGATGAATGATAGAATTTGAGGGGATTCATTGATAGCGAATACAGGGGACCATAACAGCTTTCTTACAATCTCATCACGAAAGCCCAGCTGGCATGTCAATTGGGATGCTGCTCTTGTTTGTTATGTGACAGCGCGGTGATGCATACTAGGCCCCATCTGTGCTGAAGGTGCTGTGCGAGTGTTTCAATAACAGGCTTCCTTCTGTTAGGCACAGGGCACTTTGTTTGCAGCCATAGCAGGAGCACGGCCCAGTGTTAGTGGCTGCGAAGGAAAAGGGTGAAATAGTGGAGAGGAGGAGAAAGCACTAGTGCAGGTTTGCAAATATTGACCACCTGGGGCCCCTTAACTTGCAATGATGAACTATTGTACACACGCCTCTGGTATTGCAGCTTTCATTTAATCTGCTACCACCGCTCGGGTATTTTGGTCTTCCTAAAAAGCGCTACACCGCGGCAGGGTGAGAACCCACGTCTGCTGGGTCCGCAATCAAAGAGTCTGAGAATAAGGCCATCGCGTCGGATGGTCCCTTCAAGAAAGCATTAGAGGAGATGTGACTGACATATTTCTCCTCCTTCTAAGTACCAAACTCATTATTTGCCCTTGTCGACATTCATAATGTTGTGAGACAGCTGTCATTTCTATTCTCCCCGCCAGTCAACAAAAGCTAGTCTTGGACTGCGGAAGAGACTTGTTTTTGTCGTGATCGCACACGAACACTTATGACCAACAGTGATGCTACGTCACTCAACGTGGCATTGCCGCCGTTGAGTTTGTCTTCCTAGGCCTTCGCTGTAGCACGATCTTCCTGTGTTCCCCTGGAATTGCTTTTACCTACAGTTGTCCGTGTCCTTCGGATGACTTTCGGCAAACAGCATAAGCTGTTATCGGCCACTCGAACGAAAATATCCCTGCCCACCGTGGCACCATGAGTTCATACAATCAAAACATTAGCAATGAAATTTGGGTCGTGGGAACGCAGACTTCCTAGCATTTCTCAGAACAGTCGCTGATAAAACGCGTACCAGGAGGCAGCGAAAACATCAAGCATTCACAAATCGGTGGCAGTTCCGCAAACCAACGTTACAGAACTTAGCGTAGCCTAGTAATATCGGTCAAATTCTCGTCCCTTACCTCTGGATCGCACGAGAAATGGTCTATGCGTCTGAGTGGGCACCGTGGTAGATTTAAGATTCACAAGAACACAAGGGACACGGAATAAAAAAGAGCTCTACAAGACTAGGGGATTCCTCACAATGTAAATGAAATCATGGGAATGGTGTGTTAACCCAAAAATAATGGCGAACCATCATAATCATCCAGTGGGGCCAACTATGTAAGAAAATCAAGGGGACTCACGAGGCAACAGAAGTAGGAGATTAAAGGACCGCAATGTTTAAGAAAGACGTGGCATCAAGCATAAAAACAATACCGCCAGAAGCTTTCTTACATAATGTAGAGAATGGTATGCCCTCTATATGGGCGCTTTAAGACACTACGGGTAAGCTACAGGAGCAAAGACACAACAGGGCACTTAAAACAATCGCCAGATTCAATGGGGAGATCGAAGAACAGGCTCACCATTTAAACAAACAAGACTGAGAAGAAAAATTATACGCATTGGAAAACCACAATTAGTGGGAAAGCTATGCAAATTCTTGGTATATAGCTCGACTGAAATAAAGTGAAGTCTGCACTCGAACAAAACAGAAATGTGCCAATACTGGTCCATGAGTGCTCAGAGCTGCACAGGTGGACCTCTAAAAGAAAAGGGACAAAGAAATACTCCTCACACGCGATGCTTGCAACACATGACACAGAGGAAACGAAAAAGACGTATCCGACAGAAGCATTCGTAAAGAAGTCATGACATCCCATTAATAGCTGAATATTAAGTTGCAACCTCGACTACGTGGCTAACAAAATGCTAGGAAATCAAGATAATTTGTAACCATGCGAGCAACGTACACCAACAAAAGCTCGAATGTTGGGCGCATACCTTATCAATGAAAAAGAGCACGAATTGTGCTAATAACTACGCTTGCAAAGCCACTGCAACAGAACCACTGGAGCCAATACAACTGAGCCAATAGTTTCAAAGTCCTGCTAGCTCAAATTCCTGACCATGGAATTCTAGCGAGCACAAATAGCCACCTATACGCTAGGGTTTCCTACGGCCTGTAGCTGTCAGCGCAGTACATCATCCGGCAGCTCAAGATCATCAGATATCCTGGCAGGATGGCAAACTCCATTATCGGAGTGATTCTGAAAAAGGCATCTGATAATAGAATACCGATCATTGCACTGAACAGAACAAGCGGACTTTGCATAGGGAAAGGACGTACGCCTGCGTTCGCATCTTTATAATGGCTGTAAATTAAAGGATCAGCAGACGATATCTAATATCCGAACAAACTGAGAGAGGATTACAGGCACGCCGCATTTTAGGGTATAGGACCGATCCCATTCATCGTTAGTCTATTAAACATAGCGACTGAGGTGCAACAACTGAGTTCAACAGCTTGTCCTTTATGCGCGGATAAGGGCGTCATATTAATGAGAGAAGTAAATGACCAAAAATGGCGGCTGCTTCAAGCTATCAGTACCAAATCTCAAGGAATAGTGAAGCTGAGCAACCATCATTGCCTACTAGCCAAGCCCAGATCACTCCCCTTTATTCATCCTGCTTTATTTTTATCTCGTTCCGCATCTTATTTCTCTATTCATGCATCCCTTATTTCTTTATCTCTTCCTAGATCGGACTCTGTTCTCTTTTCCTTCTTCCTACACTCACTTTTCTTCCAACTCCTTGCTCTAATGCACTGTACCTCCATAGTCTACTATGGTTGACCTGGCACTTTCTTTAACTCCTCCAGACCACTAAATACTACTCAAAATCTCTACCTTTCCCACCCACTTGCTAAGAGACAGTACAAATAGACTGCATATGCAAGCCTATGCTATACCTTGCTCTCACCCCTACTGGCTTCCTTCCTCTTGACCCTCCTAACTCTCTTCAGCCTCATTTTCTTTCTGACCCCTTGCACTTTAACATGGCTATGCTATGCTAAGAACTTCTTTGTTTTTCCCAAGTTTCTGCGGTGCATAAGCAAAAGTACAAAACGGCTGTGCCGGGCTTTACCATCTCCCATTAGCGCCTCTTTCTTGCCTTCTCGAAACATCACTCCTCATGACCATCGTTCTAAATCTCACTTCTTTCCCGCCTCCTCTTGCATTATACCATGCATGGGTATGCTTTGCTACGGGCTGAATGGCATGATACGTTTCTGTGGCGCACACCAGTAGAATTAAAGCGTTAGACTTCGGAAATTTGTGAGGCTTAAGCCGATATTCTGTTGAAATAAAATGCATCCTCTAAACAGGCATAGAAATACTGAAATGATGGATAGAAAGGACAGGCTTAGCTTGGTCGGCAGCGAAATCGTTTTTATGGTGTAAAACAAGCTGTAGAGTGCACAAGCGATGATGATTGATTTCATTTGCGGGGTTTAGCGTCCAAAAACCAGCTCTGATATGAGAGACGCCGTAGTGGAGTTCTCCGGAAATGTCGACCACCTGGGGTTCTTTAACGTGCACTGACATCGCACAGCACACGGGTCACAAGCGAAGAAGCTACATAGAACATTACAATTACGATGAGGGATCAGGATTAAGAATGCCCGACAGTGGCACCCTAGCCAAGATTCGCAAAATTAGGGTCTTGTGGTGACTCATCCAGGTAAAGGAGCAGGAGAACCAAACCCTCAGTAAATTTTATCACAAGGTGCTGCAAATTACGACACTAATTGAATGACCGGCAAGCACAAAATAGTGCGCACTTCGTCGAAGAACACGGCGTCAAGTTAGATGGAACGCCGGAAAGGTCACCAAGCAGCTGGCCATAATCATAGAGAGATAGAAACTTTATTTAGGTGTCCTTGCTGAGGTCAAGGGTGGCGGAAGGCGAGAGACGAGGCCCTCCGTAACCACCCTTCCTCAGGCGTTGGCCAGGCCTTGGATCCTGGCGGCGTCTTCGGCCAGCCGGACTGCCCACTGCTGATCCTCCGGGCACGCGCTGAGCAGCATAGCCTCCCACTGCTCGGCCGTGGTGATTCTAAATGTAGGGTTTGTGCTGTGTGTTATAGTGTGGGCCGCTCTGGGACAGGCCCATATAATATGGTCAAGCCCGGCGCGAGGCGCTCCGCACGCCTGGCATTGTGGTGTATGGGCTGTGGGGTAAATACGGCTGTACAGTGTTGGAGAGGGGAAAGTGCGTGTCTGTAATAAACGCCAGGTGGTGGATTGTTGCTTATTGAGGGATTTGTCTGGTGGTGGATATTTGAGCCTGGCCTTACGGTAGTACATGAGGATTTCTTTGAAGGTAATCATTCTGTCCCTCGCATGCTCGCGAAAAGAGGAGATCATCCTCTCCCCGTCGGCCGTGTCGGCTTGCGAGGAGTCACGCTCTGTTGATTGACGCGCCCGGTAGACGAGAGCTCGGGCGGCGTCATGAGCGTTTTCGTTCCCCGCGAGGCCCGAGTGGCCTGGAGCCCAGACGATCTGAACGCGGCGGCGACGTAAGATGGGTGCGCTGGTGAGTATGCGGCACGCCGGCTGTGAGATCAAGCCCTTGGTGAAGTTGCGGATGGCAGTCTTCGAGTCGCTGATGATGCAGGATGTTTGAGTTGTCGCGTAGGCTAGAGCGATGGCTGCTTCTTCGCCTTCTTCGGGTTTGGTTATTCGAATGGAGGCAGTTGCGGCAATTGTGTGTTCTGGCCCCGTGGCCACAGCCAGGACCATGGCCCGATGAGTTGGGTACTCAGCTGCATCCACATAGGCAACGTGTGTCGATTGCGCGTAGCGCTTAGCGAGTTGCTTGGCGCGCTCGACGCGTCTTTCCGTATTATGTTCAGGGTGCATGTTACGCGGTATGGGGGGGATGACGATGGTTTCGCGAATGTCCGGTGGTATGGGGATCTTCTCGCCAAATTGTGAGACATAAGTTATGCCGAGAGCTCACAATACATGACGTCCTGTAGGAGTTTAAGACAACCGTTCATAGTGCGATATACGCTGCGCTTCAATCAGTTCGTCTATAGTGTTGTGTAGCCCTAGGCCGTCGAGTTTCGCATTGGGCGTGGAGATGGGGAGGTGCAGGGCGCATTTGTAACAGCGTTTGATCAGCGTGTTCAATTTCTTTTTATCTGTGAGCGTTAATTTCATAAAAAGGGCAACGTAAAGAATTCTGCTCATTGAGAATGCGGTCACCAGTCGGATGAGATTGGCCTCTTTCATGCCGTGGTGCTTATTAGCAATACGGGAGATGAGCCTAGTGGTCTGGTAGACATGATGATGCAGTAGTTGCACCGTGTCCGAGTTGCCGCCATTTTGCTGAATGCGGAAGCCAAGGACGCGAATAGTAGGGACCGTTCGTGTGGGGTGGTGTCGTACACGTAGACTTATCGAGGGAGGGTCTTTGTTGTAGGAAATTCTTGGTCGATATATGAGTAGCTCTGACTTCTCTGGAGAACAGGCCAATCCACGTTGCTCTGCGTAGGTGACAATTCTATCGATTGCTAATTGGAGTGCATCCTGTATCGCTCCATCGCTACCTCGGGCAATCCAAAGCGTGATGTAATCTGCGTAGATGCTGCGGTGAAGGTTGGGGATATTTTCTAGAAGTGGCGGGAGGTGAAGCATGGTTAGGTTGAAGAGAAAGGGGGAAAGCACTGACCCCTGGGGTGTCCCTTTCCCGCCGAGAGTGATGGAGGGTGCAGGCAAATCATTAACTGATAGTGTGGCTGTCCTGTCCGTGAGGAAGTTGCGGATGTAGGCGTAGGTGCGGGAGCCTACGTTTAGCGAGGCGAGGGAATCGAGGATAGATGTATGTAAAACATTGTCAAATGCTTTGGTGATGTCTAGCCCCAAAATAGCGCGTGTCCCGTGCCTAGAGCCCTCCTCACCGTCGATAATCTGACTCTTCAGTTGCAACATTACATCTTGTGTGGCTAGTTTCGGCCGAAATCCGAACATCGTATGCGGATAGAGGGCATTGTCTTCCATGTATCTCTGCAGTCGAGTGAGAATAACGTGTTCCAGTACTTTTCCGACACTGGATGTGAGAGATATAGGGCGAAGGTTCTCGATAGTGAGTCGCTTGCCTGGTTTGGGTATGAGGATGACTGTGGCGGTCTTCCATTGTTGCGGGATCTCTCCCGACTCCCAAGCCTTTTGCAGAAATGATGTGAGCGTGTCAAGCGACTCGTCGTCGAGGTTGCGTAGAATCTTGTTAGTAATGTTATCCGGGCCTGGAGCTGACCGAGCTGTCAGTTGTGAAACTGCGGACCTGACTTCTGATTTTGTTATCATGGAGTCCAATGCTGGATTATCGGCCCCAGTGTAGCGCGGGAGATCAACTGAAGTAGCACTTACAATGTACCGGTTAGAAAGCTCTTGAATAAGGTCTTCGTTGGTACCTGGATAATTGTGCAGAGCAGTGACTAAAGAGTGGCATTGGGCTGTTTTTGTCGCTGTTGGATCTATCATATGACGTAGAATGTTCCACGTTTTAGGTACGTTAGGTTGGCGTTCCATAACGTCGCAAAGCTGATGCCAGTTTTGGCGGGATAGTTGGAGGGCATACTCCTCAATTTTATGTTTTAATGCTGAAATGCGTTTACGTAATGAGCGGTTCAACTTGTTGGAGTTATAGCGTTTGTGAAGACCAGCTAGGGCCTCCCACATATGCAGCAGCTTCTTGTCTACCGTGTCGCATGGGGCATCCTCTGGGGTAGTCTTGGTAGCGCGCTTAACGTCTCGTAGCAAGGAGGCTGTCCATTGGTCGATCGAGGTGGCGGATTCTGGAGAGGCCGATGTCCGAAACTCTCGGAAGGCATCCCAGTCAACTATGGCAGGCTGTTTGCCCTTCTTGCGATGCGGTCCATTCTTAATAATAACTTCTATTATATAGTGGTCCTGAAGGTTGGACCACTCTGCATGCGTAACGTTCTTAATGAATGTGAGGTCCGGAGTGGTGTCTCTTGCAACACTGTTACCCATACGCGTAGGGTATGCCGGGTCTGTGATTATGGTGTAGCCGAGATTGTGGGTATCTTGCCACAGCATTCGTCCTTTTCTCGTGTCGCGGATATAGCCCCAGGCAGGTGAGGGAGCGTTGAAATCGCCTACCACAAGGAGGGGCGAAATTCCCGCTAACTTCTTGACGTACGAGAGGAGCCTGTGGAAGCGATGTGGCTGCCGTGGGCTGCTGTAAATGTTGAGCAGAAATAGACTGGTATGCGTCTGGCGAGAGGAAGGGGGGATTTCTAATATTACGTGCGGTGCTGCGTCAGAGAGTGGCGAGTGCTGAATAACAGGTATGTTACGTTTCACAAGGGTGGTAAGGACTTCGCGATCACCTGTAGCTGGAGTGACCGTAAATGAGGCGTAACCGACCAGCTTAGCCATTCCGCCTGATTCCTGTAAGGCAATAATATCCGGAGCATTTTTTTCATCGAGTGTTAATAAAAATTGTTGCAGGACGCTCCTTTTACGGCGGTAGCCGCGGCAGTTCCACTGCCAGATGCAGTACTGGGAGTGGCGATTACTCGTGGCCATCTTGGTTAATTCGGTCGTAAGGCTTCTGGTGTGAATGTGAGCGAGGACGAAGCGCACATCGCTCAAGTTCCGTAACCCTGCTATTGTAGCTGGCGAGGAGTTTCGTCAGTGTGGTTTCAAGGTTACCTTGGATTATTGTAGCTCGAGCTGCAAGCTTTTCGTCTAGCGTTGAGGAGAGGTGCTGTTCTAATTTTGCCGTTAGGATGGATTCAAGGGATCGCTCTAGCGTTTGTGCAAGGGTTTTCTCAAGAAGTAGCGGTAACTGCTGGGCAAGTACGGTTTGAATCGTGCTGTGAAGTTGCTGCTGCGGTACGGACTCTACTGGCGGGGTGGGTGGTGGGGCGCTATGAGGTTGCGAGGATGGTGTAACCGGTTCCACTGTGTTCGGAGCCTTTCGCTTAGCGGGGATATGGGCAGGATCAGTGCCAAGGTCAGCAGAGCGAAGTACAGAGGGAGCTGGAGGTTGCTGGGCAAGTTGCTGTCGAAGAGTGGCATTTTCTACACGCAGTTCTTGGACCAGCGTACGGAGCGACCGCAACTCCTGTGTGATGTTGCTTAACACGTCTTCCTTAACAGATGTGGTCGTGTGTGTAGTTGTAGCAGTTGCGGGCTTTGTATTATGTATAGGTGTAGGTTGGCAGGCTATGCCGGCCCAGCTTACCTTAGTGGCGGCGAGGGCAAGGGGTGGTTGGCACTGCTGCAGAGAAGGACCTGCCGAGGCCTCTGGTGCCGTAGATCGCGGGGGTTCCCCGTGCTGATGCTTAGGCTGCTGCTTGGATCGGCTGCGGGAGCGTGGACGCCTTACTTGTGGACTGAGACTGCGGGAGCGTCTGTTCCTGGGCTCCGCGTCCTGGCTCTCCGGTGACGAATCTTGCTTGACGATCGAAGTTGGATCTTGCTGTTCTTGTAGCTGGAGCCTGGCTTTTTCTTGGCGACGATGAATGAGAAGGCGGGGCGTCTGGTAGCGTTGGGGACAGGTCTTGTCACCTGTCTGGTGAGCTTGACCACATAGAGCGCACCTGACGGTGCATGGATGATCAGTAGTAGGGTTTGCTGTGCCGCATAGAGTGCAGATTACGGCCGTCGGTGTGGGGCAGACATCTGCCCTGTGGCCGACTGCACCGCATTTGACGCAGACTTCGGTGCGCTTCTTGTGCAGGTAGCATTTGTATTCAGCTCCTCGGTAGTACACATGGAAAGGGACTTGGTCGCCGTCGAATACTATGAGTGCCGTGTTTGTGGTTCCCATTCGGCGGGCTTGCAGTATTGTGGGGTTCTGGTCATTAACGAGGCTTGCTGAAATGGCTTCAGGAGAGTCATAGGGGGGGATATGGTGGATCACCCCTTTAGCGGTGTTGTCGGGGGAGGTTACGTAGGATCGAACATCATACGTTTTGGTGTCCACTTGTAGTTTGGTGATCCGACTGTAGATTTCTGCGTTGGAGAGATGCGGGGTGCTAACTACGATGAGATTAGTCTCAACGCATGTGCGGTAAATGTCCTCTTTGAGTAGCGTTGCATACAGATCAACCTCGCGTAGGATGGCGTCGCGCACCTGTGCCTCTCCCATTTTGGAGAGGTTGAGGCCGTCCCTTGGGCGTATCACCACCTTGACGTGATTGTCTGGTAGACGCGGTTGCCTGGGTTTGCGAGCGGGACGCTGAGATGATATGTCTGACATGGCTATGCCGGTAATGCTGTTCTGGGGAGTTGACGATGTCGGAGCGTTCGATGCGTGCTTGCGTTGCTTCTTTCGGTGGCTTGAGATCCATCCGGCCTCGAGGGTGGCGTCTTCGGGGGTGATCTCAGTTCCCTCGACTTCGACCACATCCATGGTTAGAAAGGCTCTGATTACCGGCGGTAGGTCTTAACGTGCCAGGATTAGGTGTCACGTAGAGACAGGGGAGTGCCCGGTGGCTCCGGCGTCGCAATGACGCGTCGGGCCAGCACTACGAGCTCCTCGTTAGGGTTAGCGTCTCTACAGGCACAGTCAGGTATAGATATCCTTGTGGAAAAGGGCCCACCTTGTACAATTGGTCCGATGTTGGTTGCAGCGGCTGACTAGGTGGTTCCGATGTTCGAAAACCACTGTGGGAAATGTCCAGACGTAGGGGGCTCGATGCTGCCTCGTCTACAAGCGGGAGCGTGTGGTTGCACTGCTTGTAGCTGGCGACATCTTGGTAGCGTCTCCCATAATCATAGAGAAAGATGTTCTTTATGCCGAAATCTCGCAGGAGCGAGAAAGTTGTCAATTGCAGCATTGACTCATATATCACGACGGGTGAACGCGTGAGCCCGACGGAAGAAGGGAGATCATGCGAAGAGTGCGTACAGACGCTCGTCGCGACATGTGAGGGAGATAGACGCACCGCCCAAACGGGGAATCTCCAAGTGTTACCAAGAATGTCCTCTTGGAGTGCTTACATGCCATGGCTCTCACCGAAACTTCGGGAACGACTGCCGAAGGCAGTATAGAGTCGACCACCGGCTGTGAGCAGCAGTTTTAGTAGTGTATGTGAAGGAAGAAGGAACGAAATGACGCTGCTCAGCGACCCAACCGACGAGCCCGGCCTGCAAGCTTCACGTTGAGAAGGCACTCTTACTGACTTTGGTCAATAGGACTCTTTTTAGTTTTATTCTTTGTTGTGCTGCATGAGCGCATACGTTTGCGTTCGTTTCGTGCAATATTGTAACCATCTGAGTTTGTATTGTGAAGAGCCGTGTTTCTGCACTGTTTGTTAACTGCCTGATTGATGAGAATATATTTTTTGGTGCTCTGACTCTGTCTTTGAACCACTACTGGCGTTTTCCTAGTGCGCTGAAGGGGGCCCAAACTCTGGCATTAGTCACACGAGCAAAATCTATTTTGCTCGTGTCACTCTTTCCAGAGGCAGGCGCGCCATTGCGCCCCCAGCTGACACCAATGCGATTTAGTATTCTGTGCCTGCCGTGTTCGCCCATGTCACTGGGTGGGCGGGGGGGCGGGGGGGGGGGGTGGCATCCCACATAACGTCAAGCTGAATAGCCAGAGCTCTCGTATCAGACGAAAGAACCCATTCTAACGCGGAGACACGGAGGAAGCAAACTTTCGAGGAGCCATACAGAGAAAATGACGTATTAGAAGGTATGTTGACGGCGCAGATGGCGACATTCTTATGGTAGCGGGCGCGCAGTGTGTTGTGTTGCTACAGTGTGTGCAGTTCTGTAAGTCACGTACCGGGCCGTGGCAACAAGCAAGTGTTCGACAGCATGCGTTCTTTGGGCCACATTCACAACCACGAAGCTTTCTCCTACTGGCTGTTGCAGCCAGCGGGCCTGATCTAGAGAGCACCACACGAGTCGGCATAGGGCTGTGGCACGGGAGAAAGATATTTCCATTGTTCAGCGAAGTCATGCAAACGGACCATCACAGAAGGAAACCATTGTTACATAATTTGTATGATGAACGCTGGGAGATGAGTGACAGTTGTGCATTCTTTTAAAGACGATAGTCTTTCTTGGGATACTTCAACGCAGAAATTTTGGTCTGTGTGTGTGTGTGTGTGTGTGTGTCCTGCTGCGAAAGGTGAACCCCTTCCTCAACGACCACCCAGCTTGAACTGGTGGCTACCTTCATACTTCTGAACACAGTCGGATAAAAAGCAAATATTACGCATATCTGAGGCGCAACATCAATACGTATGTATTGGACGGTGTGTTCCTTTAGTAGAAAATACATAGATGCGTAATTCTAAAGACCCTAGTGCTTGTTAGGATGCGCAATAGCGGACGTTTCCTGTACTAGGCAAGCTTCTTGCGTTTGCCGTAACCATGGCCAGATGGCGCCCTTATCTCGCGCTCTTGCGCTCGTGCGCTCGTGCGATCGATTTGATTGAAGTAAATTTAAAAGGCATGAGGAAAATTAAAAGAGAAAAAAAATTCTTAAATCTTCTTACGAGCCTGGTGGCGCACATGTCACCGCCCCATTACAAAGGGGAAGCTCATAGCATCCATCCATCCATCCATCGTGCCGAACGGAAGGCAGGGAACGGCCGCCCGCCACTCCGGCCGGTCCCTTTCTCTCCTCGCGTCTCTTTTTGCTCCTGTAATCGTGCAACAAGACGATAAAGCATTCTTTCTTGTTACATTTGTATCTTTATTTAGAGTTACGCGTTTCGGTTGTGCGTATTAAAAGCCCCCTTTTCTCGCTCTCTCGCGATTCTCACTCCTCACAGTACTTTTGGCATGACAACACGAAGTACGGCCCTCTTTGAGTGAACATTGGCAGCGGACGTCTCGTGTCAGAAAATGTAGTGAGAAGGACGCCGCGTTCCCGAATCATCGTAGCACGTCATCGAGCTGGTCATGTCATCGAGCATGTTATCGAGCAACAGCGACAAATTTGGCAGGCGCTCGATCGCTTGAAGGGAATTGTGCGTCGTTATATGCGCAGTGATTGAAAATATGGGATCGCCGACCAAAGGTTGTTGTTAAACGCGCAGTGCATACGGTGTACATACTTGCATCCGGGAACTGCTCGTAGGAGCTGATCCCTTCCAAGAGGTGGTAGCCGCACGCGTGGCGCTCCAGCAGTGGCGTGATCCCTGCAGATGAGAGGCTTGTGCCGAAATTTTTGGCTCTTGCAAACGCGTGATTGCCGTCGTACGAAGGTCGCTTCCTATGAAACGCCTTCAGTTGTACACACACAACCGCGAAGCGACGAGCTGCACCTCGCCCTGACGCCGGTAAGGTTGGACAACGTTGCCATCCTTAGCACCGCCTTTCG
>CM023486.1:27809136-27840305 GCA_013339685.2 Hyalomma asiaticum
GAAACAGTTTTGCATAGTGTTCGAAAAATGCTGTAGTTATTAGAGTAGGGTCATTAACAACGACTCCACCATACTCTATCTCTACGATTTGTTTGGACAGCGCGTGTTGGCGCTCATCGCCTAGGGACGTACTGCTAAGTTGTGACCAGCAATTGCGATCGGCCGTCATGGAGCTGTATAAAACTTCTCGTCACACAGACACTTTGCTTCGGTAGGTGCTCCAAGTTTGTCTCAGCCTCCGCTTCACCATCGGGCAAACCACAGCATGTAATGTCGACCATGACACTTGTTCGTGGAGGAAGCATTACACTCTGTGCAGTGACACGAAGCCCGTCGGCACGCCGTTGGTCGTCCTGGAAGTCGTTTGCTCGCCTGGCCGAGAATGGGATACGACGCTCTTGGAGATCAATAAGAGCACCGTACTCCTGCAGGAAGTCAACTCCAAGAATAACGTCGCGGGACATTGGCGAAGGACCAGGAGTTGGCTACGGATGTATGTCTGTCAATTTGAACTCTAATCTTGCAGGCGCCCAGTGGAGTTACGACGTGGCAACCCGCCGTCCGAATCTATGAATTATGCCAGGGCGTGATTACTTTCTTCAGCTGCGTCGCGATTTTCCCGCTCAAAATGCAATAGTCTGCACCGGTGTCCACTAACGCACTAACCGCGTATCCGTCAATCGTCACTGGCATGTCAAGAGAAAGCCGGTCGTCGCGTGCAAGACTAGGCGATGAAGGTCGGGAGCTTTTCGATTCTGCGTCAATCGGAGGTCTTCAGCACTTCGTACGTCAGCGACCCCGCCTCCAGAGGTCGCTTCGTTAGTTTTCCCGGCGGGACTGGGTTACCACGCGGTAGTGTACCACTGCGAAGGCGATGAAAATCGCCTCGGTGACGCTGAGCGCGACTGTCGCCTGGCAGGCGGCTGTTGGTGCTGCTCAGAAAGGTAGTCCTCAATGTCCCGGGGTCGTTGGCCATATCGGGGTGGGGGCGAGTACGCAGAAAAGCCGCGCAGTCCAAGGCGCCGGTATGGGCACTGGCGGTACGAGTGGTCAGCTTCGCCGCAGTGGTAGCAGAGGGGCCGTCGATCAGGGGTGCGCCAAACATTCGACTTGGGAGAAGGCATTCATCGATCGTCGATGTACAGGACCGCCTACTCCGAACGATACGCGACAGGGGCGGTATAGACAAAGGTGCTGTAGTAAGGTATCGGCTGCGCCGGCTGGAGGGGCACGAGTGAACTGCGGCAGAGGGGAAGCAGGACGGCTCAAGGCCTCTGCGTAGGATGTACGAGGGTAGTCAGCTCGAGCGTGCGGTGTGTTTTGGCGAGACGTGGTGTCGCGTTGTCATGGAGAACCTGACGCAGCTCTTCCTTGATGACGTTCGCAACAGAGTTTACCGTGGGCGAAGGTGCTGCACACTTTTGCAACTCTTCGCGCACTATCGAACGGATGAGTTCCCGAAGGTAGTCAGGGCTGCTTCCGTTGTTGTTGTTTTGTGGGGTGTTGCGTACGAAAACCAGTTCTGGTTATGAGAGACGCCGTAGTGGAGGGCTCCGGAAATTTCGACCACCTGGGGTTCTTTAACGTGCACTGCCATCGCACAGCACACGGGCCTCAACATTTCGCCTCCATCGAAATGCAGCCGCCGAGGCCGGGATTCGATCCCGCGACCCTCGGATCGGCAGCCGAGTACCTTAGCCACTAGACCGATTGCAGTGAAAATGTCAGCGGCGGACATAATACTCACTGGCCGTTCGTAAAGGTTGGACTACTGCAGAAGCATTTTTTTCATGATGACAGCCACCGCCAGGAACTCCGCGACCGTCTTTGGAGGGCTCCTCACGAGACCAGCGAAGAGCTGTTCCTTGACTCAGCGCTCAAATGACGCAATTTTTTGCTCTCTGCCATCCTTGGGTCAGCTCTTCTGAAGGGGCGTCATGTCCTCTATGTATGTAGTCACCGTTTCGTTTGGCAACTATGCGCGGGCTTGGATTGCTCGTTCCGCTCAGTCGTGTCTATCAGCGCTAATGTAAGTCTCCAGGATGCGGAGGCAAAATTCGGGCCACGACGTCAGCTGCTCCTCGCGGTTTTGAAACCAGGTGCGCTCTCCGTCCTCCAAGTAAAAATAGACATGCCTCAGTTTTGCCGGATTGTCCCATTGATCCAAGGCGGCGACGCGCTCAAAGTCGACCAACCAGTCTTCGACGTCTTCGAAAACTGTGCCGCGGAACGTTGTCCGGACAAGTGGGCTTTCTAGTGTGTAGCGGTTTGACGCCGTGATCTCCACACCGGTTGGGGTGGTTTGGACGGTAGCGCTGACCATACCTGTTGAAATGGTTGGGAGAGTACCGTCGACTTCACGAGGCAGTCCCCTGATGCTGCGGTTGGCTCGGTGCACGGAGTGTTGATGGGTACTGGGCTTGTAGAGCGGCTCCCTGGAGGGGTCTGCACATCCGCTATGGTTACCCCGCAACTACACAAGTTTGCCACGAGGATTCAGGGGCGCTGTACGGTCTACTGGAAGTTGGGGACTAGCTTCGGCAAAATGGCGTCCGTCACGGCTGGCTCTGAAGCGGGGGAGAAACGCGCGGTCTTCGTTTTTCTCTTCGGCTAGCGCCAGTCTAGTCTTCGACCCACTACACGCAGGTGGCAATATTTATATATAGGGGCTATAGGAAGTTATATATATATATATATATATATGTACATGTAGTGACACGTGCGGTTATAGTTTCTTTAAAAGAGAACGCCTTTATCACCTTACCATTAATAGCGCGCTTGCTGTGATTGTTTGCGGGGAGCGCCGTTATCACTTTGTGTTAAGCGCAACACATGCCGCGTTAATCTTACGTGCCACTTCGGGAACCATGTCGATCATTCTTAAAACTTGGCATGCTTGACGCGTACATTTCAGTGACTTCTGGAAACCCAGAGATAATGCGAGAACGCTTTATGACGCTTGTATAAAAGCCGACGCATTACGCCGCTTGGCAGTCTTTCCGTCGACCGCCGACTGTTCACGCCGCTGTTGCCGTGAATTGTGATTGGCCTTGTTTTGCTGGGCACAAGTTCGCCCAATGAACAGTTCGCCTGACATCACCTTGAGTCCTGCGTGCTCGAGTGCTGCGTGTGTCACGATCACGTGACATCTGGTGGAGGTGCTGCTCGGTCAATGTACCGTACACCCGTCCAGCCGTGAGCCAAGCCCAAGCCGCCAAGAGGTCGACTCCAACCGGGTCATTCGAGCTAGCCGCAGGCAACAAGGACTCCCGCCAGAATACCTGCCGCTACCAGACAAGGACAAGAAGACAACGAAACCAGCATCTACGATGGCGGAAGCAAGATCTGCGGGAACCGTGGTGGTACACCAGGCCAAAGAGCCACCTACGTTCCGTGGGTCGTCATACGAGGACCCGGAAAGCTGCCTGGACATCTACGACGGCGCCGCAGCCCTTAACAAGTGGGACCCCGACAATAAGCTGCGCCATATATATTTCTATTTAGAGGACGCCGCAAGGACTTGGTTCGAGAACTGCGAGTCAACACTTGGAACCTGTGCTGACTTCAGCGCTGCTTTCCTGCCCACCTTTGCAAACGTCGTGCGGAAGGAAAGAGCCGTATCGCTGCTTGAGGCTCGTGTGCAGCTCCCCAACGAAAACGTACCGATCTTTACGGAGGAGATGACGCAACTTTTCCGCCACGGCGACGCCGACAGGTCTGAGGAGAAGAAGGTTCACATCCTCATACGAGCAGTTAAGCAGGAGCGTTTCGCCGCGTTAATAAATAACCCCGCGAAGATGGTACAAGAGTTCCTCTCCTAGGCGACGACCATTGAGAAGACTCTTGAGATGCGCAGCTGACAGTACGATCGGCGCATGTCCCCAGACATCGCATGAGTCCGAAAACTCGGCCCCTACAGCCTACGCGAGACTATAAGGGTGTGGCGTGCTTTTCTTCGTCTGGCACAACACTTGGGACATGAACTAGTAGTGGAGCTCCTGCTAAGAAAAGAAGAAGAGGGAGTTGGAACGATGGCGCAGATGCATTAATAAAGCACGCTGCATTTTCGGAATCGCGTTCTCAGAGTGCTCCATTTACTGGTGACTCGGACTACGAATGCGACCTTCCATGGAGCAACGTGAGAATCTCGGTGACCTCAGCCCTGGTACCGCTGCCACTGCACCCGGCCACGTACCCATCTTCGGGTGCTGTCGGAGGTACTAATACCATAACGCTACCAACGCTGTGGCTTACCGATCCCTCCTTATGGTTCATTCAAGTCGAGAACAAGTTCCGCATTCATCGCATCACGCCAGAAGTTCGCAAGCATGAGGTACTCATCGAAGCGTAGCCGCCACAGGCAATGGCCGAAATACGTGACATCCTCGTAGGCCCGCCTGGTGAAACTCCATATACGACAGTAAAACAGGCTCTTCTTCGCCGCCTCGTTCCACCTAAGCTTCGACGCATTCAGCAACTTCTGTGCAACGAGGAGCTCAGGGACCGCTGTCCCACACAGTTTCTATGTCACCTGCAACACCTGCTTGGGGAGAAGCCGGCCTGCTCGGAAGCTTCCGTACTACGTGAGTTCTTTCTACAGCGTCTTCCCCCTCACGTGCGGATGGCTCTCGTCCCAGCTCAACACAAGACTCTGTCAGAGCTAGCAGAAATGGCCGATGACATGATGGACGTTGCTCCGGCAGTCATAAACGCTGCCCATACATCTCCGATTTCCGAAGCAGATTCCATTCGAGAGACGGTAAAAGATCTGGCAGCTGAAGTCGCCAACTTGCGTCTACAATTGCTGAGCATTCGCGACTTAAATGACAACCCTCGTCCACAACGACTACCGCTCCCGCAGCCTGCTCAGCAACGGTCCTCAACCAGCCCGAGCACACATGCTACTATCAACGGCGTTTTCGTGCCGTGGCTCGCAAATGTGTGCCACCCTGCTCATGTCATGGGAAACGCCCAGGCCGATCGTCAATAACAGCGGCGGGCGATCAAGGCCACTCATCAAGCCGCCTCTTCCATATCACTGACAAAACCACAGGCCTTCGCTTGCTGGTGGACACAGGAGCAGAAGTCAGCATAATTCTAGCGCCCAAAGCTGATCGGCGTCTCCGCGAGAAGACAACTCCTTTACAAGCGATCAATTCTTCTGTCATTGGAACATCCGGACAGAACTCTCTGACCCTAGATCTCGGTCTCAAAAAAAAGAACTACAGTGGTTGTTTTGGATAGCAGACGTATGCTACGCAATCCTTGGCGCCGATTTCTGAAGGCTACACCTACCATTTTCCGTTCCATAGCTCGCTGCGTCTTTCCAAATTTAAGCTGAACCCTCTTAGTTAGCCTCCAAGTTTCTGCCCTGTCGGTGAGCACAGGTAAGATCCAGCTATTGCACACCTTTCTCTTTAGAGACAATGGTAAGCTACCATCCATCATCTGACAATGCTTGCCGAAAGCACTCCACCCAATTCTAACATTCCTTATTACGTCAGCCTCATGATTCGCATCCACGGGTCACTACCTGGCCTGAGTAGACATTCACTTACTACTTACAATGCCTTGCCAGCTACCTGAAATTGCTGTGCTTGACCAAGGCTGTTGAGCAGTAGTTTTCTTTATATTAATTTTATGGCCCACTGTTTTACTTTTTGCGTGTTTAGGTGAATATTCATACTTTGTAATAATTATATTACAAATAATGTAATATTAGTACATGCTTTTCATGAGCATGTACTAATAATATGGCAGAAAGAAGTCTGCTGCTTCAACTGAGTCGCTCACAGCAGTGCATTGACAGTCATACCTATTTCAGCCAGCGCTCCGATTCATTCAACCGCGGACGGCCTACGCAGGTGCCGGTTGTTTTTATTCGTGAAAGTATTAAGTGTACGTGAACGTGTGTGTGTGTGTGTGTGTGTGTGTCTGTGAAGGATTCGAGCTCCAACACCCCGCCCCCCATCTCCGTCCCCGTCGGAAATTCCCAGACCCCCACGAACAAAATTCCTGCCTACGCCACTGGTTGGTGCCACCAGACACAGTGTTGAATTTGTGAATAAGGTAATATTCGCGAGCCTCCAGGTCATAATGCGTTTTGAAATCAGATTGGAGCACCACAGCTGTGAATGTATGGAAGGGATGACTAAGATCGTTTACGTGCTTGGAGAGAGGAAGCTGTGGCAGGGTCTTTATGTGTGCTCTGTGGTTGTTTGTTCTTATTCTGAATGGAGTCTCAATTTGGCCGATGTATGGGGCATTGCACACGGTGCATTCAAGAAGGTAGACAATATTTGAGCTGTCAGAGTCAAAATTACCTCTTATTTGATCAAAGAATGAGGACATAGTGCTGTTTACTGTGGAGGTTCTAGTCATCATCGGACATAGCTTGCACCTAGGTTTGTTGCAGGAGCCGCTGCCTGTGAATTTAGGAGTGTTCACCTTAGATGACGTTACAATTTCGCGCCCGTCTGTAGACAACACGTGGAGGTTCACAGAAGACGCTTTTGAACTTGTCGCTTTCGACAAGGATATTGTCGCGCCTTTTAGGGATACCGTTTATACTAGGGGGTGAGGCAGAATACGTTAGAAGGAGATTTGGAGTGTTGTTTACGGAATCCGATATTGGTTTGTTTATTAAGTAACGGCGGTCCTGCTTGCTAGACTTCTTAATGGCATCATTGATGACAGACAGCGGGTATTGTTGATGAGTGAGGTCCTTGCTAAGTTGTTCACAGTTGGAGGCAAAATCCACCGCGTCAGAACATATCCGCCTGAACCGAAGGGACTGACTGTATGGTATGCCAGCTTACAGTGAGTGCTTAACGTGGCTGCTTTTAAAACGGAGGTATTGGTGTCGGTCAGTTGGTTTTCTTTAGACTGATGTAACAAGCCTGTAGTCCGATATTCTTACGGAAACGTCGAGGAAGCTTATGGTCGATGCCGAATACGTGTGCGATAACGAAATGTTTTTGCGGGTGTTGTTGAAGGCGTTGACGAAATCTTTGAGTTTTTCTTAGCCGTGGCACGAAATGAGAAAAATAACGTCGACGAACCTTCGATAAAAAAGGGGCGGAACGGGGCGCTACTTAGAAATTTAGATTCTAATGTACCTATAAAGATATTGGCATAGTTGGGTCCTATTTTTGTTCCCATCGATGTACCGTTAGTTTGGACATAGTGTGTGTTGTTGAATTCGAAGTTGTTCATTTTTAGGACTAGTTTGAGAAGTATTCCGAGAGTTTCACCATCAATTGGACTTTTTGGGAATGAATTTTCGTAGGCCTGAGTGACATATTTGACACCGTCTGAATGCGGAATATTTGTCTATAGAGAAGCGACGTCCAGAGTAACTAACATGCTGTGTTTTGGTATGACAAGATCCATGATATCAGCCAGAAAATGAGTCGTGTCCTTGACGTAGGAAGGTAATGTTGGCGGAAAGTCTTTGATTAGGTTATCGATGAAACTGGATATTGGTTCCGTTACTGTGCCAATACCGGAAATTATGGGTCTCCCAGGGTTGCCTGGTTAGTGTATCTTGGGTAAAAAATAAAATCTTCTCGGCCGTGGAATTTAAAGCTTGGAGTGACGCTGCAATTTTATCGGTAATCTTATTGTCTTTGACGAGAGGGATCAACATCTGTCGTGCTTTGTTTTCGAAGCATGTTGTTTGGTCATTATCAGTTCGCCTATAGAATGAAGTGTCGCTTAGTTGCCTTTCAGCCTCTGTGAGGTAGTCACGTTCGTTCATTACAACAATGGCGCCGCCTTTGTCTGCTGGTTTGATTATTATGTCCGAGCATTGATTATTATGTCCAATAGCGCTACGGGTTTCCAAACCCCGTAGCGCTATTGCCTCATTCTGTGATAGGTTTTGATGTGGTGGAATTCGATTCCTATATGCAGCGAGAATGTCGCGTTGTACAGCCTTAATGTAAACATCTAAAAATTTGTCTCGTTGTGAAGGAGGAGTCCAATGTTGTTGTGATGCTGGTCAGGTGTCCTTGCTTGCGTCCTCTGTTTGCCATGATGGTATTCTGTTAACCTTAGCGTGCGAAAAAAGTTCTCCTGATCTTTGAAAAGTTGAAACTCGTCTAATCTGCCGGTTGCCGGACAAAAACTTAAGCCTTTTGACAACACCTGACGTTCATCGTCGTCAATGGGATGTCGGAAATATTTACTATAGTGGAAGCTCGGTGTTCTGGCGCTATTTGGTCAGGCATATGTTTGTGGTTCCGATAAGATTGAAATTTAGGGGATTCAATTTCATCAAGAGGACGTATGATTCCGTCCTTAAGTAGGCTTTTTGTTCTGTAATGTCATTTCGCGCCGTTTCTTATCTGCGAACGCTTCTGAAAGCCTCATTTCGGAGGCCGTCCAAGTATCTCTGGGAAACAAATTTCCGTTTTTCTCCACTCAGGTGTTCAAGTTGGGAGCTATCGTGCTCAGTAACTATGTTCAAAAGCCGCATAGACGCTTCACGAACGATTTGTGCCCACCTAGCTTTAAGCTCTGGCTGCATGTCAGAGGTCGCTGGAGCCACGCAAATGCGTAACCCTTTCGGCACAACATCACATTAAACATAAAACTGTAGTGCACCAACATGGCATTGCTATCTGATTCGCTTATCAACCGTTCCGCCCGTTTTTGTCGAAGTTTAATCGACGATATTTTTCTCTTTTGGTGCAACCGCGAAGAAAAACTCAAAGATTTCATCACCACCTTCAACAATACCCACAAAAACATTCCTTCTCGCACACGTATTCGGCATCGATCATAAAGTTCCTCTACGTTTCCGTAAGAATATCGGACAATAGCCTTGTTACATCAGTCTATAGAAAACCAACTGACCGACACCAATACCTCCATTTTAAAAGCAGCCACGTTAAGCACTGTAAGCTGGGCATACTACACAGCCAGTCTCTTCGGTTTAAGCGGATATGTTCTGACGCGGCGGATTTTGCCTCCAAATATGAACTAAGCAAGCACCTCACTCGTCAACAATACCCGCCATCTGTCAGCAATGATGCCATCAAGAAATCGAGCAACAGGACCGCCGTTACTTAATAAGCAAACCAAAATCGGATTCCGTAAACACCACTCTAAATCTCATTCTAACGTATCCTGCCTAACCCCCTAACATAAATGGCATCCTTAAAAAGCACCACAACATCCTTGTCGAAAGCGACAAGTCGAAAAGCGTCTTCTCTGAACCTCCACGTGTTGTCTACTGACGGGCGCGAAATATCAGAGATATTGTAACGCCATCTAAGGTGAACACTCCTAAATTCACAGGCAGCGGCCCCTGCAACAAACCTAGGTGCAAGCCATGTCAGATGATGAGTAGAACCTCCAGAGTAAACAGCACTGCCTCCTCATTCTTTTAACAAATGAGAGCAAATTTTGACTGCAACAGCTCAAATATTGTCTAGCTTCTTGAATGCACCTTGTGCAATGCCCAATACATTGGCCAAAGTGAGACTCCATTCAGGATAAGAATAAACAACCACAGTGCACACATAAAGACCCTGCCACACTTTCCTCTCTTCAAGCACGTAAATGATCTTAGTCATCCCTTCCATACATTCAGAGCTGTGGTGCTCCAATCTGATTTCAAAACGCATTATGACCGGGAGGTTCGGGATTCTTACCTTATTCACAAATTAAACACTGTGTCATCAACGAAAGCACAGGCCGATTATCTTGCTTGCCCGGTCAGGCAACTAAACCAATTAACGACAGAAGGGACGAAGTGTCTTTAATATTTTATATTTTGTGTGTGTTTATTTTTAATATTGTTCTTGTTTCTTTAGGGCTCCACATGCAAATATATGTGAACTATGAACTCGCGGAACACTTATTTTTCCCTTTTTTTCTTTCTCTCTTTTATTTCTTTCTGGTGCACATTCTTGGCGCTCCTGTTGAGGTGCAGAAATGACGGTCGATTTCATTGTGTACGCATTGTTAATTTTTTTTGTGTCCTGATACTTTCTCATCGCATTTATTTTCGTTTGTTACCTTACGATATTTGGTTCCCCATCATGTTTCTTGCTGTGTTTGTGTTATTGTTGTCTGATATGTTTTCTCAGTTCATCCTGCATGCGCACAAGGTGCAAATATGTCTACTGTGCCCTCGGCGCTCACTCGGGCAGAGTCTCCTGTTGGGATGCGGAACTGATTGTTGATGTCCACCTGTTTTATTTTATTCCTAGTGTTAATTTCTTGTTTGCTCTGATTTCATTTATTTTCATGTATTATCTTACGAAATTTAATTCTCCATCATGTTCCTTGTTGTTTTTTCTCATTTTTAAGTACATTTTTCACAGTTCGTGCTGCGCGCGCGCAAGGTGCAGATATTTCTTGTCTTTCCTTGGCGCCCGCTTGGGCTGAGCACCATGCACTTTCGCTAGAGAACGGGTTCCGCTGCCTTTGACTCGTTAAACTAAACGACTCTCCTTTCTGTGTGAAGTCTACTCTTCTTTTTCTCTCTCCTTTCTTTTATTTTTTCTCTCTTTTATGTGTGTGTGTTCCTGTGTGCACATGTCTTTCATGGACCAAACCATTCAGGTTTTTTCGCGTATGCTCCGCGTTTCTTTTTCTATCTTCCGTTTTCCTGAAACTCGGCCCGGTGACGATTCTTTGCAGTGCACTCGTGCCGACTGCGCACAGAGCAACCTGTTTTCCCCCCTTCCCCCCCTCCCGCTTCTTCGTACTCCGCACACAACGACATTTGGCTTCAGCGGTTCTGGGCTGCACTGCAGGGGTTCCAGCAGCATAAACTAAGGTGACGGCAGCGCGAGTGTCCCCTAACGAGGGCATGCAGTCTGCTGCCAAACGACCTCGGCCCACCTCTTCGGTATTATGGAAGCGCCGTACAGACGCAGACGTCATCTTGCACTGGCCTTACCTTCTTGGACACACCTCTGTATTCCAAACCCGCTTTTTTGTGAGCTCTCCCCGTTCGACCCCCCATTATGCATGTTCGCGAAGTGTACGTAACAACCATGCGCCGATGAAAAACTTTCATATTTGAAAAAGGGCGATCTCCAGCCGAAACGTCAGAATAAATCCGTGGCAGGAGCGTTGCAGACACCAAAAGGCATATTAAATTCTAATAAGCCATCTGGTGTCACGAAGGCTGTCTGTTCTTTTCTTTAGCTTCCATAGGTATTTGCCAATACCCCGATCTTAGATCCAGTGTCGAGAAATAAGAAGCGGCGTGTAAGCAATCGATGACGTCGTCGATTCGCGGTAGTGGATAGACATCCTTTTTTGTCACGGGGTTTAAGCATCTGTAATCTATGCAGACCATCGAGGAACCATCTTTTTTTGGACGAGGATTACTGGAGCTGTCCACTGGCTAGACGACTCTTGAACAACACCTTTGCTTATCATTTCCTTGACTTGTTCTGCGATAACCTTCCGCTCGGATGATGACACACGGTAGGGCTTCTGGCGAATGGGGTGTGCTGAACCGGTATCTATTCTGTGGCGGGTGCGTGATGATGGCAAAGGAAGGGGTGCGTCTCCATATGTGAAGTCGAATGCAGCAACATGCCGGGAAAGAACTTCTACTAGTGCTTGACATTCGGATGTAGAGAGCCTTGCTAATCATACCGAGAATCAGTTCTTCAGAAAGGCGATAATTGCGAGGCGAGCAAGTAGGTGCGCCCTCTGCAGTAAGTGCCGCCACTGAGCTGCATGAAGCTTCGTCAAAAATAGCAATTTTCATGCCTCTAGGAAGGACAACTGGCGTGGCCGAACAATTCAGTGCCCAGAATGTTGCGACTCCTTTCGTCATGCACACGACGGAGCAAGGCACAAGTGTACACTTTTTAGCACAGTTTATGTTGATAGGCCTAACTACGACGTTAACACAAGCATCGTCAACAGGAGATGAACAAACACGAACACGCGTTAGGAACCACGAGGGGGCCAGTATTTCATCAAGCACACTGAGTGAATCCCTATCTTCGGCATACGAGCTTTCGGCACACGAGCACACGAGCTGTTCACACATATTTCACTACTACCACAGTCCACAGAAGCGCCGCAATGTTGAAGAAAATCTATGCCGAGAATTACATCGTGCGAACATCTCATCATCATCATCACCACCATCATCATCATCAGCCTGTTTAGGTCCACTGCAGGACGAAGGCCTCTCCCAACGATTTCCAATCCACCCTATCCTGAGCGAGTTGGTTTCACTTTATGCCCGCAAACTTTTTAATTTCATCGCTCCGTCTAAACTTTTGCCTACCTCTGCTGCGTTTTCCGTCTCTTGGTATCCATTCAGTCGCTCTTACTGTCCACCTATTATCCTTCCTCCTCATGACATGTCCTGCCCAGGTCCACTTCTTTCTTTTAATTGATAAGATATTATCGGCTACTCCTGTCTGTTCTCTGATCCATTCCGCTCGTTTTTTCTCTCTTGGCGTTACCCCTATCATTTTTCTTTCCATTGCACGTTGCATGCTCCTTAGTTTCATGTCTACTTTTTTCGTGATTCTCCATGTTTCTGCGCCGTAAGTTAGTACTGGGAGAATGCAGTGATTAAATACTTTTCGCTTTAAAGAGAGCGGTAAGTTTCCGGTCATGATTTCGTAATGCCTTCCGAATGCGCTCCATCCTATCCTTATTCTACGGAGAATTTCTTTTTCCTGAGTAGGAGTTCCTGATATTAACTGTCCCAGATATACATATTCGTTTGCACATTGTAAGGGTTCATTGTTGATTTTAAATTCCTGTTCCTTAGCTAAGCTATTGAGCATAACTTTGGTCTTTTGCCTATTCATCTTTAATCCAATTTTAATGCTTTCCCTAGTACTAAAACTCCGACACCAACACCTTCCCAGCCACGCTGACGGCACAAACACCAAGAGGGTGAAGCCACTCGCCGCCCACTCCACGAAAGGTAACGGTACGGTCCGACGAAAACATAACCTTGTTGCCTAGGCGGTTCTTGAAAGAAAGGCTCATAACAGAAACATTCTCACCAGTATCCACTAAAGCCATGGTCGGTATACCGTCGACTAACACGTTCACTTTGTTTTTAAGCATGGCAACAGGCAGAGGCATTTCTTGCAAAGACCGTCCGGCGACCTCACATCCATCGGCCGCGGCTGCTAGTTTCCCGGCGGAGGCGGAGATGAACGGTGCCGAGGGGACGGAGAACGTCTAGGACCGCTACTTGGTGGCGTCAGGCTGCGGTCAGACCCTGGCGAATTGCTGCGTCTGACCTCGCGCGGGAAACGCTTCTCCGACAGCGAACTAGTCGTCCATGTGCCATAGGATGTACGGGTTTCGGGTGGGTAGAACCGCGGTGGAGTCCTTCGTGGCTGGCGGCGTTGGTGACAGAAATGGGCTATATGTCCCATAGAACCGCAGCTGTAGCACACGAGAGGGTCACGGTTCCATGTATATTCCTCAAAACCGGTGCTGGATCGCTGTAAACGGTAAGCAAAATCATTTCCCCGGAAATCACCGGCCTGTGGTGGTCGCTGAAGCCGGTTGTATCGGTCGAAATTCGTGCTTTGATAGTAGGGTAGACTTCGCGCCGACATCATAAGTAACTGAACATGGGGAATAACACCCTGGCTCTTCCCATCGTGATTGGGTGTAATTGATGGGGCCTTGTACATAGATATGAGGTTTCTGTCGAGGAGCGATTTCGTAATCCGCCGGATGCGCGGAGAAAGATGAAACGGTTGTTTCAGCAACTGGGGGCGGCTGTCGAAGGCAAGTATCTCGGTGACTCGCTTGCGTGTGCAGGATAAGCTCTTCGTGGACTATCTGACGAATTGTCGAAGCAAGATCTAGGGACTGGTCATTATCTATGCTTGCAATGGTCGTAACATTGACTAGCCTGCCAAACTTCAGTGCAACACGCCTCGTGTTAAGCTGCTCGAATGTGCGGCAGTGCTGAGTAACGTCGCTGATGGAGGCTAGATTGTCCTTTGCATTCAGGAGACTATAAACATCCTCGGCGATCCCCTTTAGGATGTGCCCGACTTTGTCGTCTTCGGACATTCCAGAGTCTGCCATCCTGCAGAGTTTTAGCACTTCCTCAATGTAGGTCATGCATGTTTCACCTGGCACCTGCGCACGTTGTGACAGCGTATGTTCTGCCCGTTTCTTTGTCATCATGCTGTCCCCGAAGTGCTCCTTGATTTGAGAAACAAATCTTTCCCATGTAGTCAAAGTCTCCTCGTTGTTGTCGAACCACACCAGCGCAGTACCCATAAGAAAGAACACGACATTGGCAAGTAGAGAAGCGCTATTCCACTTGTAGGCACTCGCCCGTTTATAATGGATGAGCGACTCCTCGACGTCTTCGCCCGGTTTTCCGGCGAAGGGACGTGCATCTCGTAGTTGTTGACTGGCAGGACCTGGGATGGGCTCTTCCGCGTCGCGGGGCATCTCCATCTCCGGTGGATTCGGTGGAAGGCAAACAAGGTGGCGGCTTCGACAAAGAGCTTCCGGTCCGACCTCCGTCTTCGGGTGTCGATTACCCAGCACCTCCACCACAACTGTTACGGAAAGTTGTGAAGGAATGGCTTTATTTACCGCAGATGGATGATGGTGATCTCGCTGCCCGGACTCTCAGCACTTCGTCCTTCTCTTCTCTCATTCCTCTAACCTGCCTCTTCTACGATCGTTGCAATATGTTTTGGCACTGTGGCTTTCTGATGGTATATTTATCCCGATAGCCAGGAAGAACTTTTTATATACATATATATATATTGTGAAGAAGACAGTACTGCTCGGGCTGCGGCACTCAATCGGAGTGGTAGAGTAAGGAGAAAGAGGAAGACGACGGTCAGAATACAACAGCCGGCCTGCAGCAAAGGCGCTGTGTTTGTCTCTCTTCATTGCAATGACGCAGTCGACAAACATGGAGCCGTCTCTGTCCACGACCCTTTGAAGCGGGCGAGTACTTTCGGCATCGCACACGGTACCGACCGGGGACGGCGTACCCGCCTCCACGGCGAGTCCACTTCGAATTGAGCAGAACAAGATGAACCAGTTCGCGTCCACGATTTTTCAACACCTCCAGAACACGGCAACCTGCTCGACTTGCGGCATAGGGTGCGCCACCGCACTTGGTGAGAAGATGATCCCCGAATTTCATGGATTTAAGAATGACCCCGCCGATTGGGTCTCTGCTGTCAATGATGTAGCCGCTCGACACTCGTGGCCAGACCATATGAAGAAGTCCTTTGCCGAATGTCGTCTCCGGGAAGCTGCCGAGGCGTGGAATCGCTTCAAACGCTGCACTTATGCTACATGGTCGGCTTGGTCGGCTTGGAGCTCAGCTTCAACGTCAGCGTTTCCACATCGTCCGAGTGCGTACGACGCTCGGTTCATGGAGATGCCGTCACGGCGGCAAGCTGAAACGGAGGACATCGCAGCCTATATCTATTACAAACTCCAGCTCCTGCAAAGCTGCAACATAGAATGGACCTCACTAGCAGCCAGACAATATGTATGTCGACGGCCTATACGACCCGACACACGCAGCCATAGTGTCGGCACAATATTTCCAAGAGGACTTGGAAGCGTTCGTGCAGCGGGAAGTGCTGTTGCAAGACGCTAGTGGTCGGTGCTTAGACACCCACTCTCTACAAGAGTTGACTGGTTCACGACGTGGACGCTTTACGTGCGGGCGTTTTGGTCACGGATATAAGACCTGCCCACAACTGCCGCACCAAACCATTCAGTACCAAACGCGGCCGCTCCCCACTGTTGAGTCCGCGTCGACGGCATCAGGATGCTTACGGCTCTCGTCGATAGTGGAGCGCACCGCACGGCCTTACTTCGACGCTAGACCCCAGCCAGCCTCCAGCCGTGGACCGAGCAGCCCCTAAGAGGCCTCGATGGTTCCACAACACCTATCGGTGCACTCGACCTACAACTCCACACCGAAGCCGGGAGCAAGTTCCTTGCTGCCGTTTCCGTTTTTCAAGATCTTCCTGCCGATATGATTCTGTGAGCTGACTACCTCCTCTCTGGCGAAGTTCAGCTCACCTTGGACGGCGGCGGGATCCAGCTCCGTTCCTTGATTGCAGGTGCTCCCGCGCCACAAGATTCACAAAGTGAACCCACAATACTGTCCGCGCTACTCAACCGACACGCATTGCTTTTTGCTGATTGTATCGCGCAAATTCCCGGAACCAGCTTGTTGGAACACCGTATACCAACGGCCAGTAATTCTCCCGTAGCCATTTCGTTGAGCGGTTATGCTGAACACGAGAAGGTAGTGATTGCCGAAGAAATACGAGAAATGCTAGCGGTAATATCATCAGGCCTTCTTGTAGCCCTTCGACAGCTCCCGTCGTTTTAGTCCGGAAAAAAATATGGTAGCCTACAATTTTGTGTGGACTATCGAGAATTAAATAGGCGCACCATACCTGATTCATACACGCGGCAGGGTATTGTTGACGCCATAGATACCATAAGAAATTCCGGGTTATTTTCGTTGTTGGACTTTAAATCGGGATATTGGGAAGTCAACGTAGCGGAGGAGGATAAACACAAGATGGGTTTTCGTACGCCATCTGGCTTGTACGACTTCAACCGAATGCCCTTCGGTTTAAGAACAGCACTAAGTATGTTTCAACGCGCCATGAATCCAGTAATCGGTCCTGTAAAAGATAGCGCCTGCGTCGTGTACCTCGATGACATCTTGGTTATTGGAACAACAGAAGAACATCTCTGAAACCTTGAAAATGTGCTTGAGAAGTTATACCACGCCGGAGTTCAGTTGAACCGCGAAAAGTGCCAGTTTGGTTTAACAGCAATATCGTATCTTGGGTATACCATATCTCAGGAGGGTGTCTGAGAGAATCAGTGCCGTAAAGAACTATCCTGTTTGTACCTGCATTAAACAGCTGCAGGTAATTATCGGGATTGCGTCATATTTGAGCTAGTTTCTCCCCAACTTTGCATCTACTGCTGCACGGCTTACGGGCATGCTTAAGAAGGGAACCCAATTCCAATGGGGCCCTCCACAAGATGCCGCATCCCATACCATCAAATACCGGCTGACGCAGAGCCCTGTTCTGTGCCATTTCCATGAAGACTGGAAAACAGAAGTGCATACTGATGCAAGTCAGGTTGGAGTTGGGGCGGTACTAATCCAACGTGACCCGGATGGGCGTGAACGCGTCATCGCCTGCGCCAGCCGCAAACTCTCGGACGCAGAACGCCACTACCACTCCAACGAACTGGAGTGTCTGGCTGTCATCTGGAGTGTAGACGAAAAAATTTCGTCGCTACTTGCTTGGATGACAGTTCACTGTGGTAACGGACTACTCTGCAATTGCCTCAATGTATTCTAAGCAACACCTGAAGAACAGTTTCCACGGTGGATCGTTCGACCACAAGACTACTTGTGTGACATCCGACACCGAGCCGGAGCGCTAAACCAAGTTACTGACACTCTGTCGCGAAACCCGAGCGACGAAGCCTCCTCTGAAAACAGAGAAGGCTGGATTTTGCTTTCCGAACAAAATGTTTCCAAAGCCCAACGTGCCGACGAGGACTTGGTGCTGATTATGTATGATCTAACAGATAAAGTGCACAATTCTCACATGGTTTTGCGAGAACGAACATTGTATAGTCGTCCGGTCAATAAGCAGAATGAAGAGCACTTGCTTCTGGCCGTTCCCAACTACTTACGCCTAAAGATTTTGCGTGCCATACATGATGCCCGTGAGGGAGGCCACGTAGGATATCAAGCCACCTTAAGCAAAGCACAAGAGCGGTTTTGGTGGCCTAGGATGGACAGAACTGTGCCGTCTTACATAGCAAGCTGTGAGGTTTGTCAACAATACAAACGGCGCCCTGGGTGTTACCTAGCATGCTTTACGCCTAACATGCCTCCTCATACCGTTTTCCACACTGTGGGAATAGACCACATCCGGCCTTTGCCGAAAATGGCAGCCGGTAACCGCTACATTCTCGTCGCTGTGGACCATTTGCCGAAGTTCATAGAAGTGGCCGCCGTACCATGGCTTGCCGCCAGCTGCGTCACGAGGTTCTTACGAGGCCGCTTCGAATGGGTACACGGTTCTCCTAGCAAGCTCGTCTATGACAGGTCCAACCCGCTCCGCAGCCGCGAAATTCGCACGTATCTTGAGGGTGCTGCAGTCGAGCACAATTTCGCATCAGCGTATCACCCACAAGCGAACGGCCTGACAGAGCGTTCGAAACAAACTCTTCTGGCACGGCTGACACCGTACTGCAAAAACAACAAGCCCGGGGAAGACGATTGGGAAGACCATCTGGAAGCGGCTGCATACTCAATTAACACGGCAGTACAGTGCTCCACACGTACTTCCCCGTATGAGGTTGTCTACGGCCAGCTTCCAAGACTGGGTGCTTCACTAAGCTTGGAGAGGCCTGTTAAAGTGGGACGCTCCATTCCACGTCAGACGCTTTGCCTTAACATCCGAGCAGATGCGAGGAAAAGGATTGAGCGGGCCCAAAAGGTGCAGAAGCGCTACTACAACCGCCGCCACCAATAGGCGCCGGAATACAGGATCGGTGACGAAGTGTGGGTGCAGCGTAGTGCACCGTCGTCTTCGAAGAAATTCGGCGCAAAGTTCGAAGGACCATTCGTCATCACTGAACGCGTGGGCGGGAATGCTTGAATGCCTGGCTTGTGCGGCCGCAGACTTTTGACTCGCGCGCAGACAAGAGAAAGCGCAGCAACTTTCCAGGGCACGTGTCGCGTTCGAAGAACTGTATCCGTCCGCAAACTTAAAATGCCGGGTTTATTTTAGATGCGGAGCATCTCTTGCTGGCGGGTATGTCACGCGTCAACCGGCGTCCGCACTCACACTACGCATGCGCGGCTCTCCTCTTCCTTCCCTCTCTCCAACAGCTGCTGCAATAAATAAAGCGGGTAGAGAGCGCGCGCGCGCTTCGCTTCGTAGTATCTCCTCCTTCTCCGATGAAAGAAGTTGGTGGTGTTGTGTGATGGAAGCAAGAGTTCCGTCAGCGAGTGGGTTGACGCAAGTACGCATCAGCATCAACCCACACTCTGACAACGGTCACGCGATGCGTGGTAACGAACCAAGTTAACAACGTTAACACGCAAGGTAAACCGCAAGGTTCACCGACAAGGTAACACCGAAAATACTGCAAACCTGCAAACATCGCCGTTAAATGCACCCTTGTAACTCCCAGCGATGCTCCACATCACCACATGGTCCCCTTCGGGGAGAGTCTAAATTTTTTGCTTTTCCTTTCAGAGGTGCACCCGTTGCAGCATGGCCAATGTCAGGAAGACAGCACTGCCCGGGCTGCGGCGCTGGATCGGTGTGGTACAGTAAGGAGGAAGAGGCAGACGACGGTCAGAATAGCAGAGAGCCAGCCTGGAGAAAAGGCGCTGTATATATATATATATATTGCCCTGACGACTTAAGTAGCTTCAAGTATCCCGCCAATCCCCCTTCTTATTGGAGAGTTCGCGCAATTTACCTAAGTGTAGTGCAGTGACAACAGGTAGCGCTCATCTCGAAATTTCCGGAGCCCTCCACTACGGCCTTTCTCTCCACTCTATCTTTTTCACTCCCCTTCCCCAACCCCCACAGACGCTTAGCCGTGCTCCCTATATAGGCTACAGAAATTAGCGTCCTTTCTTAATCGAGCGAAAATCATCATCATCAGCGGCAGCAAAACAACAAATTCAAGGCTTTGAGATGAAGAAAACATAAACGGCACTTTTCAGGAAGGTTTACATGGTGATAAGATATTTGAAAGTTACCCACGGCAACAAAATACCCACAGAGGTTCTTTGTTCCATGTCACGATATCATTCGTAAGAGTGCTTCGGACCATTCTTAGGATTTCCTCTCAGCTACGCTGTTTCTGCGAACATTTTGGCTTTGCGAATGCACTTACGAGCATTTTTCCCTTACGTATAGACTGCATCAGGATCTCTGACATATAAGTCGACAAGCGCAGCGCCCGTTATAGCAGCGGCCGACGTGAGAACTATGGCCTCTTGCGATGTTTATTTTTCGCTTCGTGAATGCACTTACGCTACAAAATTTCCGACGCGGATATCTGGGCGTGAGTGAGTTTCGTGAATCCGACCCCAGTACGTCTGTAGCACCTGCCTGCCGGGTAAGCATTTGAACCAATTCCGTTTCTTTTTTATGATGTTTTTCAAGACTGGCGCGTTTTTTGCGCATTCATGCAAGTTGGTCACAATTAACGTGCTTTTCGTTTATAGAATATGGCCCGTGGCCACTTGGTCAGACTGGGCGCTTAGGCTACACGAAAATCAAAAACGACAAACTTTATGTCAGGCCTTCACACATAGCGACAAACACGATCAGGGATTTGTCGGGCACTTATCGAATGCGAACAAAGCAGCTTCCGCTGAAAATCATCGATTACCGCACTGAAAGATCGCTCAGAGCACTGCTATTGCATTTATAGGTGCATGAACTTTTCTCTTTTTGTCGGCTTTTGCGCTCATCTTTACACAGATATTCTTCACAGTTATCTGTGGGTCGCGGAAATGAATCCCGGCCGCGACGGCTACATCCTGATGTTGGCGACATGTTGAAGGCCCTGTAATGTGCCATATCAGCAAACGTTAAAGAAACCCAGGTGGTCTAAATTTCCGGAGCCCTCTATTACGGCGTCTCCCATAACGATATCCTTGTTGTAGGACATAAAAACAGAGAGCTCAACCTTTTTTATCTGAAAATAGGTAGCCCTGTCTATTCAAACGATAATAAGGTCTTCGGGCGGTACAGGCATTTCGAATAAAGAAATACATAAATAAAAATAACATTTCTTGGGGAACTTGAGCAACATTTACTGCACCTATCGATTTATCTAGCCGCCTACAATTCGATTTCGTAGTCACCACTTCCACATCGTGTATATAAAGATGCGAATGCTGGGGGATAATTCTATAGCTGACATAATTGATTGATCTGGACATCGCTAAAATGATAGGCTCGTCACGTTTGTCACCATTACCGACAATAGAGTCACACGCGGCTCACACCAATAGTGCTCGGCAAGTGTTTGGCGGGCACACGCCACGGCGATTGAATCTTTGTATGACAGCTTATGTTAACCAGAGACCACGAAAGGAAAAAATATTGTTACGTTGAAAGAGATTTATCTTACAGAGCGGGGTGACGGTTACAGAGCGGGGTGACGGTCGAGGAAGGCTTAGCACTCAGCCCAAAATGTTGTTGTTTCCCTCAATTCTGGCACATAGCCACCATGGGGGATTGGCCAAGATGTCAGAAGTTCAAATAGTTAAGTTTGAACTACTATAGGATTGAGCCACACTTCGTTGTCCTCTTTCATTCTTCATCCGAGGTGCGGTAGAATTCCCCCGTTGCAAACGATGCCCACTGGGCGAGTCATTCTGTGTCGCGCGTGGTATGGCTTCAATATGGCAACATGAGCGACGGCACTTCTTCTGGAACGACGGCCCGTAGATGTGAGTCGGGAAGCTACGTACCTAACGTCACTAAAACGCGACAAGACTACAAAAGGACCTGTGTAGCGGGCCAGGAACTTTTGGTAGAACCCACGCTTGCGGTACTGAGTCCACAGCCATACCAGATCTCCTTTTCTGTACGACACATGTGGATGTCGCTTGTCGTAACGAGCCTTTGAGCGGTCCTGTGATGCGAGAGTACCGAGACGCGCGATGCGCCGCGCCTCCCCTGCGCGACAGAGTGTCTCAGCAAGAGGTGGTTTTTCCTCCTCGGAAAACGGGAGAATGGTGTCCAGGGTACTGTGTGGACGGCGGACGTAGAGGAGGTAGAAGGGGCTCAAACCTGTGGTTTCATGCAGCGCGGTATTGTAGGCGTAAGGCATAAAAGGTAAAATTGCGTCCCAGTTTTTGTGCTTCGAGTCAACATGCATAGCAAGCAATGCATGTTAATCAGAGTTCTGTTGACGCGCTCAGTCAGTCCGTTCATCTGTGGATGGTATGACGTGGCGTGACGAAACTGGGAGGCTGACCGTCGAAGCAGCTCCTCAACGACGTCGGCTACGAACTGTCGACCGCGCTCACTGATAATCGCGCGAGGGGGTTCACGCCGGAGGATTATGTAGCGTAATAAGAAGTCCGAAACGTGAACGTGCTCGGCTGTGGCGGCAGAGATTGGTGCGGTTTCAGCGTAACGGGTGAGATGGTTCACACAGATTATAATCCAGGGGTTCCCCTTGATGGATCTCGGAAAAGGGCCTATCAAGTCAATGCCGACGACTTCAAAGGGAGAACACGGAGGTGGTATGGGGTGGAGAAGGCCCGGCGGTCACTAGTTGCACGTTTGTACCCTTGACAATGGTCCGAACTCGCAAAGTATTTGGCCGTAGTTTGAGGCATGCGTGGCCAGTAAAAACGTTCCAGTGCGCGGTGGTATGTCCTGGCAAATCCCATATGGCCGGATGTTGGGTCGTCGTGCAAAGTTTGCAACACGTTGGTCGCAAAGCCTTAGGAACAACCAAAAGAAGGCGGACCCCGGTACCAGAAAAATTCCGCTTGTAAAGAATGCCATTCTGTACAACGAAAGGGCTCTGGCGGGGCTTCTCGACGGCAGATGAGAAAGAAGGAGCGAGACTATGGTCTTTGCGCTGTTCAGCACGGAAGACGGCAAGATCTGGGAACGGTGAGTCTATAGCTGCTAGACAGTCGTCGAAATTGTCGGCGTCACATTCCGTCACGGGAAGGGGAAGTCGCGACAGGCAATCAGCGTCTGCATGACAGTGGCTACTCTTAAAGCATACATCAAAATCATACGCTTACAAGTGTAAGGCCCAGCGTGTAATACGGCCGGAAGGATCACGTAGACCAGTTAGCTAACAGAGTGAGTGGTGGTCGGTGACAATAGAGAATCGACCGTAGATGTACGGTCGAAACTTGTGTACGGCAAAGACGACCGCAAGGCATTCTTGCTCGGTAACGGTGTAATTCCGTTCTGCTTTATTCAAACAACGGCTACAATAGGCATTGACATGTTCGGCGGCTCCGTGACGCTGAACTAAAAGTGCGCCGATACCGATTCCACTAGCGCCACTGGGCACCTCAGCTGGGGCGGATGCGTCGAAACGGCGAAGAATAGGTCCGCAAGTCAGCATAAACTTCAGCTGAGAAAAGGACGACTCGCACTCTTTCGTCCACTCGAACGGCACGTCTTTGTTGAACAAATGAGTGAGAGGCTGACACACATCAACGAGATGGCCAAGAACTATCGTTTCACGATCACCAAAGTGGCATTATTTGAATTTAGGGTAAGTGCGGCTTTCTCAAGGCAAGTTAGGACGACATCAAGACGGCCATTATGTTCGTCGAACGTGCGGCCAAAAATTACAACATCATCAAGATAACAAAGGCATATTTCCCATTTTAGGCCGCGGGGAACAGTGTTCATTAATCGCTCAAAGGTGGCAGGGGCATTGCATAAACCAAACGGCATAACATTAAACTCAAATAGACTGTCTCGAGTTGTAAACGCTGTTTTTTCCTTGCCCGCCGACAGCATGGGAATTTGCCAGTATCCATATCTGAGGTCTACAGAAGAAATAAACCGTGAATTCTGCCCAGTACATCATCAACGACGTGAGATCGTGCGCGTTTATACTAAAGGGTCGATGAGAGTTATGGCGACTTACAGCTCACTTTAATTTTACATGTGCGCTGTGAATTTTCATTGTTTAATCACGCACAGGAGAAATCGCACACAGGCACTACCTTGGAGGTCAAAATCCAGTGCCATATATACGGGGTGGTCAGTGACCGGTTGTGTAGCGCCAGTGGTCGGTATTTTCAATCAAGAAACTCGAGCAGACACTGCCTGCGTCGGCATCGCGAGGCGAGAGAGGGGGGGGACCGTTGAACGGTTGTGAAGGAGAGGGGGAGAGGGAGGGGGAACCTCCAGGAACCATCCTTCTTCTTAACTAGTATAACAGGCGCTGCCCAGGGGCTAGAAGACTCCTGAATAACTTTTTTCGCCAAGATTTCCTATATCTGCTTTGCTATAATTTTACGCTCAGACGGAGATACTCTGTATGGTCTCTGGCGGATGGGATGGGCTGAACCAGTATTAAGCACGTGACGATTGCGTGAAGATGGTACGGGAAATTCGTGTCCTTCTGTGCAAAAGCAAAGACTGATGCATGATTGGGCAGGATTCGAACCAATGTTTGTCTCTTCTCCGATGAAAGCGACTTATTCACCATACCCAGGAATACGTCATCATTTGGGCAGGCGAGATCGGATCCATCCTTTTGGTCGTCGCTAATGACCGCAATGCTAATGTTATCGCATGTGTGCTGTTCAAACACAGCCAGCCACACTCCGCTAGGTAGAACAATCGGCTCGAAAGAGGACTTTATCACTCACAGCAACGATCTGCCACTTTTCGTAGAAATCACACAACGCGGTGCAAACACATCCTTTTTGGCACAGGTCAGCTGGGTCGGGTCAACTATTACGTCAACGTTATCAGGTGCGACACCACAGACTTCGACAGGCACTCGAACTATGGACTGCGCCGGCAGAGTTATCGCGTCAACGACGGCAATAGTCTATTGGTGGCGTGTAGGCTCCTCAGAAAAAGCACAGTAACACTTCACCGGCACCGCAATCAACCGTGGCTCCACATTCTTTCAGAAATTCGATCCCCAGGATCATGTCATGGGTAGAATTCACAAGAACTGCCAACTCTGCCTTGAACAACTTTGAGCCAAATGTAACAGTTACAGTACAGACTCTCTTTGGTCGCAACGATTCCCCACTCACTGCACGAAACGTTGCGTAATGTTCCCAAAAGCGTAATCTTCCCGCTTCGCCCGTTATAACTAAAGCTATTGCATCAGTAGTCATGACGATGACAGTGCTCAGTTGGCACACAGACGTTAATCAATCGCAATTCTTGGCTGAATGTCATGATGTTCGGCATAGGAAAAGCTTCGATGATTGCTTCGTATAACATCGATTCCAACAATCAGTGTGATATGCCGAATGTTTCATTGTGACATTACATCAGGCATGTAAAGCAAGTATCTACGTAAGATATGATGCAATGTAAGTTTTGGCAGCAATCTGTCTGGCTATTCAAACAGAAAGGAATTCGGGAAATAGGCTCCCGCTCGAGTCCAGGGACATTCAACCCACACCTGCCAACGTGAACCGCTCGCTGGGAACAATGCCTTTCGCATACGTTTACGGTCGCCGAAACGTGAGGGAAAGGGAAAGCCGGAGCCGTGGTGAGAGAAAAAGACGCGGCGATACTTCCATGACCAACAGTGACGCCCTGAGGAAGGGACCGAGCCGGTTCCGAAACGTCAGGCTCTCTTTAAACTCTCTGGAGCAATTTCAACTTCTTAAAATGTGTGAAGACTATGGTGCTGCAGTTGTTTCCAACGCACCAGCTCTTTCTTGCCTTTAGGCACGGTTCCAACAAACCGGGCTCCTTTGTCTACATTGGACCCCAAAGCTCAACCTAACCAAGCGTCGACGTTCTTCGATGACGTGGTTCTTTTGGTTTGTTATCCCATATTGTGAGCTAGTCTTGGGCTACTTGCATCGAGCGTTCGTGATGAGAGATGTTGGATTCTCTGATACGGTTAAGCAACTAACCTTTTCTTGTGGCTCGGTCGCACAGGCTATAGTGAATAAGTTCCACCACCATTTCTTGCCATGTATTGCTATCTGCTATTCGCGTAGGTTTGCACCCATCCACTCAATACCTTCGATAAAGCAGTAATGTACACAATGACATTAGGGCTACCCACTTTGATCCCCGTATTCTTTGCAGGAGAACATCTTTTTGCCGAGGTCATGTGCTCTGCCCAGTTCGCGGTGCTTGCGATAGTTACAGGAAATTTGTTCATCCCGCACGGACTGAATGCTCCGCCATCGGGAATCGCGTGCTCTTCGTACCCACAAATCTTGCATTTGATCATATTAGGCCGATCGATGGGGAATCCCTTCGGCACATTGCTTAGCCTCGCTGTGCTAATAGCTACATAGTTATTTTCTTTCATGTGCCTAAGTAGGTGCTGGCTGGAAGAGATATTGAGGAAAAAATAGTAAATGGCAAATGACGAACTGTGGGTGGGTGTTCATCCACCACATCAAGCAGTAGTACTTCTGCTTTTCCAAAGTACTTTCCTCAGTGCGTGCTTGTTTCAGTATATTCTGCTTTCATTAGACTTCAGCCAAAAATGTAGCCATTTTTGTCACTCAGATATTACAGGGTTTAACCGAAGCGAACTGGTTTTCCGCGAATGAATGCCTTGCAGTCTTCGTGAGTGTAATATTCAATCATGCTTGCATCATTACTCAACTGACGCATAGGTTAAAAGTGATAAAGGAACTTTGACTCGAAAGACACATGACGGTGTGCAGCTTTGCTAGTTTGTCGCTTAGATGCGGGCGCGTGATGTCGGGCCAGTGAAGAAACTTCATTATTTTGCGTTACGGTTTCTTCGCTTGGTGTTGTACACCATTTAAAGTGTAGACTGCGGTATATCCGCTGATTGTCAACAGCGTTCACGACAAGTGGGTCAACTTTAAGAAAAAAATCAATTGCTTAGGTTCCTCGTGCCACCATTTCTAGAAACACAGAGTGATTCTGCAGTGTACGGAAACTAACCCTTGTGATGAACGCCGGTAGTATGCTGTACGTCGTTAGAGAGCTCAAATGGCTAGTAGAGGATAACCTACCCTCAGTTATTTGTGTTACGGAAACATGGATAAAAACTCCACGTGGGAATCTTCATTTCTGCCATCGGGTTTATCTGTCGTAAGAAATAACGCGTAATCTCGCAAAGGAGGTGGTGCCGCTGAGTTTATTAGAAAAGGCGTTCACTTTCTAGTGCTTGTAGAGTTTCCCAATACTGAGGCAGTTTGGCGCTGGCTAAATGTTTCTGGATTTGTGATAGTAGTAGGTGATGTTTATCGACCACCTTGACCCTGAAGACGTATGTTGCCATATTACAGGATATATAGCAGAAAACTGAATTATTATTTATGAAATGATTATGACAGGCGACTTCAAAGCTCGTTGTATTGATTCGGATTCGTTGACATTAAGAGGTCGAGAAAAGGCAGTATGCGACTCCGGCATTAATATGGCTATTTTGTTTGCCTGAACACAAGTGGTTGAACGTCCAACCAGAGTTAAACATGTTTTCCACCTCATTTTCTTTAACGAAGGACTGCTACAACACGGTTTTGCCAATTTAACGTGATTTTGGAGCCTTGAAAACAGAGGTTAAACATTCTTATGGATTTCACTTGTGCCAGCAACTGTGAGTTTGTTGGTTTGAGTGTTCGTTTGAGGGTTTTGTGGCGAGCATAAAATTATGCAGGGCCGACGTATTGCTATAACACTTCTATAACTTCATGCGCACCTCTTTGATGCAGTTCGTCCCCCCGAAATGTTAATATATAATAACACCAAGCATCCTCGACACACAGGTTGTATAATTCACCTGACGTACGCGACGCATAAAGCAATACGAAAGCGAAACCCCCTCATTGCGTTACTTTTAGCGCTAAGTTGTGAGCTAAAAGCAAAAATGGCACAAGCTGAAGAATCATATTTCAAAACAACGTTAACAATATTCATGAAGCATAGGACGTGGAAATTCGGGAATCAATACTCCCCGCTTCTCTTGACTCGGCAACGTTGATTTCCAATGAACAAACTCGCAGTAATGCAGTCGCTATTTCTCAACGCTTTTGTAGCTAATTTCACTCTGTCTTTACTCAAGTTAGTTTTTGCCCGGCTTTGATTCGTAGCTCCCCACATGTATTACCCCGTCTCGAAAGAACTTGCTCTGGGGTTGATAACCTGCTGCAAAAAATGCCACAACTAAGAGCGCGGAGCTCAATGCCATACCTAAAATGATGTCGAAGAGATACTATGAACGGTATGCCCAGTATCTGCCTAACACTCGTATGATAATATGTACTACATACGTACCAAATAAAGTGGACGGGGTGACAACCACTTTCGTAGCTCAGCGGTAGAGCATCAGACGCGTCATGCGAACGTCGCGGGTTCGGTTCCCACCGAAGGCAGGTTTGTTTTTCCGTCCACTTTGATTCCTTTCTACTTACGTGAGACAAATACTACAATTTACTTCTTCTACGCTTTCCTAGGCATCATTGTCTGTTGGCTCATTAGGTTGTTTCTAACAAATAAAAAACAAGCCCTTGGCCTCGTTCCCTTCAGTACCTTCCATTAATTTTCAACAAATCCCTTGAGGTGTAAACTATTCTGAAGGCTTGGGAAATTGCCAGCGTTCTTCTCGTGTTGATATCTGTCGATGAACAATTCTAGCCAATCATAGGTGAATATCTGTAATTACACTTGCTGTAAGCTAATTGAAGGACTCAAGTGCACAACTCGTTCTTGAAGAACTCCGAAGTAAGACTACAGTGCATTCTTCAAACTTCCTTTGAAGAACACGTTGGAGTTATACATCGAAGGCTTGGAAAATGCTCCTGTTCCAGACGCTTCTCTGCATGACGCCATTTCACATACCGAATGCGTCCTGGTAGGATGATTCGATACTTCCTATCCCGCTATTGCTGTTGTGCGGTCCTTGCAAAAATATTCTCTGGTTCTTTAACTTTTCGATAGTGGTGAAGTTCGCATTTCGGTTGATAACAGGTTGAACTGTTCCCTGAACCTGCTACACTTGCCCAGGTCACCAGCGAAAGGAATAATTCTGAGCTTCGGTAAGTTTGCTCCTGACATTTCTGCCAGACCCACTACCTCATTCATAATGCGGAATTCCATGCCGAATGGGGATTCGTTACTCTCGGAGAGTTGGGATCTCTTAAGCTGGAGCTCTGCTAAAGTGTGGGTCGCTTTGCCCTCACCCTGAATATAGGCAGTGTAATCCGCTTCGCACGATTATACTCAAGTCTAAACAATACCGTTCGTGAGCTTCTCATTCTTTTATTTCAGGCGTTTGAAAATTGTGTCAATCTGCCTTGTGGCCAGGGTGTGAATTTAAATTAGCGCACTTGCCACTTCGGTCAGCATTGCGTTCTAGGCTTGCCGACTGGTACTCTTTGCCTGGAGCCTCTCCAAGCATGTCAGCTAGCCCACAGGTCTCCGTGATTCGCGCCTGGTTTTCCAGTTGGTAGCCACCAGCGATGTCTGTTGATGGTAGCTCCCAACTGTTGCCTCACAGATTTCGGCATCAAATGTAGGAAATCAGGCCAACAGAAAGCCCAACGGCACTTAAAGCTCACACGGATATTTATTGACCTCCACCTTAGCCCAAAACTTTACGATCTCTACACTTTCTACGGATCGAACGCAACCACGCACTCTTGGCCCCCAATTCGTCGCCTTCATGTCACGACGAGATAGCAGAAAATTCAAGACCATCTTTAAGGTCACGTGGCAGCAACTACACCTTTGGCATCGTCACTCAGTCGATGGCCTAATATTGCCTGAAAGCCCACTTAAAAAATGCGCTACGCGTTCCTGGTCTGGCCAAATGTCAGCCCTCGCTGGCTCAATTACGCCTGTTGACACGTATTCACAGTCGTGTTTAAATGTTACGTTCATTTCTTCTAAAATCACCGAACTAGACAGAAAGTCTGCAATAAGGCGCGCAGAGGTCATACACAGCGAACTGATCCGTGTCATGCTTAATTACTGCTGCAACGAGATCGAACACAGAGGCCTGCGCAGTAGACCATGGGGATGGCTGGAGCATGTTAAAGAAGGTTTCTTGAGTAATTAATTTAATTAGGCTGATTAGACTGGGATGATTATGTGCAGTTTGGCACCGAGCGAGGACGCGAGCTATCGTGATGAGAAGCTATACACGCACGCATAGCTTGGTGAGATGCTCTGCAGAGGACATTGTTGTTGTTGTGTCCTCTATAATTGGCACATACCCGCGAGGGGGATTGGCCACACTACTAGCAACGGTATTGAAACCGGGTAAAATGAAAGGCCAAGGCTACACCTCAGAATCTAAGAAAAAATAAGATGTTAGTAAGGGGTTGTAATTTAAAGAAAGGGATTAAAGTTTATTGATAGAAACGTTGGGAACGAAACCCTGTGGTCGACAGCGCTAGCAGCGCAATCTTCCGGAGGTTTCGATAAATCGGAAAACAGCAGTTCCGCTTGTGCCATGCTGAGAGGCACCAAAGGATAGCAGATATGGTGGTGTGAAAGGTGACCGGAGCTTGTGAAATATTCAATTTCAGAACATTCGGGAGAGCCAAGAAAACCGGCGGCAAGAGAGAAGGAAGTGATCAATCATTTTTCGCTCATTGCATATGAAACATAGGTTAGTTAATGAAAAACCAGAATTGTTATAAAGAAATGTAGATTTGGCACTCTACACCTGAGACTTGCTATAGCCACTTCGCATTGGCGTGAAAGGCATTTGTCCGTATTTCATATGAACTAGAGGTGCTGATCGTGCTTAAAGTCTAGAAGAGATGTCTTAGTTCATGTCAGTAGAAGACAGCGTTTAGGTCTCTCGGCTGTGATAAACGAAAAATCCGGTAGTAAATCTTACACTGGGCCATCTAAAGATGACGCGGTCAACGAGTCAGCTGATTCATTCACAATAATGCCATTGTGGCCAGAGACCCAGGCCAAGCGAAGCTCTGATATGTAAGGTGGTACAAGCACCGAGAAAATCTCCAGTAAGGGGGACTGCTTCGGGGATGTTAAATACGAAGAGAGAGATAAAGCAACTGTACTTACAGTTACTTTATGTTGCCTAGGGCTCAATTTCCTAATGGCTAGTGCAAAAACTAAAATTTATCCCTGCAATATAGGGGCAAAATCGGGCAGTCGGAGCGGAAATGACCAGTTCAGCTAGGATGAAAATGTACCAATGGAGGAAAATGTACCTTCTCCGGTCTTTGAGTCGCATCCGTAGCGATTAAAAAATGCTCAGGAAACTGGGCGAGATGATTATGAACGCAACACTCAAGAATACTCAAGGGCAGGAGCTTAGCATTTTCGGTTTCATCTGATTTCGGTTCCTGAAAAAGAAATCACGAGATATAATGAACATTTACTGCAAACGGGAGAGTGGCGTATATCGTATAGCTTTAAAAATGTTTGTACTGTCAGTTGGTTGAACCCTGATTCCAGGGGTATGACAGGAGC
>CM023486.1:27840405-27880076 GCA_013339685.2 Hyalomma asiaticum
CTAGAAGGACGCTTCGCGAAAGCTGTGAAGCTGCGAGGGTTATCAAGAATGTTCGCTCAATTATGCGCATGCTTACATCACATGGCCGCGTCGAAACTTTGTCAACCAATGCCGAAGGCAATATAAAGAGTCCACCACGGGCCGACAGCACCAGTTGGAGTAATATGATTCATCAAGAACAAAGACATGAAACAACGCTGCGCCGCGAGCCAGCCGACGAGCCAAACCTGCAATCTCTATGTTGAGAATGCACCTCAAATAAATGTGGTGAATAGGACGCTTTTGTGTTTTATTCTTTGTTGCAGTGCATGAGATTTTACACTTGAGGTTGGTTTCGTGTAACGTTGTAATCCATATGTGTCTATGGTGTGAAGAGCTGAGTTCGAGCAAGCACATTTTTGTGTAACGGCCTGTCTTTTGAGAAAATGTTTGTATTGTTTGATCATCAGTGGCTCTGACCTTTGACCCACGCCTGGTTTTTTCTAGTGCGCTGAAGGAGACTGAAACGTAAACATCCAAGCCTTCGTGTGACCTTTTCCGGTGATTGCGTCCCGTGTCTCACAGGTCATGATTGGTGACACCCGTGAACATGAAAGATCACTGGAAGATGATGAGTCTACCACCTTCCTGAATACGCCCGCCCATTGCAACTCCTGCAGCTGTGAACCAATTTTTGGTATAATCACTATTCTAACGAAAAGTCAGATTAGCTTAGATCGTGAGCTTTGCGTAGCGTTCTTTATGAACCACTTTTTCTCTGTACTATTAAGAGGTGCCATAGTGAACTCCCTAATAATAATCGGTAAGGAGCCTTAGCAAATATGATGGATTCAAAGTTGTCATTTTTTGAAGCAGTGCACAGCAACGAAAACGCAGTACAGCGACAGTGGTATGGCTGGTACTGCTACTGTATTGTGCTCGCTGATCACAGAACAACCAAAGTGGATCACAATACTTCAGGAAGTCTCTAGATCTCATTGAGCAACTGTACATGTTACGCTAAATAATAAAGAAATAGAACTTCGAGCCTCGAAAGTTTGAAACTTACCATGTTCCGCTCAGTCTATAGTCCTCAGTGGCATTGCAGATCATTAGGTTTTTTCTGTTTTTCTTAGTAGTACAATCAAATGGAGAATATTTATAACATTGCTTCATACCTCCTGTCCCGTTAAGGAAGTACTTATCATCTGTTGAATATACATGTATAGTACTGCCGTTCTTAACAAACTGTGGGATATAGAAAGAAAATGAAATAAATACGGCGCAGTAAAGTTTCCTCAAATCACATGAAAGGCACAGTTTTATTCTCTGTCCCATAAGGACTGTAACAATGATAGTTTGTCGGAATCATATAAGTACATATCGCTAATCGCGTTATCCAGTCTATCTAAAAGGTTAGGTAAAGAATTCTTATATATAAACACCTTCATTGTGAGATTTGTACAGCGGCCGGCGTGCCGTGCCCCTACCATTATGCCGTATATATCCGCGTAGACATCTAGGATACCTCGAGAGGGTAAAATCTTGCTTCCTCCAAATATATGTTATCATAATACCTAATGAATACAACAAATGCAGTTTTATCTAAAGCAAGCTATTCTGAGGCCGGAAACGCTTGAAGAATGTTGATAACGCGTGTCATGCTCATGAGCACATCGGCCGGTATTTAACTTGGTGCCCACCAGTTCAAACAATATTGTCGCGGTTCTGCGAACGCATGGCGTTCATTCATAAGATACGAAATTACAGTAGCGCTCTAACAACAGGGCCGAAGAGGCAGGATTCCGAAGGGCGTCTTCGTCTTTAACTCCGAGCAAACGTTCGTAGTCTCGAGCATATCGTGGATCGTCTTCGTCGCTCCCAGCGTATAGCTGGGCACGGGTAAGTGCGCGCCATTATACCCCTTCCAGTTAGAGCATCGAGACTGGAAGTAGCGGTCGGTGCGTATCAGCGCGTGAATTAGACGTCACTCGGCAAGATAAGGTTTCATGCGCACGACGGTCACTGTTTAAGGGAAAGGCTCGCGGCGTCTTGGCCGAGATTGACTGTCGGCAACGACCTCTAATGTAACATCATTGAAGACGCGCAGAACCTTGTATGGTCCGAAGTGTCGGTGTAGAAGTTTCTTGGAAAGGCCTCGGCCCCGCGCAGGAATCCCAATCCAGACTGCCGGGATGGTAGCCCACGAAACGATGCCGGAGATTGTAACGTCGGGTCTCACGTTATTGTGGAGAAGCTATTGCCACGTGCAGGAATAGAGTGCTCACTAGCAAGAACGGTGAAGTGTATTTACAGATTATGCATATACAAGTAACATCCGTTGCAGCCAAGATGGCCGAACAGCAGCAAAGCCAGCAACAACACGAGCGGTCCCCCAGTCGTCGTCTTCGTCACTTTCCTGCGCACACTCCCTGCCACGTGAAGGATGGCGCCCCTTTCGCCGAGCAGGAATGATCCGTAACACTATTCTGACACGCGCGAGCTGTGCTTTTTCGGCGCGCTCAGTGAAGGCAGCGACATCTCTCTCTGTATCTGTGCAATCACAGTACACCATAGCATCTAGCATTGGTGTCATTTTTCGTCCGTAAAGGAGTCCTAGCGGTATCATCGTTGTCGTTTCATGGCGTGCTCTATTATACGCGAATGTCACATATGGTAAAATTTTGTCCCAAATCTTGTGCTCGACGTCGACGTATATGCATAGCTTCAAGGCGGCGATGGTGTTGTTGAGGCGTTCCATAAGCCCGTTGGTTTGTGGGTGGTACGCTGTTGTATTCCTATGCCCAACGCCACTGAGCTCAAGCACAGTGTGTAAAGGTTTAGCTGTGAACGCCGTTCCCCTGTCAGTTATTACGCTGCTGGAGCTCCATGCTTAAGGACTATGTTCTCAGTAAAAATTTTGACGCTTCAGCAGCAGTGCCACGCGCGGTTGCCCTAGTTTCTGCGCATCAGGTGAGGTAGTCTGTCGCGACTATCACCCATCTATTGCCGCTGTAAGAAAGTGGAGATGCGCCTAGAAGGTCCTTTCCAACTTGAGCAAGTGGCGTGTCTCGCAGGGTGACCGGATGCAGCTGTCCAGCAGGTTTAGTCGGTGGTACTTTGCGTCGCTGGCAGTCAATGCAAGTTCTCACGTAGTGTTTTACACCCGCTGCGAGCTTTGGCCAGTAGTATTTTTCTCGCATTTGTACCAGCGTTCTAGTGTAGCCAAGGTGTCCGTAGATTGGTCATGGCAGGCATGCGATATTTTACTTCGAAGGCTTTCGGGGATAACCAGAAGGTAGCTCTTTCCTGTAGAAGAGAGTTCTTCGGAAAAGGATATCGTTAGGTAATAAAAACGACGTAAGGCCCTTTGAAACCACGTAAGCCCTTCCAAGAATTTAATCGTCGATTTGGGTGCTTCATGGTCTTGTGTTGCTGGGCGATGGCAGCAGCATCAACAATGCCTAAAAATCGTGTGCATTCTTCATCGTCTCTGCTTGGTGGATGAATCAATGCTCCTGAGAGGCAAGCCGCACCTAGAGGCTGGTTTCCGGATTTATAAACCACCGTCGTGTGATAATCATGCAATCGTAAGCTAAAGCGTGCTAAATGTCCTGCTGCGTCCTTCATGTTGCTCAACTAACAAAGTGAGAGGGGTCGCTGATTCCATTGAAAGTGTGGCCATGCAAGGACGGGCGAAACTTAGTAACTTCCCATGCAACGGCCACGCGTTCCTTCCGCTTGGCAGAGTAGTTGGACTTTGCACGTGACACACCCGACTCCCATAACCAATAACTCACTCGGCATGGTCTTGCCACTGAATAAGAACGGCGCCGCGACCTTCATTGATAGAATCGGTGTGTAGTGCTGTCGATGCATCTTCGTTGAAGTGAGTGAGCCCAGGCGGAGATTGCAGATGCCGCCGTAACCCATTAAATGCCGGTTCTCGCTCGTCTTCCCATGTGAAGGCGACGTCTTCTCTTGTGGGGTTGGTGAGCAGAGAGGCAATGCGTGCAAAGTTTTTGATGAATCGCGGTAATAGGCACAGAGTCCAAGGAAACGTCTGACTGCGTTTTTATCTGGTCTGGGTAACTTTGATACGGCAGCACTTTTATCGGGATCGGGTCTGACGCCTTCAGGACTAACCTCATTGCCAAGAAACTGAATTTTTTCAAACCAATGTGGCATTTTTCGGCTTTTAAAGTGAGTTAACTGGACTAAATAGCCTGGTGAACCGAAAGTAACTGTTTGAGGTGCTCCTCAAGCGTAGCGGGAGGAAAATCACGTCATCAAGGTATACGAAACAAGTCTTCCACATCAGACCGTAGAGAACAGTATCCATTAGTCCTCGAAATGTGGCTGGGTCTGAGCATAAGCCGAATGGGAGAACCTTCAATTCGAAATGCCCATCACGCGTAACGAAAGCGCTATTTTCTCTGTCTGACTCATCGACCGCTATTTGCCAGTATCCACTCTTTAAGTCCACAGAAGAGAAGTAATATGCATGGCGTAACCGGTCCAAAGAGTCAATAATCTGTGGTAAAGGATACATGTCATTTTTAGTAACACTATTGAGCTTGCGATAACCAATGGAGAATCGTATGGTGTCTTCTTTCTTTACGAGCTCCACAGGCGGTGCCCAAGGGCTTTTTGACTCTTGGATTACTTCGTCCTCTAGCATTTTATTCACCTGCTGTTGTATCATCTCACGCTCTTTCGGTGCCACACGGTGCGGATTCTGGTGAATCCGTCTAGTCGTCTCCTCCGTGATGGTGCACTGTTTCGTTAGTGACGTTGACGAGAAGCAATCCTTGAACTAGTCAAGCAAGGTAAGAAGGCGTTCCTTCTCTACCGGCGTTAAGCTTGGGCCTATTGCAGGACACCAAATTCAGGGCTGAGACCTTGGGAATGGCGGCTTGTGCGGCGAACAGGCGTATCCACGGGTGGATGTGTCTTGAAGGGCTGGAAGGGTTGATGGACTGAGGGGTTGTTGGGATCATTGGGCGAAAGCGTGCACTACTCAGCACCTCCACCAGTGTCACGGTTCTGCGAACACACGGTGTATATTGATCATGTACGCGATTACAATAGCCCTCTAACAAAAGCACCACAAAAGCAAGACTCTGAAGGGCGTCTTCGTCTTTGTCTCTAACAAAACACTCGTATTCTCGATCATGTCGTACATCGTCTTCGTCGCTGCCACCGTATAAGTGGGCATGGGCAAGTGCGCGGCAATATAATGCAGAGCGAGGAGCGAATTTTTCTGGGGCAGGGCTGCAGGCAGCGGCCTCTTGCGTAAGTCTGCAGGCAGGAGAGGGCACGCGGCCCCTTGGAGCCCCGTCCTCTACGCCTCTGACTGAGGCACCGCCTTGTGATGTCACCTGCTAGCCTCCTGATTAGCTCAATCGGCAGAGCGAGCGCCCCGGACAGGCGTTTGCCCCGGGTTCGAACCACAGAGCAGGACGAATCTTTCGGCAACTAGGAAGCTTTCATTTCTCAGAAATTCGTTGGGATTATCTTGTATCCTTGTGCTACAAAATGGGTGGATGCTAATTATCCTATAATAAACATTACTCCACATTGCGGGTTTTAGCAGAATTCATTTGCCATCTAGTATGTCCATTCCAGCTTCCTCTATCAAAAACCTTGTAGTCTTCGTCATCCAGTGCACCTCCAATAGTTGCTCTAAGGTTTTGTGCATTCCCAGTTTGTGAAACCCTTCGGCAGGTGCATTATTAGGCAGCCCAATGGCAGCCTTCTATGTTTGCCTAATCATGGCTTCCAACTTGCCTTTTTCTGCTACTTCTAGCTTCATATAAGGTGTCATGTGTATATGTTATCCTCCTGTGCACAAATTCACGCACCAGCTAACATAAGCATCTTTCTTTAAGCCATCCAACGACGCCAGAACCTGCGCGGCGATGAGGCGTTGCAACTACTGAAGCACTAACTGCCAGGAAGCATATTCACATAATGTAAGAATTTGCCTCATCTTTTACGGTATCATCGCGAATCCCGGTACCACCACTCAGAACCAAGAGTGCAGGTAAGGAGGGGCGATGACATTTTGATAGCCATTTTCCTTGCTTAATATCTCTGCTCTAACCAGACACTAGTTAGATGCAGCAAACTAATCTCACCACATGATATAGGCATGCACGTGTTTCCGGAGGCAGCACTGCTTCCATCTTGGAGTACTCCGAGTCCAGTTGGTGCTGCCACTCGTTGAGTACATGGTCAGAATAAAGTAGCTTTGCATAAATCTCGCAATGAGCAACGATGAAACTGCGTTGAAAACTGTGTGTCATCGTCACATGTTTTTTTTCACATGGCCTAGCATTGCAGAGTTCTGCCAGGAATATGACTAAGTGGGAGAAGTTGCAGGGACTAGTCCAACTGCTGCTAGTCTCTCACGGACACCGAATGCAACGTCCGTTTTATGTGTTTTTATAACTGCTATAACGAACAAAAATACAAAAGGTAAATGACTTACTATATTGTATTGTGGCAGATGGGCGCGTATCTACCTTCGTTCAATCAGTCGCAGCTAGCCATCTGATAGATTCGGTACCCATCAGCCCGTTCAACCATGTCACTGTGCAGACTTGCGCATGTGCTTCACTTTATATTCACTTTAAGCTGTCTCTCTTCCCACTCTGTAGGCAATCTCCTCATTCTTCTTGCATCGGCGGGAGTAATGACACTGGCCTGCGACGGGCTGCATGATAGCACGGCGCCCCTCCCCCTTTGCTGGAGCTGGGAGATACCACCTGGATCAGTGTCTCGCATAAGGTCAAGTACGCTTCTGTAGTTCGAAGCCACTGAAGGTCCTGCAGGCGCAGCTTGGCAGTACGTACACCGAACCCGTGTGCAGACGCACAACCTGTCTTTCTCACAGACCTCGCAGTGGCTAGTGTACCCAGCTCGCTAGCGGCACGCGCATTTGCTTACTCATCGACTCTGTCGCGGCAAAGACGACTGGCCACCACCGGGGAGGGTGTTTAGTCGCCAAAAAATCACATTGCAGTGTCCGAGGCGGCGCTCAAAAATGATACCCCATTGATGTGTGGCGTGACTTCGTTGTCAACGCCGCTATTTTTTGCCGCACTAGCACCCGCATTCCTCCTCTTCAACCGCGAGGACGATGGCAACAAGGCTCGTTAGAGGGCTCTAGTTGTGATCTGCGACATCACCCTTGAGACTCGTCTCTCTTGGTCGTCGTCCCAGTTCTTTATGCAGTGACTCTCTGCAGGCGTCGATTCTACACTTCAGTCTTTTCGGATATCTTGGCGGTAGTCTGTTTCTACAAAGACTTCTCTGCTTTGGCGTCGCTTGCGTGCATGTCCTTCGCTAAAATGACTTTGTGGGGCTAGCGCATCGCGGCTTCAGCTTGCTTGCTGGCTGTCCTCACGGCCTTTACTATCCCGGCAGCAGGCGGCCAATGCAGCCACTCGTCCCGATTGGCTGTTTATTTATTTATTTATTTATTTACAGTACCCTCAGGGTGTAAATGCATCACAGAGGGGGTGGGGGTGTGCATAGAAAGCAAGAGCATGAACAATAATAGCAAAGAAGTAAAACTGGAAGCATTATACAAAATAATCACAAAAATCTAGTAATGTACAAACATTAAGAGATAAATATGTAGTGCTACAGTACGCTGGATAAGACATTTTTAAGTGCAATTGTATCAGTTGTATGAGTTATGAAGGCTGGTAAGTGATTCCAATCACCTGCTGTCCTGGGAACAAATGATTACGAGCCTGGAGTAGTTGAAAAATATTGTACGTCAACCTTATGATGATGATCAAGTCGGTGTGCGCGAACTGGAGGTGGGTTTATGAACAAGGCAGGAAGAGCGCGGTTATGGTAGTATATTTTATGAAAAAGACAAATGCGTGATTGTTTTCTACGCGATGCTTGGGAAGGTAGATTAAGAGCAGTTTTCATGTTTGTGACACTGGCATTGCGATCGTAGTTTGATGAAATAAAGCGAACAGAGCGATTTTGTACTGCCTCAATGCTTTGTGTTAATGTAGAGCTACGCGGGTCCCAGACTGATGAGGCGTATTCTAGTTGAGGGCGAACGTAGGTGGTATAAAGCAATAGCTTTAGCGACCGTGGGGAAAGATAGAACTTCCATTTCAAATAACCTAAAGTTTGGTTTGCTTTAGCTAGTATGTAATGGACGTCGTGTTACCATGACAAGTTATTAGATATGCGAATGCCAAGGTAGCGATTAGAGCTGTGGTTTGTAGGGGTGAATTGTTAAGGGAATAGGACGGAGAGATGACATTGCATCTGGTTACGCGCATGCTTTTGCATTTAGCGACGTTCAGTTCCATATGCCACCTGCGGCACCACTGTGATATGGTATCGAAATCATTTTGTAGTGATGTCACGTCTGAATCACTGGTTATTTTCGGTAAATGACACAGTCATCTGCAAACAAACAAGCTTGGGATGAAATGATAGTAGGTAGGTCATTAATGGAGATGAATAATAACAGCGGAGCACTGCACGGGCCCGGGCCGGCCCGAAAGCCCGGGCCGGGCCGTCTGAAGCGTTTTCGGGCGGGCCCGGGCCGGGCCCGGGCTCGAAAGTGCGGGCCTGGGTCGGGCCCGGGCTCGAAAGTGCGGGCCTGGGTCGGGCCCGGGCTTGAAGCCACGGGCCTGGGCCGGGCCCGGGCTTGAAGCTACGGGCCGGGGCCGGGCATGGGCTTCAGGCTGCGGGAGCAATAAAGATTTCTGTTTTTTATTTGTGGTTGACACATACGGTACAATCTGTAAGTAAACAAAGATATTTGTTGCTGGCGTCCTTCGTTGCGCCTATAAAGGTGTAGGCCGAATTGTATGTGGCTATCCTTCTGGTCAAATTGTAAGCCGTAAATCACCTTCAAAGCGTCATATTAATTTTCGCTTGGGCAGTGAGGGAATTAAGGGGGATATAACTTGTCACAGACATCGCAAGCTCGTAACTGTCTTGACGAGGTGCACACCTGAAGCATCTTAAGGTGCAGGCGCGTGTAATTCGCGCCATCCGGAAAATGAAGGCCCTACCGCCTTGCAGCTACCACTGCGAGATTTGATAACTCCTCATGCGTGAGAAGAAATAAGAGGCACGCGTGGGAAGAAGCGCGTAAGAATAAGAGAGTAAAGACGGCCTCCGTTGCTAGGCGACACCCGGCTAGGCGGAGCATGCGCAGACCGCAGCCCACCCATAAGGAACCTCATGCAAGGAACTGCTGCGTGTGTAGCGTGGGACCCATGTCGCCATCTACTGAAAAAGAGAGAAAAAAAAGAGAAAGCTTTGGATGTTGTGTCGTAGCTCGGCAGAGCGCGCTGATGCTTTTATTGTGTTGGTTACTGGCGTTCTATAGTTCGTAATTTGTCTCCTCTACACGTGGCGCTATGAATGCAGCTGTATTGCGAGACAGGCTCGCTGCCGGCGAGGTTAAGCTCGTCTCCAAGCAAGCTAAGAAAAGCCAGGTTTTTAAACAATTCCTGCAAGTTGTCGACGTGCACACCTTATCACCAGTAGGACATGTGCAGTGCAAAAGCTGCAAAGCTTTCTTCGCATATGATGGTGGGAAGACAGGAACGTCGCATCTGAACCGCCACAAGTGCAAGGCTGCTGGTGACACCACTGCCATTTCTTCGTTCTTCACTGAGAAGAAACCCCAGGTTTCATCTACCGTTAAGGGGAATCTGACGACTGCTTGCGTGAAGTGGTGCGCTAACGATATGCGGCCATTTGACGTTGTTTGCGATGATGGCTTCCTAAATGTTGCCGACGAACTGACTGCTATCGGTGCCAAGTACGGGAGCATATCCGCGAGGACCGTGATTCCGCATCCTACGACGGTGTCTCGCAGGGTGTCCGAAGTTGCAAACGAACTCCGAGAAGTGGTGATGCCTGAGATTCAGTCAGCGATGAAGGAAGGTCGCTGCTCGATGACACTTGACATGTGGACCGACGACCACAAGAAAATTGCATATATCACTGCAACGGCGCATTATGTAAGTGTGAAATGGGAACTGAGGAGCCTTGTTCTGTTCACTAGTGACTTTCCCTCCGAGAGAAAAACGGGAGAGAACATCCGTAAGGAGATTGTACGAAGGAGCGCTAAGTTGGGGATTAATGAAGGCATGTTGAGCAATGTGGTGTTCGTGACAGACTAGGGTGCCAACATAATTAGCGCGCTGCGTCCGTATGCGAGCATGAACTGCTGTGCGCACGTCCTGAACACCGTTCTTCGGAACGCGTTTGATGACAGGTACCTCGCTCAGGAACTTCCCGACCTTTTGGAACAACTGCAAAAAGTGAAAGCTGTCGTGACTTTTTTAAAACAGAGCGGACTGACGAGCCAGCTACCACACGGTGTGTGCCAGGAGATATGCACGCGGTGGAATTCAAAGCTCGCCATGATCAAGTCCGTGCTAAGTCAGTACGATGCAATAGAGAACCTCCTAGATTCAAGGGGAAATCTGCTCTTGGAAGACGTCAATAAGACTTTGTTGACGGAGGTCGCCGAATTCTTGGAGCCCTTCAAAGAGGCCAGCGAAAAGCTTGAGCAGGATAAAGTGGTAACGCTGCCCCTTGTACTGATGTACTACACAAAACTGAAGAAGCACCTTACTGCTGATTCGACAGACTCACAAGAAGTGTGCCAGCTCAAGTCGAGGACACTAGAATTCCTTCAAATAAAACTGCCCATAGAAGAGCTTCACAAAGTGGCAACGTTCTTGTGGCCCCCTTTCCGCCATCTCCGCGTTCTTGATGAGCAGGAGAGGAAAAGTGTTCATGACAGAGTACCCGAATTGTTAATCGATGTACATCTGCGTTTACCACAAGGAGAAACGAGCACAGATCATCCTGATTATGAACCCCCAGCGAAGCGTACGTCCCTTGACGAATTTAAGGAGTGGCGCGATGCTGCGGAAACTCAACCAGCCGACAGTGAGCTTGACAGTTACCTTCGGGACAGTGGCTCGTGTGAGGACATTGAAAAACTGCTTGAATGGTGGGAAGCCCATCGTAGGAAATACCGTGGGCAAAAAAAGTACTTTGCATCCCATCCACGAGTGCCAGCAGCGAACGCAATTTTAGTGCAGCTGGGTACGTACTCCAATACAGGAGGACCTGCTTGAAGCCGGAGAGCCTGGACAACTTGCTGTTTTTGCACAAGAACATGTAGATTTTTGCCTTTTTCTGGCCTTTTCGCACTCGTATTCCTGTGGCATCGTTTTCAAGTGCGGTCTTTTTGTGTCATTGAGTGTTATTTTAAGCGTATTTTCTATCTTTATTTCACAAAGAAGGGTGAAATCTTTTATCTGAAATAGCATCAAGCATGGTGTGTAGCAGCTTGATTATATAATTATATTGTAAATGGCGATTACGTTTCCGTGACGGCGTTAGAATACGAAAAATATATATTTCATCTGCTTTTGGTGGCTGTTCACAATATATAACGTTAAAGATTTTTTATCTTGCTGCAAGAAATTATTAATCAGGATCCTCTTAAAAAATTGTGTGAATAATGTTTGTAAGGCGAGTGTAGAAAAGAGAATCAACGAAAATGTCCCGGGTTTGATTCTATCCGCTTTTTCATGTTAGTTGTACACTTTTCAATAAATTTTGTTGCTATGTTATATTTTCCCTATACTGCTATTTTAATGACTTGCCATGTGACATATAGGCAACATTTCATCTATATTCCTTGCTCCCAAACCACGATATGATTACGAGGCACGCTGTAGTGGAGACCGGATTAATTCCGACCACCTGGAGTTCTTTAACGTGCACCTAAAGATAAGTACACGGGTGTTCTTGCCTTTCGCCCCGTCAAAATGCGGCCGCCGTGGCCGCGGTAATCGCACCCACGTCCTACTACTTAACAGCAAGACAGCTTAACCACTGAGTTATCACCGCGGGCAAAGCAAGATTTCAACGCATGTGCACACTGAATTTTCCCTCTGATTCCCCGCTGCAAAGCGCAAAGCATCATTAATAATCATAGTCAACAACTAATATTCTCTAGTGGGCCCGGGCCGGGCCTAATCATGAGTTTAGCAAGTTTAGCAATGAACACCCGAGCCTGGGCCGGGCCCGGGCTTGGAACCTCGGGCTCGGGCCGGGCTCGGGCTGGGGTCGGTCATGTACGGCCGAGCCCGGGCCGGGCCCGGGCTTAGAACCTCGGGCCCGGGCCGGGCTCGGGCTGGGGTCGGTCATGTACGGCCGGGTCCGGGCTGGGCTCGGGCTTCATAAAGCGGGCCCGGGCTGGGCTCGGGCCGAAAAATCTGGCCCGTGCAGTGCTCTAGGACCTAGTACTGACCATTGATGTACGCCGGAACCGACTGTTGCTAATGGAGAGTCAAAGCCCGTTGACTGTGACGTACTGTACACGGCAGGAAAGCAATTCACGAATCTAAGTGAGCACTTGAGGATCAATATTTAAAGCACTTAGTTTACGTAACAGTAAAGAGTGATTAACTTTATCGAAAGCTTTCGCGAAGTCCAAAAAACTACAATCTACAATAAAGCCAGTGTCAACATATACATGTAGGTTGTTTGTGAATGTGATTAGTTGAGTCTCACATGAGAAAGATTTCCTGAAGCCATATGCGAGGTCGAGAAGAAACTGTTATCCTCTAGGTAGTTGATAAGATGCGTGAAGATGACGTGCTCAAAAATTTTAAGTGGAACTGACGTATGTGAGATAGGACGAAAGTTTGAGGGATCACTCTTTTTATCGGATTTGAAAATCGGGACAATTTGAGCTGTTTTCCAGGCAAACAACCTGAGGCATAAGATTGCGAAAAATGACACCAGAATAATTGAACAGCACGCTTTCGTGTTTTTGAGGAATTTCATGTTGATCTGATCTGTACCACTAGTGGAACTTAATTTTAGTTTGTCAATTATGTTTGCAATTCCTACGGAATGAAAAACAATCGAATCGATGGGAAGATAGTTGAATAGTGGGAAGTTGGGCATCTCGTTGATTTTCGCAGATGAAAATGATCGAACAAAGGTGTCATTCAACACATGGGCAGTAAGGGATATCGGCACGGGGTCACCAGATGGGCACGATAGCTGGAATTTATCGTCACTGTTGTTCTTGAGAGCATTCGAAAAGCCTTTGGGGTTAGTTTTAAGCATGTGTGGAAGAGTAATATTGAAAAACGAAAATTTGCTGCATTTCAAAGCGGAAATGTACGACGAGGCGGCTGTTTTATATGATAACCAATGAGACGCTTTTCGAGAAAGTTTTGCTCTACGGAAGTAACGTATCTTTTTATTAGCAAGTCGGTTGACGTACCTAATGTACCAGGGTGCCTTACTGTTGGAAAATACACGACGACTAGGTACATATTTTTTAACTGGTTTTGAAACAATAGATTTAAACAGATTCCAATTACTGTGTACTGAACGCTGGACTACACCAGGTAGAAAAACGTCAAGAAATAATGTAAGTTCTTCATTATTAGCGTCGTAATTAGCTTTCCCGTAATCTTTATTAGTTTTGAACCGTTTGCGTGTTTTTGAATGTGTTGTAACTAGGCTGAAAGTCAAGGTGTCATGGTCACTTAGGCCAGGCAAATGGGTGATCGAAGGAGCGACGTCTTTAACTCATGTCAGCACAAGGTCTAAAATGGAAGATGAATTTTGTGTGACACGAGTAGGCGAAACAACTAACTGCGATAAATCGAAATCAGCACAAACCGAGATAAAATTGCTGGACTCGGTTGATGATGGTTTTGAAAATGGGCACATGGCAGACGAGACAATGTTGGGAAAGTTAAAATCACCCATAAAAAGTATTTCAGCACGAGGATGCTGTACAGTAATATGATTTAAACAGACGTGAAGGCTTTCAGTGAATGATCCACTGGTTGACGGTGAGCGGTAAGAAACACCAATAATCATTGTCTTAAAGTTCGTAGTCAAGCAATACCACACTGCTTCCATATCGCCAGTAATGGGAACTACAAAACTGCCAAGGCTTTCAGTAATAGCAAGTAGCACACCACCACCAACGCTCTCATTCACATGGCATAGAAAACAAGCTCAGACTTCGGTGAATAGCTTGGGCCGAGTGTTCATATGCAAGCTGCGGGTTGGCGATGCGGCCTGTCTAAAAATACTGTCTGCCTGGAATGCGGGTGGGGCCCCATGCTGCCGGCGTCTGTGTGGAATTTGGCCGCGTGTCGGCCTGCAGTCATTGAGTCCTAGACGGGCAGCCCAGAACTGCTGCGCCCAGCAGCAGTTCTGGGCTGCCCGTCTGGCACGGACACGACTCGCGTCTAAGCGAGTCGTGTCCGTGCCTAGTGCAAGCACACAACGCGTTGTTAAGCACCCCACGTTCACATAATCTTCCTTTGAGTTGCCGATCTCTCGGCTATTCCCATAGCATGTATCCCAAACAAATATGTTGCTGCTACAACGGATACGTATAGTGTATGATGTACAATTAAACAATCAGTCATACTATTGTTGAACACCTTGCTGCCTGAAAAGCCTTAAAATTTTTATATAAAGCGCATTCCTGGGCTATGATGTCCGTGCCTGTATAGAAACACCATCGTACTTTCTCGCCATTCCTTATACAGGTACATATGAGTATGTAAAAATTCTAACCTCTGCGAGATCTGAGTTTGGACTGTAGTCAGCAGCCAGTAGACCTGCTCCAAGTAAAAGGGCGATCACGGCGTACTTCATGTTGGTTTTTCTTGGCTTCTCTTAAACTGCATTCCTTAAGCGGGACAGGCGACCTTATATATAAAGAACCAGGAGCTGATGTATATTTAGCGTACGTGTTTCCCAATGTCTATGACGCGATCAATATACATCATTCAGTCGGGACCATTGATATACATCCAGCGAAGACGAGAACATTGCCACAAACAGGCAAAGACTTCCGCGAATGCTCCCACTCATTATTTTATTAAATATTTCCTAGAGTTATTGTTTGTATCTTGGGTTAATATACTTCTACATTTCTTCGTATTCCTTACGATATGACGTCTTTAGAAGACGTCATTGACTGAAGTTTAAAAATACATGTTTTCACATTTCCCCTTAAAGTCGACATCAGCAATATAGGCGGAAACTTTTGAACATTAAGGGTGAATGCTATAATTGAACTATCTTAACGCTATTATACAGGGTCGAGTGTGAGGGGCTCACGGAGCTGGCGGTTTGACCGAGCGCCTTTCTTATTTGGCCTTAAGACCTGTTCACTGCAAACATCGTGGACATTTTTTACAATTGTTCGTGAATAGATCAGACATCGTAATGTCACGCTTGCAGTGCCTCTCTTGACATTCAGAGCTGCTGGGCTTATATTCTATGTACTACCAAACGTGTTCTCTAGTTTCATTCACCATTTCAAGAACCTTTTAGATGGGCATATGTACCCTATGTTTTCCTTTAAAAGAACGCTGTCAATTTGCATAATGGTGCATGGCTGCACTAGCGACAGAGCTGGTGGTCGGCCTATCCTCTTTTGGCTTGCACAAGCTTGCCGAAGTCGCCATTCGTCACGTTACGGGCTGGTATGTTGTTTTCACTGGAACATATCACTTCAAATCCTGTTACATGAATTTGGAGGTAAGTTGCCACATGAGTAGTTAGGGCCTCTTGTTGCGTGATCAGGGCCGCATTTCTAGGTTTTCATAAGGTTGTCGGGAAATATCTAGTAATGGAGTCTTCCTACGCGGTTTCAGCGGGACCACGTCGCGCGCTCAACTCTGGCATGTTACTTCAAGGGGCGGATATTGGTGCATGGACTGGAAGAAGCGGAGCTGATGGCGTTTTCTTCCTCCGCTTCCTCCTCCTCACCTTCAGTTCTCCTCCCTAACCTTGTTGGCTGTACTACAATGTACTGACCTATACCATGCTTTACTTCACTGCCACGTCCCACCTCTCTCCACTGTCCTTTCCACCCCTTGGTGGAAAGGATAGTGGGGTGAGGGGGGTACGTTACAAAGACACGTATGGTATAATATATCATACGTCCCTTTGCAATGCACCAACGCTGTCCCTGACTTTCCCGCTCCTCATGCTTACTTCTCTTCCCTATCCGCTTGGTATATTTTACGAGGCTGTGGAAGAACTACTCGTCCGCCTCGTATTTTCCACCTCCTCACGGAGAAACGGTTTCACCTCATTCTTACTTCACAGTTCCACCACTCATAGTGGTCTCCGGACTTGGAGCCCCAGAAAAAAATAACTGAAGGGTTTGCCATGCTTTGTTTCTCCCCTTGTTATTTTTCCCTGCACCCTCACAAAACGCCTCACTTCCCTAAAACACCACTTTTCCATACTACAATATGCTAGATTATGCTATTTCAGGAGCTCTTGGCAGGTACCCGCTTGCTTTGCCACCGATACACCATTATACACCCTCTATCCTCCTCATCACAATGAAATTCTTGTCCGATCCTTCACCTAACCTATACTCGCCATAATCAGAGCATCAGCACAACATAAAAAAAAACGGGCTTGGACAATGAATAGAGGGGCGCCGATCGCGGAGAAAGCGTCAGAGGGCGCTTTACATTTTAAATGTGCTCTCTTGTATTTCATTTTTTTTATTTTGACGGATATAGTATGTATAATTTTAGATTGTTTCATGCCAATGTGCTTGTATCCATGGAGTGGTATCGCTGTCAGTTTTTCGTTGGTTAATAAAGGTATATGCTATCCTGTAAATTACATTTCAATGATAAAAGGAATTAGCCTTGCCTCGTGCCTGCAGTTTTACATATTTTGCTGCACCATGCAAAATAGATATGGTGACGAACCACTAGTGCCCCCCGTGCGCCAGACTCCCAGCATTCTGGAGGCTGATACAGACGTATATTTCGGGAATTATCTTAAGCCGAAAGTATTTCATGCCCGGATCATGGAAACATCGCTTCCGTCAGGGAAAAGACACAGTAAAAATGGTCGGAAAGATCGATAGCCACAACCTTTAGGATTCGAACTCACAGCCTTCCGGAACACGGTGGCTCACACTGGTGTTCGATCGGCTCGCCTCCAAGCCACGCAGGAGATGCGGAACAGATGGGCCGTATACCTTCAGAGCACCGCTTTACGATTGACCTCTGATGTCCATTTGATGCAAAGCTGAAGTAATGAAAACTCTCCTTAAGTATAGCGCACTGTTTAAGCGCACTCTTTTTTCGCGGCGGTTCCACTGTGATGTAGCCCGTTCCCGCGCGAAAAAGCACGAAGAAGAATTTGGAAATTTCCTACCAAATATTTTATTTTAATTATTCGACAATCGATTCCGAGTGTAAAGACAAACAAGGGCGTATTTCCCAGCGAAAATGAATCCGCAGTTATAGGTGGGTTCGGCTTTTTTCATGTGTGTAACCGATTAAAATATCTACGGAACAGACTCACGGCAAGAGCCGACGTAATAATCGGTGTAAAAAAGAAAAAAATGGACATGGGCAGGGCACGTGAAGAGAAGGCTTGACAACTGATGGACAGTTACAGAGACAGAATGCATACGAAGAGAGGTTATGCGTAGCGGTGAATAACAGGGTAAGATGGCAGGACGGAAATCGAGAAATTTACAGGCATGAATGCAATCAGCTCGTGCAGAACAGTCAAGGATGGAGAGCATCGGGAGAGGCCTTCGTCGTGCAGTGGACATAAGACACAATGATAATGATGACAACCATGGTGATGATGAAACAAGCAGGGCTTTCCTGCTAATGTGTGAAAGGGGTTTCGGCATTCGTTGTATCATCGTGCCTCTCATCGGCCTGATTGAGTCAGGTTTGCAGTGAAACGCTTCTCTGAAATTTCGCGCTTTCTGTCTGTCCGTGCTGCCATTTAGGCGTAGCCACTTGAAGAGCAATTGATGGATGCTTTCTGCCCAATACCTTCTGTCTATTACTGCAATGCTTCTCAGCCGGTGATCTGCAACATGATTTCCAAAGTTTTTGTCCTCGCCTTCGTTGCGGCTGATCAATTCAAAAAATAAAGGATCGAGGTGCATCAATATTTACTGTATGCAATCTCAACTTCATGAATCAATCAATATCCCGCCATGTCAACAGTGCGAAGATATTGTCACGGTTGCAGACAAATATTTATACCGTGTATTTACAGAGATGTACAGGTTCCGCGCAGCCAGCCTAGGTGTTGTTGCTTCGTCGTCATCTCAGTCGTCGACGTTCTCTTCTTTGCTTCTCCGTAACACTACCCCGGGCGAAAGAGGCATCGTCCCGGTGCCTCATAAGGGGTCGTCGGCTAAGGCGTTGTGGGGTTGGAGGCGATAGACGTTAACAAGGTCAGGGGATATCGCACTGGATGGCGTGGTGGGTCCGACGGGAATAATCTCGTAGTGATATCGGTAACTTGACGTAGCACGCGGTAAGGGCCTTTGTAACACGGAAGGAGCTTCTCGGAGAGCCCCACTCGGAGACAAGGGGACCAGAGTAGCACAAGGGAGCCCGGGGCAAAGTATCCATCCTGTATAACAAGGTAAACGACTAGAGTGGGTCCTCGTGGGAGGAAGCGAATAGTCACACGGAACATTTCCGCCCCTCTAGTGGCCAAATGCGCGAGTATAGGTGCGGCAAGTAGGTGCCTGCGAACCTCCGTGAAGGCTTCGTGTTGTCCTTAGGTCCACTCAAAACGTTCTTTCGATCTTTGAAAGCCTTCGGGAAAAAGACGTTAGTAGGTGCAGAAGCCTGGGAAGCTCTGAACTGCCTTCTTATTTGCGGAACGTGAGAACTCAGCAACGGCAGCTAGTTTCTCGGGGTGTGGTCGAACACCGTGGGAACTGACAGAGCAGCTGTAACTGCTGAAAGCGAAATTGACTTTTTCTGGTGTAAAAACGATATTTTTTTCTGACGCAGTGAGCACATGCTCGGTGTGTTCTAGACGTCCACTAAAGATTATTGACAATGCCCAAACATTGTCCAAATAGATTAAGCGCGTTTGTCATTTTATGCCAGATAGAACGGCACGCATCTTTCGCTGAAACGTCACTGGTATGGAATAGAGCTCGAATGGGAGAACTTGAATTCATATAAGCTCTAAGGAGTGCCTAATGCCGTGTGTTTGCGATCTGGCAGAGTCTTGACATAAGATAAAATGAAGTGAAAAACCTGGAGTTCTTTACACCAACCATGAAAGACACTCGCGTATGTGCCGTAGCAATATACAAGAAGAAAGAAGAAAACACGCAAAGAGTGCCTTGGATGCGCTGGGACGGCATGCGAAGATCACTTGTACAAAAAAGAAAAGCAAGTTACGCGGGCAGGGGGCCCAAACTGAGATTATAATTGTTGCTGTCAGCAGCTCAACTAAATAGAATAAAATACTAACTCTTCATTGCCTAAAGTAAGTTGGTATGCTTTGAAGAAAATGAATAAATTAGTGGTTATACACAGTTTCACCTGGAATATTTCTCCAAGCATGCCTCTGTTCCGAGATTCAATTTTGGTGTCGTCCCATGTTTTATACGGGTTCCAGACACATGAAGCATACACTAGTATAGGAAGTATAATCGTTTTGTACAAGAGTAACGTAGTGCATTTCGGAGATTTAGATGATGTACGATGCAGGTAACCTATTTCTTTCAGTGCTTTGGATGTAATGTAGTCAATATGCTGCGTCCACTGCAAGTTTTGTGGCAAGATAACCCTGAAGTATTCGTACTCTTGTGCCCACGCACAAGAAGAAGCGCTTCGTCATTTTTCCTTTGCCAGAGGCACATCTTATACCGACGTGGCGTTTCGAGGGGCTGCGCCACGCGTGCACCAGGCGGCTGTGAAGTTCACAAGTAGTGAGCTACCAGTTCCGACAACAGCCCCACTGGTGGGTGCAGTCGAGACTGACTCACCTTCCCCGAGTTCGACAGCCACACTATCTGGCAACAGCCAGTGCACCCCAGATCTTAAGCCAACACAAAGAAATGCCTACAAAGCCTCGGACCGGGGGGCAAAAGCCTCTTGTCTTCCGCTGGAAGACCTTTGAAATTCTCACTCGCTAGAGCGCTTTTCTGGTGCCTCCAAAGAGGCCATAGACATACTCTGCTCGTTGGCATAGCCCACGCCTTTGCAGAGACGCGACACGATTGCCTGCTGCAGAAAAGACAAATCTCGCATTACAGGGCCTGAAAAGTATTCTGTTGTTTAATCGAACACTACCTTTCGTATAACACAGCACCACAGTGTCGTGGAAAGGAAAACGCAAATAATTCCGTGGAACGGCAGAAGCCTTCCTAAGAACATTGACGATGTTCAAGAACAACCTCAGAAAGTGACACCAATAGTGCTGTGTCTACAGAAAGCCCACCTGAATACTGAGCTTCGCAACTTTCTACGTCAGTACATCACTTTCCCCGAGGATTGTGAAGATTCTGTCGCATCATCTGGCGATGTCGCCATTATACTCCACAAAACCAGCGTGTCAACAATTTCAGTTACAAACTCTCCTTGAGGCAGTCGCCATCAGGGCTTAACTTAAATAAGCTTATTTCATTCTATTGTCTATACATTCATCCACGCTATCACCTTAACAAGAATGAACTTCAGTCCATAATAGATGAACTTCCAGAGACATATTTATTGGTGGCAGATTTCAACGCACACAGCAGCCTGTGGGGTGACACTCGCTGCGATGTGCTAGGACGTCAAGAAGAGCAGTTCCTTTTTTTTTCTGGCGTGTGTTTTCTGAGTAAACAAAACTGAGGTTTAGCAGTTTTGAGAGGAAAAGTTATTCCTCAATAGACATTAGCATGGCCACTCCATGCTTTCTACCTGGTCTCAAATGGGAAGTGATCAAATATCCCGGCCACTTTCCTATACTGCTGAGCGCACTGAACGAATACGAACCCCCCTAAACGAGCCGCGGTAGAAGCTTAACTCGGCCGATTGGGATCAATTTAAAACTCTTATTTATTTCAACTGGCAAGACATTGCTACTTTACCTATGGATGATGCTGTACAGCATTTTAATTTTACTTATTTTCTTGGTGACGCTGCCTATAATGTATTCCTGAATCAAATGACAGGTTCCAGGCTTCGTGTTCACTGGTGGAATGATGAGTCTCGCGAAGGGCGTAAGGAACAAAATAAAGTATGGCGGATACTTCGCGGCTCTCGGACAGTAGAGAATTTAGTTAATTTTAAGCGCCTAAAATGACAAGGAAGTAGAAGACGCCGCTAGGCTACAAGGGATAGTTGCAAGAATTCTTATCAGGTATTAGCACTTATAAAGACGAGGCCAGAGATTCGGACAGAGTGAATGGGTTAAAGGGCCGTCAGTCTTACTACACTTGCTAGATTGTGAGGGAGATAACTGAGAAGATCAGGCACACTGCATGGATGTATGTTTTGAATTCATATCCGAATCTTCCACTATTCCGAAGCATTCCAGCGATACAAACCCTGAATTAACGGCAGCCATTTGACCGAAAATGTATCAGAATCGAAGCCCACAACCAGCTATTTCGCTTCGCAGAACTTCAGGCATCACTGAGCTCCTGTAGCATATGAGCCCCGGGTTCAGATCGTATACTATACGAAATGTTCATGCACCTTTCGCTGGAAACACAAAAAACCTGCTTGCTCACTATAATGTTATAGAGTCCACCGGCCGTCTCCCCTTAGCTTGGAAAGTGGTCATTGTAGTCCCAGTTCTAAAGCAGGGCAATAATCCATCAACCATTTCAAGTGACAGGCCTAGCACTACCCAGTTACAGGCATAGCACTACCAATTTCTTTTTGTAAGCTCTTAGGAAAAAGGTTAAACCACAGTCTATTACATTTTCTCTAATTGAAGAGATTGTTCGAACCATACCAGTGTGGTTTTCGGGAGAGCCTGTCGGCCATTGACCACCCTGTACATATCGAAAGCCTAAGATACGACAAGACGCGTCGGAATTCTCAAAAATGACGTGGCACACGTGGCCGCATGTTGAATATAGTTGAGTGTTATCTTTCCGACAGGCCATTTCGTGTCAGAGTTGGTAATGTCCTTTCCAGGACATCTGTAGAGAAAACTGGTGTCCCACATGACGGTGTGTTCAGTTTTTTTTTATTGCGAATTGGGCTCACGCTTTTTATTGTAAAAATGAACTGCTTGTATCAGTGCACCCCACGCAGTATAATTTATTCCGTGTATCATGATGATATGGAAACAGGGTTTAAATCCTGGAATCTCTCGAATAAATGGTGCTTTCGGGATGTAAGACCCCGGATACTCTGAAAGGTTGAGGAACGCCCTCGTGGGTTTTCTTAATGCAGCTATCTGTCGCTTTTAGGCACTAAGACGTAGTCCCACTTCTTCGTGACATTATGATTATAACGAAAGAAATCACTATAACACCGCTCTTCCTTGTTTTTATGGGAACCAAGAAAAATAACGAATGTTCTCATCACTCTCTGCGCCAGTATCTTTCTGATGCATGGTGCATGGTGGCACCTCCTTTCTTTTGACGCTGTTTGAGTATAATGAATCATAGATAAGGTTGATGACTGCGTCGGTGACCTACGAAGGGGTCAATTATGCCATCAGAGTTCCATTTTCTGCAACTTCTGCACGGTTAGTCTTCCATTCTTCACAGGAGAGCATTGAGAACTAGAAAAATATTTCACTCTCGCCACCACAAAACATGGAAACACCCAGAAGATATCTCCATCTATCAAAGTGTGGAAATCAAAACAAGGCGATGCCGCAGCTGAAGTTCGGGTAATAGCCCTATCGCCTGCTTTTCTTTTCTATATTTTCTTTCCTGTCACATCTCACTATCGACCCACCTGTCGCACACCAAACTTCTTCCATGAAAACTACAGTGACGTCATCGTAATATTGCTTTTCTTGAAATTATGACATTAATATGACATTGGTTTTTCAACCCCCAATCACGTGAAGATTTGAAACGCTTGGAAGAGTGAACAATATTTATCTCGTGCATGTCTCATTTTTCTCCTCCTGTGACGTTGAGAGTGAGGGTGTGGTGCACGCAGAAACAGATGTTAGTAAACGTGGCAGTTGTGTTGATGGTTTTAGTTTCACTAGCCAGAACAGCGCCCTGTTCGTTTTTTGTGTATTAACACAACTTCCGCAGGTAGCTTAAGCTACGGACACGTACTGCGTCTGTGCAGTGTAGCTCAACCGGGGTCACCTAACGTTGCTTATGTAGATCACGCCTCTCTAGAGCTTAGTGTCAGACTTCCTTCGAAAGGCTTCCTATGTTTCTATTTTTATTTTTATTTAATTTACTTGGGAATACCGTAGACCTTAAAAGGCCAAGACGGGCGGGAAAGGTACAAAGTGTGCAGGTATCAGTAATTTATACATGGAGGATCTATACAAAGCAACAACAAAACAAAGTGAAGTTACCAACAAATAAACAAGCACTGGAAAATGTGATACACGGAAAAGAACAATAAGAAACGATAAAGAATACATAACTATCTAATCAATGTACAAAGGTGCCGGCAAAAAATCATGGTGCACTGTATTGAAACAGGAACGGTTTGATTTAAGATGTAATGGATCCGATAGAGGCGGTGTCGCTAAGTGTACTAAGAGGCAGGCAGTTCCAATCGGCTACTGTTCGAGGTAAAAGGAATACCTAAATATGTTGGTTCTGGAATTGTAAGGTGTTAATGTAGCAGAGTGGCGATGTCTTGTTCAGCGAGCAGTGAGAGGCTTTATATATGGTACAGGAGAAAGAAACAACTTATTTTTATACAGCAGCAATAGAAATTTAACGGTGCATTTTTATTGCGATAGCAATTATATGGACAGTCTCGTCTAGTTTTTGCCGTCCCCGTCGCCGCCGTCATGATCCGTACATGTATCAGTATATATATATATATATATATATATATATATATATATATATATATATATATATATATATATATATCCCAAAGAAAAAGTTGGCCGCGTATCTCCGTGCTTCGCTGCAAATGTCGGCCGAAAAACGAGTCTTTTAACGGCCGTAATACATGAGTCCCGGTTAATCTGCGGTTTGGCACGAGCTTCGGGCGTCTGTTCAGCAGCCGGGTACGCTCGCTTAGCCTCTCGGTCAGTGACAATTCGCGCATCGCGCACCTCGTCTGTTTCCTGTTGCCTCCGGGCGCGCCTGCATTCATGATCTTTCGCTAGCCGCCGGGCTCGTTGCGCTGACGTTTCCTGGGCATGCTTGAGACGACAGGCATCGGCATGCTGGCGCTTCTCCGCTGCAATCTGCTCGTCGGTCTTTTCCCTGCGTTGTCTGGGCATGTCTTGTAGAGTGTGTTCTATGCCATCAAACGGCCATGTATGTTTTCCTTGCCTCAGACAGCGCCCCGTGTATGTTGAATTGGCCGTATGTGGCTGGCATTGACGAAATGGAGGAGGCAGCGCTGCGTGAGATATGGACGCCATCTGGCCATGATGTCGGGAAACGCAAGAAGCTTGCGTAGTACGCAGAGCTACTGGTAGGTGGCAGCACCGTGTCGTTTTACCGAAGCGCAGGAAACGTCCGCTTTTTCGTGCATAGCGTCGCATCTTTAGCGCATCCTAACAAGCACTAGGGTCTTTAGAATTACGCGTCTATGTATTTTCTACTAAAGGAACACACCATTTAACACTTACGTATTGATTTTGCGCCTCAGGCATCCGAAATACTTGCTTTTTGGTCGGCTGTGGTCACAAGTATGAACGCAGAAACCAGATCAAGATGGATGGTCGTTGAGGAAGGGATTAAACTTTCGCCATTTCGCCAGAAAAGCAGGACAGACACACACACACACACACACACAGACAGACCAAAATTTCTGCGCTGAAGTATCCCAGGAAAGGCTATCGTCTATAAAATAATTCAGATAATCCTTCCTAAGCGCGGAATCGAACCAGGAACCTCTCGCTCCGCAGCGCGTGGCGCTAACCACTACGCCACAAAGAGCAGATCCTTCACGGAGCTAACGGCGAGCCTTATATACACACGCTTTACCACTGGCAGGACTCAGAGACGCCAGGCGCTTATAAGCGTTTCTTCATTACCAGCGAGATGGCGCGAGGAGCGCAACGGCCGCATTTAAAAGTCGTCGGCCAGCTTTCACGAGGCTCTTCTGTCAGTTTGGCAGGGAACGCGTCGCCGCCTACGGGTAGCTGGGCATGTTTTTCACCGTCCCACAGGTGTGCGCATTTCGAGTTTACAAGTCCAAGCGAGACAGCCCCTCCCCTCAACTGGCCGTTGCCAATAACGCAGTTTTTGAACAAAGTGGAACGTTTTCATTGTAAAGCGCCAAAAACACTTCCAACTGCAGACACGGACGCGTACCCTGTCGCACGCAATGCGCGGCGTTCATTTTCACGAGATGCACATTCTGAATGATCGTATCAGCGGCAATAAACTACCGAAAATACCAACCATGTATATCCAATCAAGAAAATGAAATGAGCCATTTATTTTACGTACTGTTCCTAATAGCAGCATTGCTTTCAAGTTCATAGATTCGCTGAAGACGGGCGGGTCACTGCTGTGTTGAAGTGGTTATTGTTGTGTGGCACCAACTCGCGCTGGTGGCATCACTTGCACGCCGCACAATTTTCCCCCACATTGTATCCATACCGCATAATACTTTGCAACAGCAGCACACGCTGTTTCCGCTTCACTTTCTACCAGCCGACGAACACTCGCTCATGCTCGGTTATGCGCTGCGACGCGAACCTGCTTGAACAGAGCTACGCCATCGTTGTTTTGAGGGTGAGGAAAACGTGAAACTGACAGCGGAAACCAGAAAGCCAGAAATATCAAAAAACATTCACAGCATATCCACGGAGTGAATCATGATGAGTGGGCGAAGCTCCGGATGTTCATCGTAGATCGCGCCGAGTTCCGGATTAATCTATTTAACGCGCACGCTACGAATCCTTATGGTTCAACTACGCACAAGTGAAATCTCCCAACGGCACTTCATTGCAAGTCAAGATCCAGTGCCTATATATACACATATCGGTGGCCAGTGAACGGTTCTCCAGCGCGAGCAGTCGGTACTTTAAATGCGAAGCGTTTCTTAGCGAACTTCGGTGAGTTTCAGCATATCTATCTATCTATCTATCTATCTATCTATCTATCTATCTATCTATCTATCTATCTATCTATCTATCTATCTATCTATCTAGCCGCCTGCGATTTTGCGCCCTCCTGGCCGTTTCTCTAATGGGATCGTTACGAAAATTGGTATGCCACATCATGACTACATGACGAACATGACAGGTCTCTACATGAAAATCATGACATGCATGTCATGAGTGGCATGATTTACGTGTGACAGTCTTAGTGCTCTCCTGGCCGATTCGCTAATGGAATGTTTACGAAAATTGATATGTCACATCATGACTACATGACGAACATAAGTGACAGGTCATAACATGAAAATCATGATATGCGTGTCATGAGCGGCATGATTTAGAAGTCACAGTCTTGGTACTTTCCTGGCCGTTTCGCTAATGGGATGTTTACAAAATTGCTATGCCACATCATGACTACACGACGAACATAAATGACAAGTCATAACATGAAAATCACGACATGCGTGTCAGGAGCGGCATGATTTACATGCCACGGTCCTTGTGTTCTCCTCGCCGTTTCGCTAATGGGATGTATGCGAAAATTGGTATGGAACAACATGACTGCCTGGCGAACATAAATAACAGGTCGTAACATGAAAATCATGATATGCATGCCACGGTCTCTGTGCTCTCCTCGCCGTTTCGCTAATGGGATGTATGCGAAAATTGGTATGGAACAACATGACTGCCTGGCGAACATAAATGACAGGTCATAATATAAAAATCATGACATATGCGTGCCATGAGCGGCATGATTTACATTTCACAGTCTTGGTGCTCTCGTGGCCGTTTCACTAATGGGATGTTTACGAAAATTGGTATGCCACATCATGACTATATGACGAACATAAATGACAGGCCATAACATGAAGATCATGATATGCATGTCATGAGTGGCATGATTTACATGCCACGGTCTGCTCTCCTGGCCGTTTCGCTAATGGGATGTATGCGAAAATTGCCACCACCTCCCACACGATGTCTACAATTAAACCCTCGCCCTCAGTGTCCAGCAGCTGCAGAACATCTCTCCACGGCGGCGGTCAGCTCTGTGAAGCAGCAGAGGGCGGTAACAACCACTGGACCCGGACAGGCCGCCGCTGGAATCTAAACATTGGAACGTTCAATGCAAGATCCCTCTCAAGCGAAGCTAGATTAGCGGAATTACTCGAGGAACTAGAGGGAGTTAATTGGGACGTCATTGGCCTTAGCGAAGTTAGGAGAGCAGGCGAAGCTTACACAGTCTTAAATAATGGACACGTCCTCTGCTATAGAGGATTACCCGAAAAGAGAGAATATGGCGTTGGGTTCCTAATCCACAAAAATATAGCGGGCAACGTAGATGAATTCTACAGCATTAACGAAAGGGTAGCATCCGTCGTAATAAAACTAAATAAGCGGTATAAACTTAAGATAATCCAGGGATATGCGCCAACAACGAGCTACGACGATGAACAAGTAGAGCAATTCTACGAGGATATCGAATTAGCAATAAAGAAAGTACGGACGCAATACACAGTAGTCATGGGGGATTTCAACGCAAAAGTACGAACGAAACAAAGTGGAGAGCAGGCGATAGGCAACTACGGCGTCGGCCGTAGGAATAACCGTGGGGAAATGCTAGTACAATTTGCCGAAAGAAACCAGCTTCGAATAATGAATACGTTCTTCAAGAAACACAAGAATAGGAAATGGACGTGGAAAAGCCCTAACGGGGAAACAAAGAATGAAATCAACTTCATAATGTGCGAACAACCAGGTATAATTCAAGACACAGAAGTAGTGGGGAAGATAAAATGCAGCGATCACAGACTAGTAAGGGCAAAGATTGTACTTAACCTAAAGAAAACAAGAACTAAATTATTTACTAAAAAAAATGTAATGTAGAGGTAATCAGAGCGAAAGACGACGAATTTAAAGTCGCCCTAAGCAACAACTTCGAGGCCTTAGACGAAAACGGTGACGATTTAGAACAAATAAACAAAACCATAAGGAAAACAATCCTTGAAACCGCGATAGAAGTCGGGGGTAAAACAGCAAAGCAAACAACAAGTAAGTTGTCCCAATCTACCAAGGACTTAATAAAAAAACGCCAACAAATGAAAGTAATTTCATCAAAAGATAAGATAGAATTCGCAGAACTATCGAAATTGATCAGTAAAGCCAGGCAAAGAGATGTAAGAAACTTTAACATGAGAGAAATAGAGAAAGCAGTGGAGAAAGGCACCAGCATTAAATCGGTCAAAAAGAAACTGCACTTAGGACAAAACAAAATGCATGCGCTAAAAGATAAACAAGGTAACGTTATCAACAGTTTCCCCGAAATAGTAAAGGTAGCAGAAGATTTCTACTCGGAACTGTACAGTTCTCAGACAGACCATACAACCTTAATAGAAATAGAACCAGAGGAGAACACCGAAATTCCATGTATAACCGCTGACGAAGTCAAAAAAGCTGCCAAAGGCATGTCCCGCGGTAAAGCAGCTGGTGATGATGGTATAACAGCCGACTTGATCAAAGACGGAGGAGATATTGTACTTGAAAAACTTGCATCGCTCTTCACGAAATGTATCAAGACATGTAGCATACCGCGCAGCTGGAAAAATGCTAATATAATCCTTATCCACAAGAAAGGTGACATAAAGGACTTAAAGAATTACAGACCAATCAGCCTACTCCCAGTAATATACAAGCTATTTCCAAAGGTAATTTCTACGAGGATAAGAGGAACACTCGACTTTAACCAACCGAGAGAACAAGCTGGTTTTAGGAAAGGTTACTCGACAATGGACCACAGCCACGCTATCAACCTAGTAATTGAGAAGTACGCGGAATATAACAAACCTCTTTACATGGCGTTTATCGACTACGAGAAAGCATTTGACTCCATAGAAATGCAAGCAGTTCTAGAAGATCTACATCGTCAAGGGGTACCTGGCGTATACGTGAAAATCATAAACAACATATACGAAGATTGCACAGCCACACTACTCCTACATGAGAGAAGCAGAGAAATCCCGATCAGGAGAGGCGTGAGACAGGGCGATACAATATCACCGATGCTATTCACTGCATATTTAGAGGAAGTCTTTAAATGTCTAGACTGGGAAGAAAAGGGCATTCGAATAGACGGAGAATATCTAAACAATTTAAGATTTGCAGACGACATTTTGCTCTTTAGCAATGATGGTGATGAACTACAAAACATGATTGATGACCTAAACAGGGAAATCATTAAAATTGGATTAAAAATGAATAGGCAAAAGACCAAAGTTATGCTCAATAGCTTAGCTAAGGAACAGGAATTTAAAATCAACAATGAACCCTTACAATGTGTAAACGAATATGTATATCTGGGACAGTTAATATCAGGAACTCCTACCCAGGAAAATGAAATTCTCCGTAGAATAAGGCTGGGCTGGAGCGCATTCGGAAGGCATTACGAAATCATGACCGGACACTTGCCGCTCTCATTAAAGCGAAAAGTATTCAATCACTGCATTCTCCCAGTACTAACGTACGGCGCAGAAACATGGAGAATAACGAAAAAACTAGAGATGAAACTGAGGAGCACGCAACGTGCAATGGAAAGAAAAATGATAGGGGTAACGCTAAGAGATAAAAAACGAGCGGAGTGGATCAGAGAACAGACAGGAGTAGCCGATATTATCTTATCAATTAAAAGAAAGAAGTGGACCTGGGCAGGACATGTCATGAGGAGGAAGGATAATAGGTGGACAGTAAGAGCGACGGAATGGATACCACGAGAGGGAAAACGCAACAGAGTTAGGCAAAAGGTTAGATGGAGCGATGAAATTAAAAAGTTTGCGGGCATAAAGTGGAACCAACTCGCTTAGGATAGGGTGGATTGGAAATCGTTGGGAGAGGCCTTCGTCCTGCAGTGGACCTAAACAGGCTGATGATGATGATGATGATGTTTGGGGACGGCTCGCATATCTGCCACAGTGAACTGACATGCGCTAAATGTGGTGTGAAAGAACACTCGCTGAGGAGGGTGAACTTCTTTGTGCGAACTCTGACGGAGGCCACCGTTCATTCTCTCGGTATTGACCAAAGTAGAAAGAGAAAAAGGTAATCAGAGCTCTAAAGGTGAAAGTTGAAACAAAGTATTTATTAAATTTCAAATATTTCAGCCCTAAGCAGGGCTATTGCAGGAGTGAAATACATTTTCACACAAATAAATTGTTACAAGCTTGACACACAGCAACAACATAAACAAACGATTTATCATAACAGTGCTTCTACAAAATCCGACAAAAACTCACGAGTACCACCCGGTAATTCATTCTGCCTTTCTATACCTTTAGGAAAGTAACTACTCTTAAAAATGATCGTGTTCGTAATGAAAGGTTTTAGGTTTGGTCTATGATAACCTCTATTTTAAGGAGTATTCGTCGCATGTTTTATACGGGTTCCAGACACATGAAGCATAATCTAGTATAGGACGTATAAGCGTTTTATACAACAGTATCTTAGTGCATTTCGGAGGTTTAGATGACGTACGACGTAGGTAACCTATTTTTTTTTTTCAGTTTTTTTCACTGCAAGCTGTGTGATAAGATAACCCCAAAGTATATGTGCGCTTATGCCCGGGCACAAGAACAAGCGTGTCAGGGTTTTTTTCTTTGCCACAGCACATCTTATGCCTATGTGGCGGTTGAAGGGGCTGCGCCACGTGTACACGAGGCGACTGTGAAGTTCACAAGTAGTGAGCTACCAGTTGCGACAACCGCCCCAATGGTGAGTGCAGACTGCCTCACATTCCCCGAGTTTGCCAGCCACACTATCTGGAAACAGCCAGTGCTCCTCAGATCTTAAGGCAACCCCATCAGCCTCGAGCCGGTGGGCAAAAGCATCTTGTCCCCCGCGGAAAGACTTCTTATGTTCTCACTCGCTAGAGCGCTTGTGTGGCGCCCACAAAGACGCCATGGACACATCTGGCTCGTTGGCGCAGCCGGTGCCTTTGAAGGTAGCTGCGCGACAGAAAAGCAGCGGCTGCTACAGAAAAGCAAATCTTGCATTACAGGGCCTGAAAAGCATTCTGTTGTTTAAACGAACACTTCCTTTCGTAGAGACAGCACCACATTATGGGGGAAAGTGAAACACAAATAATTCAGTGGAATGGCAGAGGCCTTCCTGCGAACATTGACGTTGTTCAAGAACCTCCTCATAAAGTGACACCAAAAGTGCTGTGTCTGCAGGAAACCCACCCGAATTCTAAGCTTTGCGACTTTCTACGTCTGTACAACATTTTCCGCGAGGATCGAGAAGATTCTGTCGCATCATGTGCGCCATTATAATCCACAAAACGGTAGCGTGTCAACAATTACTGCTAAACGCTCGCCTCGAGGCAGTCGCCATCCTGGATTTACTTAAACAGGCTTCTTTCATTCTTCGGTCTATATATACATCCACTCTGCCACCTTAAAAAGAATGAACTTCAGTCATAAAGCAATCAACTTCCAGGGCGATATTTATTGCTGGGAGATTTCAATGCACAAGCAGCCGGTTGGGTGACAATCGCGGCGATGTGCCAGGAGGTCTAGGAGAGCAATTACTTTTTCTTCTGGCGTGTGTTCGCTGTGTAAGGAAGAACTGAAGTTTTGCAATTTTGAAAACAAAAGTTATTCATCAATAGTCATTAGCATTGCCTCTCCATACTTTCTACCTGGCCTGAAATGGGAAGTCATCAAAAATCTATATGGGACTGACCACTTTCCTATAGTTCTGAGCAAACTGAAGGACTACAAACCCCCCTAAACGCACCCCGGTAGAAGCTTGACTCGGCCGATTGGGATAAATTCAAATCTTTTACTTATCTCAAAAGGCAAGACATTGATACTTTAGGTATAGATGGTGCTGTTCAGTATCTTACTTATTTTCTTGTTGACGCTCCCTTAAATGTATTTCTGAATCCAATGGCATAGGTTCTAGGCTACGCGTTCTTTGGTGGAACGACGAGTCTCGGAAAGGGCGTAAGGAGCAAAATAAAGAATCGCGGATGCTTCGCGACTCTCCAACAGAAGAAAATTTAGCCAATTTCAAGTGTGCAAAACCAAAAGGAAGTAGAATACGCCGACAGGCTAGAAGGGATAGCTGGCGATAATTCTTTGGAGGTATTCTAAGACGAGGGCTAAGATTGGGACAGCGTCAACGGAGGAAAAGGCCGTCAGTCTTGTTACACTTGGTAGATACTCAGGGAGATAGCTTAGAAGATCAGGTACACTGCTTGGGTGTATGTTTTGAATTCATATCCAGCTCCTCTCCCTATTTCGAAGCGTTCCTGCGATACAAAGCCTGAAATGAATGACGTCCATTGGATCGCAAGTACCTCAGAAACGAAGCCCACAACCAGCCATTTCGCTTCGCAGAATTTCAGGCATCACTGAACTCTAACATATCTGCCCCAGGTTCAGATCGTATAACAGACGAAATTGTCAAGCTCCTATCTCTCGAAACACAAAAACCATGCTTACTCACTAAAATGCTATATCGTCCACCGGCCGTCTCCCATTAGCTTGTCAAGTGCATCGTAGTCCCAGTTCTAAAGCAGGGTAATAATCCACCATTTATTTCAAGTTACAGGCCTATAGCACTACCAAGTTTCTTTGTAGGCTCTCATAAAAATATGATAAACCGCCGTCTATTACACTTTCTCGATTCGAAGAGATTGTTCGACGCATGCCATTGTGGTTTTCGAGAGAGCCCGTTGACCATCGGCCACCGTGTACGTATCGATACAGAAAAACGTGAGGCTTTCATCCACAAACATTTTGTTCTTTCATAATCTGGGAAACTGAGAAAGCCTCAGATACGACAAGGCGCTTTGGAATTCTCTAAGATCTTTCGCATTTGGGCATACGAGGTGGTATGTTGAATATAGTAGAGTGTTATCTTTCCAACGGCACATTTCGCGTAAGAGTTGGTAATGTCACTTCTAAGACATATATACAGGAAACTGTCGTCCCACATGATGGTGTGATCAGTTGCACGCTTTTGATTGTAAAAATGAACTGCTTGTATCAGTGCACCGCACGCAGTATAATTTCTTCTGTATATGATGTCGTTATGGAATCAGGTTTTAAATCCTGGTGACTCTCGAATAACTGGTGGTTTCGGGATGTAAGACCCCACATACTTTCAAAGGATCAGGAACGCCCTCGTGGGTTTTCAATATGCAGCTATCAGTAATTTGTAAGCACATAGATCTAGTACCACTTCTTCCTGACATCATGAGTATCACGAAAGAAATCACCACGCGACTCTTGCTTGTTGTTATAGGAACGAAGAAAAATAACGAATGTTTTCATCCCCCTGGGCGCAAGTATCTTTCTGACGCACGGCGCATGGAGGTGCCTCCTTTCTCTTGATGCTGTTTGAGTATAATCAATCATAGATAAGGGAAATGACCGCATGAGTGACCTATGAAGGGGTCAAATATGCCATCTGTCGCGTTTTCTGCAGGAACAATGCTCTTATGAGAACTCTGCCCTTAATCTCGCGCTTAACCTTCCATTCTTCACAGGAAAGCATTGAGAACTAGAAGAACATTTCATTCTCGCCACGACAAAACGAGCAAACACCAAAGCAAAACAAGGTGATGCCGCAGCTAAAGTTCGGGTGAATAGCCCTATCGCCAACTCTACTTTTCTATATAGTCTCTTCTGTCACATATCACTACCGACCCACCATTCGCGCACCTAACTTCTTTCACGAAAACTGCAGTGACGTCATCGTAATATTGTTTTTCTAGAATTTTTTGCAATAATATTACATGTGTTTCACTACCCCCAATAACGTCAACATTTGGAACACTTGAAGAAAAGAACAATATTCTTCTCGTGTAGATCTCTCATTTTTCTGCCCTTGCGTCGTTGCGAGTGAGGGTGTGGTGCGTGCAGGAACAGATGTTAGTAAACGTCGCAGTTGTGCTGGTGGTTTAAGATTCGCTGCTCAAAATACTGGCGCTAGTGGCATGGCCTCTTCGTTTTTTAGTGTCCTAACATCACTTCCGCAAGAGATAGTTTAAGCTACGGACACGTACGGCGTCTGTGCAGCGTAGCTCAACCGCGGCCACTTTGACGTTTCTTATGTAGATCACACCTTTCTAGAACTCAGTGTCGGACTTCCATCCGAAGGCTTCCCATGTGTCGCTTTGCAACGCAAGAAAATTATGCCTCAATGGGTGATTTTGTAAAGTGTTGCATGTCCTTGTTTTGGAGCCACCTGCACATGGAAAATATAGGTCGAAGTGTATAAGGTTTAGTTGGGAATTCGGGGCCTGTGCTCTTGTGATGTGCTTGTGGTTGTGTTAATTTTTTGTCGCCGTTTTTAGTTATGAACCCCTACTAACTAGCCCATTATCAGTGTTCCTCAGATTATATGGTACTAAGGGGGAAATAAAATGAATAACATACAAATATAGTCCTAAACAGCAAGCATACCAAAATTCAGTGCCCATATTCCGTGTACGGAAAGAAGTCAGATACAAAATGAAGAGGTGCTGAACTGTCACCGAAATAGGAGTAAGCATAAAAAACACACTGCACTTCAAACATGAACTGCACCACATGTGCGAGAGCATCACACATGTCAGTGGATGCGCATACATCAGTGATTCAGCGATCGCAATGCACAGGAAACGAACCTCTGACATTGTGTCTCCATCAGCTGTGGCATTGGCCTTTCGATAGATGCGGAACACTAGACGTCCGTGTACTCGGATTTAGGTCCACATAAGAAAACTCTTACTGGCCATATTTCTGAAGCTCTCCACTGTAATCTTCCTATACCGAAATTCATTCTCTTTTCATGCATTTCTAGGAATAGGGAAATTGTGAAACTTACACGTACGCACATATGTTGCAGTACTCCGACAGTGTAAGCTTGACCTTCGGGCATGCTCTCTCGTTCTTTTTTCATCTCATCCCACACCTGCTTCCACTTCTTCGAGACCAAAACCCTCATCAGGATCTATGCATTTTCTGCATGTTAGTCACATTCTTCCGCTTCACACCTTCACTGTCTTTATCCTTTCCTCCATTCCTCCTAGTCCTCTTTTACTTTGTCGACGTACTCTTCCACTTCGTCATCCTTTTCTGCTGTCTCTTCTCCCCTTCCTCGTCTTCCTTCTTCCTTGATGGCTGACAACATGTAATCTCCTGAAACACCACTCCTACCATATCCGAGCCGTTCCTCAAACTATGACGTCCCCAACCATCTGATGAAGGTCAGGGATGTATATTACGGCCCCTATTTAGCTGGATTAAAAACCGCACATGCATGAATTCTTTTACGTATTTTAGGTGACAGTCCCTACTGATGGGCGATGGCGCACACGAAAACCATCAATTGCTCGCATTATAATGAGTCCATAACAAGGTATGCTGTAAAACAGATTAAAAAAAGCGCCTTTTCCGTCCATTATATTCTGTTATTATTTTTTAGGGGCGGAAGCGCCTAAAATGTCAAAGTTCCCATTAGCCTCACTTCCAGCTTTGGGTACTGACCATTCCTATCCCCCGCCCTCACGGACACTGGGCAATTCTGCGTACAAGGTGTTCATTTTCCTTTTATTTCTTCACAAACCTCCTCATGGTGGTATCACATTAGGGGTGGTGTTACAAAGATAAAGTTGAGAATTAGTAGCCACATATCGCATAAAATATAGAGAAAACGCATAAAAGCTTTTTTATACAACAGCCATCGCCTCCCGCCTCCCTGCAACGTTCTGCAACCTCGTCGTCTTCCGCTAGCTCTTTCCTGAGCCCAAGCACCACTGGAAGTCACTGGAAGCCCCACTGGGTGCCCCACTTGAAGTCCCGTAACGTGTCTTCAGCGGCATGGGGGAGTAGGGATGGCAAAATCGATGAACGATTAATCGATTAATCTATTAAATTCGCACCATTATTCGATTAATCGTCATCGATTTCTCCCTTTCAATTAATCGAATTAATCGATTAAAGCCATTCGATTAATGGATTACGCAACCCCCCCCCCCCCTCCCCATCACCGCCCCTTGACCGGAGCGTATGATTGCGAGGCGCGCGACGCCGAGACGCAGATGTGGAGCGCATATTTCTACGCAAGCAGAAAGAGCCCGGAGTCACAGGCGGCCATACCCCACAGAAATGAACCGATCTCTCTCGCCTACACCGTTTTATTTAACCCTCAGATTCTACTTGCTTCTTGTGTGTCACATTGTAATATGCGCTGCTTATTTCTTGACCGGTTCAGCTCTTATTGCCGTTGTATTTTACTCCTTGGCGAATTAAACATGATTTCTCACCAACGAGTGATCTAGTATGCCCCGGCCTTCTACTCTACTTTGGGGACAACGCAACGGGGAAAAAAGAGTGATGAAGCATGATGATGGAAATGAGAATGAGTGATCGGTATATACATAATAAGACATGAGAGCTTGCGCAAAGGGGACATGGACGCTAGTAATCATATTTCCTTACGCTTGATACTAACTAGCCCAACTATTCGCCTTAACGCCTATACACCCTTTGATAACTGTAATGCTAGTTTCCCTGCGATGCAGTTAGCCCAACTTATGGGAGCTATTCACTTCTGCAAAACAGCGTGCTATGACGTAGAAAATGTCGACTCAGCTCTCTTGAAAAGGCTCATAATAGTGAAAGCCCAGCACGTGTAACTGGGACCTCGCCTCCACATGAAACGTGACAGGGGCCGCCGTTAGTTGGGCGAGTATGCTGTGAAGGGAAACGCACTCAATGATTATGAAAAGGGTCTAATAGTCGCATAATGGAAAGAAGCCACTTTAGTTGCACTTAAGTCTAACAGTCGCTTTTCATAATCCGCAACTTTGCACATTCGTATACCAAACGTCTAGCATCCAGTCAATTCTATTGAAAAAAATGACCTTTAGCATTTGGTAATTCTGTATGGCCGCGTATTTCCGGTGAAATACAGCTTTGATCTATTGCTTGTACTCCCATGTCAGCCAGCCTAGAGGCCCCCGTCTACTGCTGTGGCACGAATGGAGTACAGTCGCGGAATACTATGTGTTATCTCTGATACATTAGACAGCGCTCACTCGCTCATTAGGCGCGATCGCGCTCAATCGAGCTCAATCGCGCTCATTAGGCGCGATTGGAAAGGTGCGCGCAGCGCCGAGTTAAGTCGGCGACGAGGTGAAACCTGTGCAGTATACTGCCACAGCTGCACCTTTTCTAGCCGGGGGAAAAAACTCGCCTCACTCTATTTCCCGCAGATGCCTGCACTTATGGCCTGTTTGAGGCCAGTATGTTGCTGTGCAATCTCGCATGAGTGACCTCAAGGAAGAGATCACGTCAGTTCATGGTTACAGTATTATCGAGGGCTTCCACAATAACGAACAACTGAGAAATGTTGCCGTCCCTACAAGAGCGAGCATATTTAACACTCCTTTCCTCCTCGTCTCTTTCTTTTTTAACCTTTCTCAGGATTTCCTAACCCTCGGCCACACTGCATCTTTCCGGTGCGACTTTCCAACCAGTGTGGTCGCCGAAAGCGCCTCCGATTTCGGTTCGCTCTAGTAGGCAGACTTCGAGAAAATACGACCTGCTGCCGAGTCGTCCGTGGATCATGGCCACCCAGGAATCTTGGATCCTTGACTACATCCAAAGACGACGGGCTTCACTGTGTTCAGTGGGCGAAAGTGCGAATTTTCACGCAGCCGCTAATGTGCACATGTGATCTCTAGCGCGTCGGATAAATATTTGCGTCAATATCAAACACAAGCAACGCCTCTCGCACAAGGCATCATTTTTGAAGCACTTATAAAAATGTCGATTAATCGATTAAAACACCACAGCGAAAGCAATTAATCGATGAAAGGCTAAATCGGCGAACGATTAACGATTAATCGATTAAAAAATCTAATCGACCATCCCTATGGGGGAGGCGATAACGGCAGACTGGGCACGTTGGCAGTAAAGCAGCATTTACCTAACGCGTCTAGTTCATGTCGCAGTGTACTAGGAGAGGGAGGGTGGTCTAGGTGGAGTGGGTAGGTTAACTTTACGACGTCGTGCTAGTTTTAGGTCGCACTCTTCGAAAGGAAGGCACCATGCTTCAGTGAACCCAGTGGGAGGACATTGCGTTGGCGTGCACGCTTGCTGCACAGAAGACGCGTAACCGTTACCGTGAGTGTAGCGGTGGGCACATGGTCGCAGACTGCCCTGCCCTTTCGTGTCATTGGACACTGCGCCTTGTCAAGCCGAAAACCATTTGCGAGCTATCTTCCCCCATTGCGGCTCTTCATTGCATTTCGTCGGTTCGGCATTGGTGTGAAATTCTTGAGCATAAGGTTGTCAATAGAGTTGACTGCAGTTTCTCAGCGGCGTTGTTCCTCTGCGTAATTTGTGCCACAGGGACCACGCTCACCTTCCTACGATATTATGCTTCTCCAGGTGCAGTGTATCTTTCCATTTCCCTATATTACCTGTACTCAACGGGTCCGAATTTCCGCTTTGTCGCTGTGTTTGACTGAAACTGGTTGTTCTGGTACGTCTCGAGCAGCATATCAGAGTATGTGGGCTTGTACGATTTCTTCGATGGCTCCGGCTGAAGCTGCTGCTCAATTGTCTTTATTCGGTTGTTGAAGCATCGAACCATGGGCGCCGCCAAGGGTGTTGCTGTGGGCAATACCACTTCGCATACACATGTCGGGATAGTACCGACATGGGCTGTCGTTGTACGGCTTTGGTAAGGACGCTAGATGATTTCGAAAGTCGAGTGGTCTGTAGAATGCGCCAGTGTTTCCGTACCTGTCTGCAAGGCAGCACTCGGAGCTGCTGCAGCACGCAATGCCCCGGAATTTACCTCTGCCTCTTGCTTTTATTTCGTCTCTGTCTTTTAGATGCGTTTAAAATGCAGGCGAAAAATTTACATGAACGTCATCCAGGTAACAAATGCATGTGGGCCATTTGAAACCTTGCAGCATGGACGTCATCATTTGTTGAAACACAGCGGGAGCATTGCCCATACGAAACGGCATAACCTTGAATTGGTAGAGCCCATCTGGAGTGACGAACGCAGTCTTTTCTTGATCTTGCTCATCGACGGAAATCTGTCCATAACCCAATCCAAGGTCAATTGATCAGAAGTATTGGGCACCGTCGAAACAGTTAAGAGCGTCATCGATCCGTGGAAAGCAGCAAACGTCATTTGAATAATTAGCTTTGAATGGTAGTAATGAACACAGAAGCGCCACTTGCCGTCTTTTTGTTTCAACAAGCATGACGGGCGAAGCCCAAGGGCTCGATGAGGGCTCAACTATGCCTTACGGAAGCATCGTGTTTACTACTACTGTATCACTTGATGCTCTGCTGCAGACACTCGATACAGTCGCGGCAAAGAGGGACACCACCGCCAGTGTATATACGCCTCTTATCAAGTGATGTTTGAGCCACTGCTCGATTATCAATGTCGAATATGTCGCGGTACGGAACCAAAAGGCTGTAAGGGCAGCTGATTGTTCAGGTGTGAGGTCCGGCACTACATGTGACGAAAACTTTTATCAGCGCAGATGGCGTCCTTTAAACGCGCTGGGGGATCTG
>CM023486.1:27880176-27940315 GCA_013339685.2 Hyalomma asiaticum
GTTGAGCCATCAGTGTAAAGCTGAAGATGATTCCTGTAGTCCTCATGCAGCATTAGTTCAAGATACGAATACAGGCAGTTTTCTGACGAGGAAATGAGAACGGCACGACTACCCACATGATAAATGCGCATGACAAGCACTTGTTCATGCAGCAAACTAAGCATATTCAATGAATAACAAAATAAGCAAAAAAGAGCCACATAATAATAACAGTTCTGTGGATGATGGTGCGGCTTGAGGGGGGCAAGCGCCCCCTTTGCTTTCCCGAACCGGAGGCCGTGTGCTCGAAAGACCGTGTGTTACTTCTTGGGCGGACCCCGCCGCCACAAGGTCACGGAGTCGACTATGCCTCCAAATATAAGCATGGTATGCGAATCGTTAGCACGTGTGGCAGCGGGGTCCGGGCTCTCTTGCTCGAAAGTGTCAGTGAAGGCGAACAAACGCAGCCGCCGAAACCAAGGAGTTCCCTCATGCACGCATACCGTGATGAATGCGCACCGCGCTCGCCGTGCCGCAGCGGATATCGAATTTCTTCCAAAGCTGGCCACGAAACGGCTGGAAAGGAGCGAGTCTCCTCTCCCACGCTCCGGGTACTGGCGCCGACAGTCCCTTGTGCTGCGCTTTGCAGGCCTAGGGGAAGTATGTTGACAATCTCGACTGTTTGCGATCATCAATTTGACACTTGTTTCAAAGTATTATTGTCTGTTCCGATTTATTAGGTTGAGATGGGACTTTGATTACGAATCAGTTATTGCACTCTGTTAGTACATTCTGCGTTGCCTGTTTGTGAGCGTTGATGAAATAAGGAAGTGCGCGCAGCCATAAAATAGAACCATCTTGCGTACGACAGGGCAAATTCGACGTCGAGCGGTGGACGTAGAATCGGCTGGAGGTCACAAGGATTTTTCGGACTAAGCAATTGTCTAAAATATTTGTGTACTCAGCGCTTGTACTTCTTTTTCGACTTATTCACGGTCTCGTTCTTGGGCATATAAGTTGTAGCTATATTGACTGAAATTAGTTTATATAAATACACGGATGTCTGTTTCCAATCTGTCGACGGCCACTTTCTCCTGCATCCCTATAAAGCTTACGGTTGGCCCATTAGCTCTCCACACCAAATGATTAAAAACATTAAGTGAAGATATCAAAACACGAGTAGTGGGAAACTTATGAGTGCAGGCTGTGTAGGCGTTTCAGCAGTGCTGTCAGGAGTGTTTGATTTAGCATAATTAAGCCAAAAGTGTGGAACGTGTTGATTTTACCTTGCCGAAATGGTTTGTGAGCGGTTCATTGTTGAGAACAGGTTCACGGACCGTCATAGATTTTTATTTATGCGAACTGGAATTTAGCCGGAGCGAAATGGAACGTGCTTGAATCAGAATCCGAAATGAATTCGTTTATTTCTTTCTTGCGGTTCGTCAAGCTGGTATCGCCGAAATGCGCCGCCCGTTGGCGCAACAAATCTAGCTCTCATTTTTGCAAGTACATGCAGCAAAAATATGCACGGGCAAAATTTACTACGCTTCATAACTTTTCAAGATTGCTGCATAAGCGGTTTTCGCCGAATTTCCGAAACATTTATAATTCCTTTAGAACAAAAAAAAGAGAAAAATCTGGGATCAGCTCTGCTACCTTCAAATTTCGGCTTAAGCTAGACCGCACAGCGCCTTTAAATATAGTACCAGACGGAAACCAGAAGAAAATCCTGAGTAGCCGATATTATTATATCAATGAAAAGAACGAAGTGGACCTGGGCAGGACATGTCGTGAGGAGGAAAGATAACAGATGGACAGTAAGAGCAACGGAACGGATACCAAGAGAGGGAAGACGCAACAGAGGCAGGCAAAAGGTTAGATGGAGCGATGAAATAAAAAAGTTTGCGGGCATAAAGTGGAACCAACTCGCTCAGGATAGGGCGTATAGGAAATCGTTGGGAGAGGCCTTCGTCCTGCAATGGACCTAAACAGGCCGATGACGATGATGATTATGATGATGAAACTTCCTAAATAGCCACAAAATAAGATTTAAGAGAAGAAAACAAACAACACACGCGGTCCTGCCCGTATCAAAGTGCAACGGCACGAAATGTATAAAAAGTAATGGTCATCCTTTTTTTTTGTTTCATAACCACTTACCATCAAACAAATGGAAATAATTATGTGAACAGAGTAAAATAATTGATGTTCGTTTATTGTAAGTGGTGGAGCAAGAATGCTATACACATGAGCATAAGCAACAAAAGGAGCCTGAAGACATGCGCTTACGGAGGAAGCAAATTCACAGAGACAGTCTTAACTAGAGAGTTGGTCCTTGCGATTCCTTTTTTCGGTAATTAGGTCGTGTTACATGACCTCTGAGAGCCTTAGTAAATTTGTGCGTCTGCGCTGCCGTAACATCGCCGCATTACAATGAACGTGCGTTCTTACGAGGAGATCTCGCGTTGGGCCGACACTTGTGGCTTCAACGCTGTTACGCGGCACCAGCGACGCTCCCCTTACATTTTTCCATCACCACACATGAATGTAACTGACACGCGCCGTAAAGGCGGTGATGCACGCTGTGACAAAAATACGTGCGAAAGAATAAACATGACGGAGAACATCCTACTTACCTAGAAAAACTTTGGAGATCCTCAAGTCGAACGGCAAGCCAAGCGAGTGCATAAAGAGGAATGTTTGATCGAGGCGATACGCTACAAATCCTCGAGTGTGCGACGTCAACGTCCAGGTGGTCGAAGTTGTCGCAGACCGCACTATGGGGTGTCGTCGAGCCTTTCTCTCTTCAAGGGTTGCAGAGTTAGCGTTTTCCTCTTCCAAACCACTTTGCGAGTGTGTGCACCGCGCTTGCAGCTTCTTGCCAGGAGCCCTCAGAAGACACAACACGAGGCGCTCGCAAGACTGGAATGAAGACTTTTCCACAAATCGCCCGTCCCCAGCAGCTTCCGAAGGACACGCACATGCCCACACACGCACGCACGCACAAGGGTAAAAAAAAAACGCCGTGCGCGGAACGACCGGAAACGACACAGAGCGAAGCCGTATGTCAGTGCGAACGAGGGACGAAGATTTGTGGTTTGACGCAGCGGGGTGAGGTGAGTAGTGGGGCGTCTACTGAAAAAAAAGGAAGAAAAAAGCACGGCTCCTTCTGCTCTCCGTGTCTCTGTGGAACCGCGCGCATTATGAGCGACGCCGGGGATGAAGCCGACTGCTTGTTGTTGTTTTGGACCCCAGTCCGAGACGGTTACTGTGCTTTGAATTCGTAGTCGCTACAGGTTTCTGGTCGTTCGAGGGGTTGGTACAATATAATGATAATGAAAAATGCATTTGCGGTAGTGTTTTTTATCAATGCAAGACTTCGTCATAGTCTAAATTGCACCTGTGCACGACCGCCTCGGCTCATACGAAGAATTCACCTACTGAGCAACGGCTGTCGTGTTCTGTTCTCTTCTTCAACTCGTCGGTACTTGCACCCTGCAGTAGGGAAAAACAGGACAAAGGGCGTATTTATCAGTAATGGCTGAGGGTCTCTACAGATCCCCAAATAAAGGAGGCTGCCTGTTTCTAAAATAGTTCGCGCCGAAGCATTCTTAGGGTGATAGACCTGGCGTATTGTTTCTTGCGTGCTTCGCACCGACATTTCTTGCGATAAGCAGTGCTCGGTGCTACAATATTCTAGTGGAGTCTTTAGGGCTCAGTACTTGTTGAGTGTTTGTTTAAGGAACCAATAATTGTCATTCGTGTGATCTATGTAAAGAACCTAAGATAGTCACTCCTGTGGTCTATGTTACTCTTTGTATACGGAGATCTTCTCAAGAATTTCGTAGCTGAGAGGTTGCTGCTACTCGAGCCAAAACATGATCGCATGCCGGCGCCCTTGCCCTCTGCAGGCAAGGCGAAAAGAAAAAACTCCGATGGCTGTGAAATGGAAATAAAAGGCACTCCACCACCGCACTCGGTCAAGCACGTTTGGCCGACGCACAAACGAGACCTCTGGCCAGCACAAAAGCGCGCGCTCGGCGCTACAGTCTCCAGTACAGAGAGGAGGGGCGGGGGAACGGGAGAAAGACAGGTTGCTCTGTGCGCGGTCGGTACCAGTATAGTTCAAAGGATCGCCCTCTCGCCGTGGTTCACGGAAAATGGAGGATAGATAAACGTAGCGCATCCGCGAACAACCTTGAATGGTTTGGTTTGTTAAAGGCACGTACACACAAACACACACAAAATAGAGAAAAATAAAAAAGAATAAAAGAAGCGAAAACACCACACAGAAAGAGTCGTTTAGTCTGACAAGTCATACTCCGTGGAAATCGTTGTCTAGAGAAAGTGCGCGGTGTTCAGCCAAGGGTACACAATACATATCTGCACACAATACATATCTGCACTACATATCGCGCCGCGCGCGCAAAGTGTAGATATGTATTGTGTACCCTTGGCTGAACACCGCGCACTTTCTCTAGACAACGATTTCCACGGAGTATGACTCGTCAGACTAAACGACTCTTTCTGTGTGGTGTTTTCTCTTCTTTTATTCTTTTTTATTTTTCTCTATTTTGTGTGTGTTTGTGTGTACGTGCCTTTAACAAACCAAACCATTCAAGGTTGTTCGCGGATGCGCTACGTTTATCTATCCTCCATTTTCCGTGAACCACGGCGAGAGGGCGATCCTTTGAACTATACTGGTACCGACCGCGCACAGAGCAACCTGTCTTTCTCCCGTTCCCCCGCCCCTCCTCTCTGTACTCCCCACACAAGAACGACGTTTGGCTTCAGCGGTTCCGCGCTGCACTGCGGGAGTCGTAGCACCAGGAATCAGCACCCGTTCTTTGTTATGGAGGCGCTGTGCGGACGCGGACGTCGTCTTGGACTGGCTTCTGCTTCCTGGACACACATCTGTATCCCCCCCCCCCCCCCGCCCCTTCTTTTATTTTATTTTTTTGTGAGCTCCCCCCTTTCCACCCCCCACTATGCATGTTCGTGAAGTGTATAAGACCATGCGCCCATGAGAAACCTTCATCTTTGAAAAAGGCTGGCCTCCAGCCGAAACGTCAGAATAAATCCTATGTTTGTCACTGTGTCTTTTTGATAGTATATTTATCCCGATAGCCAGGAAGAACTTTTTTTGAGATATATATATATATATATATATATATATATATAGGCACTGGATCTTGATTGACTTGCAATGAAGTGCCGGTGGGAGATTTCACTTGTGCATAGTTGAACCATGAGGATTCGTAGCGTGCGCGTTAACTAAATTAATCCGGAACTCGGCACGATCTACGATGAACCTCCCGTGCTTCGCCCACTCATCATCATTCACTCCGTGGATATTGTGTAATTTTTTTTCGGTGTACATGACAGTTTAGCGGAAACATGGGAGGCAACAGAGGAAAAGTTGTTAAACATGATTTCTAGTGGCTTTACCCCAGAACTTACGAAGGATGCGCTTGAGCGGGCTCATAGGATCGGTGCATTCACAGAAGAAAAATGCCGTCCTGTTATTGTGAAATTCCGTTCATTTAAAACGAAGCAACTAATTCTATTTCAGTCATTGAAGCTCAAAGACAGAGCTATCTCCGTAAGGGAAGATTTTTCTTTGGAAACGCGTCAAGCTAGGAAAAAGCTGCTTCAATTTGCAAAGCATCAGGGCTCGCATCACAAGCTTAGGTACAACAAACTGTACATTAACGGTCAGTGTTATAGCTACAGCAATGCTCATGACCGCGTTTCTATGGAAAATAGTTCTCGGGGACAGGCACTACTCCACGATAACGATTACCCTAATATCTGTGACTCATCACATAGTGTGCACGCTGATCGCTCCGCTTGTGCGCAAGTTCACAATCAGCAGTTAACCCGCGATGTCACCGTTCCACGACGCACTGCATCACAGGGATGCGCGAGGGGTAGTGGTTCAGTGTTGTTGTTGTTGTTGTGGCCTCTATAATTGGCACATACCCACGAGGGGGATTGGCCACACTACAAGTAATGATGTAAAGAGCAGGAAAATTAAAAGTCTAAGGCCGAAATCGTAGAAAAAATAAAAAGGAAGGAAGAACTTCTAATTAAAATTAATAATTAGAATTTACTAAATGAAACATGGGGATCGAAACCCTGTGGTCGACAGCACTAGCAGCGTAATCTTCCGGAGGCTTCGATAAATTTATGTAATGCTGACAAAACAGCGTGACGGCTTGTACCATCCTGAGAGGCACCAAAAGATAAAAGATTTGGTGTTGTTAAAGATAAACGCAGTTTATGGAATAATGAATTTAGATACATTCGGCGGAGTGAAGAAAATCGCCGGCAAGACAGAAGGAAGTGATCAATCGTTTCTGGCTCATTGCACAGCAAACAGAGGTTAGTTAAGGAGAAACCAGATTTATTAAGATAGAAATTTAGACTGGGAACTCTACATCTGAGACTCGCTATAGTCACTTCGCACTGACGTGAAAGGCATTTGTCCGTATTCCATGCAAACTGAAGGTGGCGATAGTCGTCCAAAGCTAGCAGAGATGTCTTAGTACATGTCAGTAGAAGAAAGCGTTTAAACCTCTCGGCTGTAATAAACGAAAAATTCGGCAGAACATTTAACACTGGGCCGTCTAAAGATGACGTTGCCAGAGAGTCAGCTGATTCATTTAGGAAAATGCCAGTGTGGCCAGGGACCCAGACCAAGCGGACCTCTGATATGTAAGATGGTACAAGTGTCGAGAAAATATTCAGTAAGGGTGACTGCTTTGGAGATGTTACATGCGAACAGACAGACAAAGCATCTGTAATAATGATTACTTTAGTCTGTCTCGGGCTCAATTTCCTAATCGCCAATGTAATAGCCAGAAATTCTGCTAGGAATATAGGGGTAAAATCGGGCAGCCGGAGTGCAAACGACCAATTCAACTGGGAGGAAAATATACCAACTCCAGCCTTCTCCACTCTTTGAGTTGCATCCGTAGCAATTACAAGATGCTCAGGAAACTGGGCGAGATGATCCTGAAGGCATCCTTCAAGAATACGTAAGGGAAGGAGCTTAGCATCTTTAGGGAAAATGTGGTCGAAATATAGATTATCCCTCAAGGACGATTGTGGCCTTAGGGGAGTAAGGTTCTGCATAGAAACTTGTATGTCAGATATCATATATTGGACGAAAACGACCTGAGGCCATTGATAACGTCGCCATCGGTTTCTAAAAAAGGAATCACTAGAAGTTATGAAGATTGACTGCGAACGGGAGAGTGGCGTGTCGTAGAGCTTTAGAAATGTTTGCACAGTCAATTGTTTAAACCTTGATTCCAGGGGTATCACCCGAGCTTCTAAATATAGCACGTTATTGGCCGCACATTTTGGTAGACCGAGACAAAGACGTAGGGCTTGCCTTTCTAACAAAAGTAGAGGTCGTAGCTTATAGGCCGCACTGCCGGAAAACAGGACGCAACCGAATTCCAAAATGGGGCGTACGTACAGTTTGTATATGATCAGCAATGTTGACCTTCGCATCCCGGTGCTTTTGCTACAGAAACGTCGCAACAGGCCCATGGCCCGCTCTCCTTTGCATCTGTTTGCTTCTATTTGCTGTTGCCAGCTTAGATTCTCTTCATATATGATACCTAGGTATCTCAATGTCGAGACTTGTGGAATCTGTTCATTGCCATAGTGAAGAGAAATTAATACATTATCTGTTTGTGGGAACACTAGTAAAGCGCACTTACCAACGTTAAGCGTGAGAGAGAGACCATTAAGCCACGCTTCAAGCTCAGACAAATAAGACTGCAAAATTTTGTATAATTCGTGAACATCATGGGACGATGAGAAAAATGCAATATCATCGGCGTACACATATAGTTGAACATTCTGATGAAGCGGCACAGAAGATAATAAAATATTAAATAACAGAGGGGACAAAACTGATCCCTGCGGCACACCCCTTGTTCGTTTAAATAAAGAAGATGTAGCTCCTTCCTGGAAACAAAAAAACTGCCTTTCAGAAAGAAATTCCTGAACCCAAGATACAATATAGTTTGGAACATTGCATTCGACTAATCTACAAATTAAAAGTCCATGTTCGACAGAGTCATAGGCTTTTGCTATATCCAATGTGACTAATGCTGAAATCTCTCCCGATAGCCTTGCAAGCCGTATTCGGCTTTCAAGGTCCACATGAGCCGACCATATAGAGCAACCTTGCCTAAATCCTATTTGTCTCGAAGAAAGGATGTTCTCACGAGAAATAAACTCATTGAGTCGAGCGTAAACAATTTTTTCAATTACCTTTACTATATTAGAAGTAAGTGAGATTGGCCGAATATTATCTAGATCGTATCCCAGACTTTTATTTTTCTGCACGAGCATTACTTTTGCGATTTTCCATGAAATTGGAATCCACGTATACTGTAGGGAACAGTTAACTATATTCAGTAGCTCATTTGGATATTGATCGTACATTAATTTAAGCATAGAAGTAGTAATACGATCCGGACCAGGAGCTGCTTGATGTGTAGTCAGCATAACATCTGCAAGTTCCGCCATGGCCACCTCCTGAAAATCGGATACTAAACTTTTAACCACTATAGGTGCCCGATATAATGAAGTGAACCGATTTTCAAGTCCGTTACCTATATTTTCTAACAAATCAGCTATTTCTTTAGGGGATAATACAACAGATAGCGAATAAGTATCTTGTTGAGGTGATGTTCTGTTGCGAATAAATCTAAAAAGAGCGGTTCTTCTATCAGGCCGCGACAGTAGCGAGTGCAAATTCTTCTTGTGATCTTCTTTAGCTGCTGCAACAGTTCTTTTGAATATTGCAGAACAAAATTTATAGTCCATCCATACTTTAGGCGCATAATTATGTTGCAGACGTTTCCATGCTGCTTTCCGTCGCCTATAGTTAAGCGTGCACGCCTCATTCCACCAAGCAGTGTTTGACGGGGAACCTCCAGCCCGTACCGAAAACTGTGCTGTCTCAATAGCAGAAGTCATACTGTTTATGACTGACTGAGCTCTCTGTCGCTCTTCACATCTACTAAGAGATGCTAAAGCCTCCTTCAGCGCAGTATCGTATGCTTTATAATTAATGAAGTAGCGTTGTCGTGTGACAGTGGCGTGGTGAGAGAGCATGATATCAAAGGTAATGGGAATGTGGTCACTGCTAGTTCCATTGTCAAATGTTGCCCAAGATGAGATAGCCAATTGATTTGAAGAAAAAGTTAGGTCTAACGCTGATGAAGAGCGCCCGCGTAAAAAGGTGATTTCACCTGAGTTGTGGCAATAAAAGTTGTTACTCTGTGTCCAATCCCACAGCCGCTTTCCACAACTATCTGTTTTTATTCCCCAAGAAGTATGGTGTGAGTTGAAGTCCCCTGCGAGTACAACCGCCTTAGAACGACAATTACGGAAAACTGAATCCAAATGATCTGTATTTCTCACTCCATTCGGGAAGTATGCATTAACCACTGCAAACGTGGAGGATCCAGGCAACACGAAATTTAATCCCAAAATTTCACAGTCTGAACAGGCATGTTCGAAAGTAACGGAAGCTTTATGAAAAATTTTCGACGAAACTAAAATTATCAACCCGCCACCCCTACCTGGGCGATCCAGGCGGAATGTTCGGAAATTATTAATAGTAAATTTCTGATGTGTAGAAAGCCATGACTCTTGAAGTAAAATAATATCAGGAGCTATTTTGTGTACTAGATAAAGAAGGTCAGTGCAACCGGCGAATACAGAGCGGCAGTTCCATTGTAGAACCTTTATGCGAGCTATTATTAACTTAAGATAGTCGACTCGACTGCAGAACGCAATACGTCCTGCTTCTGTTTATCAGTATTAGAGCCTTTCTTGGGCTTCAACAAGGATGACTGTGTTGGAGATAATGGGGTACTCCTGCGCTTATTAGCAACGTTTCCCAACCTCATCTCTCCGAAAGAATTACTGGGTTCGGCGTTAGCAGGTGATGGTGAGCTGGCAACAGTGGGATTATTTTGTACAAATTCCATTTGATTCTCACTGTATGAATGGCGTTCTGGACACGCGGGTCCACCAGCAGCAGCGGCAGCAACCGGGAAAGAGTTACATAGGCTGTTTAACCTAGCGGCTAGCATCTCGGTCAAGCCTTCAGCGAATGTATTGAACAGACGTTCCATGAGGATAGGTATTGCCTTATCAATTGCTGTAGTAACAGCAGCAGAGACTGTAGCCTCTAGAGATATGGACTGGCGAGATGCAACTGCTGCATAGCCACTATCACGCTCTTTAATCAACGATACAGCCTCTGCTCGGGAACAATGCCGTTTCTCAATGATCTCAATGACTTGCAACTCGCGGCCTCGGGCCGGGCAACTGTTGTCTGAAGCAATGTGAATTCCCTCACATAAACAGCACAAGGGAGTTTCCACGTTGCAGTCTGATGTGGAATGCGTTCCACCACATTTTACACATCGCGTAGCGGACCTGCAAGCGTTAGCACTGTGTCCAAACCGCCAGCAGTTCCGGCACTGCAGTGGTCGTGGAGACAACGCCTCTACACGAAACAAATACGGCCATGCCTTCACTTCAGTCGGGCGCGTTAAACCGGCCAACGAGATGATAACGCTCTCAGTTGGGACCCGTGTATCGCCTACAGACCTATTACATCTGTACACTGAGACGACATCAGCCGGTGCAAGCATCTTTAAGAAAGCCTCTGGCGAGATATTTGTAGGTACACCACGAACAATGCCTTTCACGCAAGCGAGGTGAGGTGGTATAAATGCACGAACCGAAGTGTGCGCGAACCTTGTGCAGGCAAGCAAGTCGGTCAAGCACTCTACATTGGATGACCTGCACAAAATACCAGTTTTGCCAAAACGCCTCACCTCCTCAATGTCAAGGTACCTGCCGGTTATTTTGCGTAGATCCTGCTGGAAAAGCTCCGACTCACTCAGCCGAATAGCTCCCCCATCGGTTGGTACAAGCGCCACAGGCAAACTGCTTACTCCATTCCGGAAGAAACTCTGTAGTGGTACCGACTCAGTAGGGCGACTAGCCGACCAGGGCGAGCCCTGGCCGGGACCGGAAACCGGCATGCAGAAGTACCTGAAAAGACAACAAATAAATCTAAGTAAAAAGGAAGACTAGAAACAATTAAACGTGGCCAATCCCCACTCGAAAGAACACCAGAGCTGCTGCGTGGCAGCGACCGTCTGTCTGGCTTCTTTTCTTTTTACCAATATAAGAAGTATATTACCAAAGCGAGATGAACTTGATTCTGCGATTGATTCCTGTGATGCCGATGTTGTTTTACTAACCGAAACGTGGCTTTCTTCCAAGGTAATGAATATGGAACTGTTTAACTGCAAAAAGAGGTTTAACGTATTTCGCTTGGATAGAGGCCAAAGATATGGGGGAGGTGTTTTAATAGCTGTTGCGGAAGATTTTGTTTCATCGCCAATTCATTGTCCAAGTAACCTGGAACTAGTCTGGGTTGAACTTTGTGTACGTTTTAAGAAGACGATTTTGGGCATATGTTACCGTCCCCCCTCTTCGTGTTCAACTTTCGCTGACGAATTGCATGACGCGCTTAACATGATCACTGTACGCTTTCCCAACATTCCTATCCTTTTAGCTGGGGACTTCAACTACCCCACTACTGTGTGGAATAGTGCAACGCCTTATCTTAGCCCTTTCTCGACTGAATGTAACAAGTTATTAACGACCTGTTTGGATTTCAACCTGTCACATCTTGTCTCTGAACCTACTCGAACTACTTCAACTACATCCAGTATTTTAGAACTCGTTCTAACTAACGTACTTCTTTCTTCAGTCATGCATCTACCTGGCCTCGGTGATCATTCCTTGCTCCGTTTTGATGTTGAGATTCCAGTATGTAGACACATTAATCAGATAAAACACATTAGGAACTATAAACCGGCAGACTTCAATGCGATTAACCGTGAACTAGGTCTTTTTCTGGATGAATACTTGCCGGATTTTTCACTGCGTTCTGTCGACGCTAAATGGGAATTGTTTAAGGGCACCATTGAACGTCTTACTAACGTTTTTGTGCCGCTTAAGTCTCTGAGGTGTGACAGAGAATCGCCTTCGTTTAATAAATTTTTGAAAAGCCTGTCAAATAAGAAGAAACGTTTGTTTCGCTCGGCAAAGGTGTTGAATTCTAAGGTGCGCTGGGAATCCTACTTTTTCGCGGCTGCTGAGTACAAAGCTGCGTTAAAAAACGCCAAGGATACATTCCGCAACCAAACTTTGCCTGCTATGCTGATTAACAATCCTAAACAATTCTGGAACGTCATAAATAAGAAGGACACCACCTCATTGCTACTTACAACCCCTGATGGAGTTTCATTCCCATCAAACGAATCTGCTTCTGTTCTCAACAATGTCTCTGCGGCGGCTTTTTCTAACGATGTTTCTTGTGATAACAGCGACTACCCTGTTTTCGACGCTCCTCGCATGGACCCAATTCAGAGCATTCAGAGCCCCGGGCATTCAGAGCATTATAGAAAATCTTAAACTTTCCTCTTCCTGTGGCGTTGACAACATTAAATCCAAATTTTTTATTAATGCCAAGTCGTACTGTTCCATAATCCTTACTAAATTGTTTGAGCAATCGCTTGAAGGAGGTTGTATTCCCAGTGATTGGAAAGTTGGGAGGGTCATTCCTCTGCACAAGTCTGGAAATAAACATTGCCCTGACAACTGTCGACCCATTTCCCTCACCAGTATACCGTGTAAAATCATGGAGCACGTCATATACTGTCATCTCGTCTCTTTTTTAGAATCTAATAACTTCTTCAGCACAGCCCAGCACGGATTCCGTAAGTCATTTTCATGCGAAACCCAGCTCATTTGTTTCACACATGACCTTCACTGCATCCTCGATCACGGATCTCAGGTAGACTGCATATATTTAGACTTTTCAAAAGCGTTCGACAAAGTCTCACATGGGCTGCTATTTCTTAAATTACGTAATCTTAACATTGACCCTAATGTACTTGCATGGCTGATCTGCTTTCTTTCAAACCGCTCTCAATCCGTAACAGCCAATAACATTGATTCACGTACCTTACCTGTCCGTTCTGGCGTGCCTCAGGGGTCCGTTCTCGGGCCCCTCCTCTTTCTCATCTATATAAATGATTTACCGTGTAACATTTCATCTTGAATAAATCTTTTTGCTGATGATTGTGTTATTTACCGTGAAATTAACGACAATAACGATGTCTCTTGCCTTCAGTACGACATTAACAAGGTTCTGGATTGGTGCAACTCTTGGACTATGAAACTAAACATTAATAAGTGCAAGCACATGCGCACTTCTCGTAATTCCAATGAACCTCCTACTTACCACATTAACATGTTACTCTTGAAACTGTGTTGTCTTATAAGTACCTCGGTGTTCACATTTCTTCTAACCTGTCCTGGAAAACTCACAACGATCATATCATAAATAACGCCAATCGCATGCTTGGGTATCTTCGCAGGAACTTTTCTCAATCATCCAGTTCTATTAAATTACTGCTTTATAAAACACTGGTTCGCTCGAAATTACAGTACTCTGCATCAGTCTGGAGCCCTGGCATTGATTCACTCATTTCAGACTTGGAAGCTATGCAAAACCGTGCCTGTCGTTTTATACTCTCTAACTATCACCGAACAAGTAGCGTAACCGCCATGAAATTAAGTTTGTCCCTCCCTTCTCTCTCTCTCATTGCAGGTCTGTAGCTTCATTATGTCTTTTTCGTAAAATTTACTACAACGGCTATCTGAAAATCAAATTACTCACAAGGCCCTCGTACATATCAGCTCGCATTGATCACCGCAATAAAGTTGGGATTCCATCTTGTCACACTAATTGTTTCCATGAGTCATTCGTACCCAGAACTTGTGCCAATTGGAATGCCCTTTCCCATGACGTTCCTGACATAGCAGATATTAATATGTTTCGTAAAACAATTGCTATCTTGTGAATATATTTATGCTTGTTACTCTTTGTATAATTTCTTCTTCTCTTGTCAAAATTGTTCTCGTGTATTCCCACTGTTTTTTCCTTTTTGTCTTGTTGTGAGTTTTCGCCAGCCACTTTGTACTTTTTGTTCCTTTATGATTTGCTGTTCATTGTATTCTTTATGTATCCCCACTCCCCTCTGTAATGCTTTCTAGCCCTGAGGGTACAATAAATAAATAAATAAATAAATATATAATATATAACTACCACTCTGCAAATGTGAAAATTTTCTTTCACTCTCTCCTTGGGCACCAAACGATAGCGGCAGTTATAGAGCTCCTTGCCTAATTTTTCCTTGCACTGCAAAACAATGTCAAGGTAATGCTACCTTAACATTGTTTACTAGTTGACAGACACTAAACGTATAAAGCCCTTCGTAAAAGTATAAAGCCCTTCGCTGTGACACTAAACTGTAAAGCCCTTCGGGTGGTAGAAAAAAATTCTCTTTGCTTTTGCTAATAATGCCAGGTATTCTTTGGCTATACTTTTGTACTTGTACCAGGCCAGATACAAGTTTGACTGCCTGGCGGTACAAAACTATTGTTTTTTTTATTTTTTATATATTTTAGAGTAACATTAAACCATGGAAAACGAGATTGTTGGAAAGTGCAGTTTGATCAAGTCCTGCATCTTGGATTTGAAGATAGCCCAATTAGATTCGGTGAAATGTTGATCGTACCCCGAGGAAAATTCGCTATAAAAGGCAGTTAAGTCGTTGTTCATAGCTGCATAGCCGGCTCTCTCGTCAAGAGTCAGTAATTTCATTGATTTCACGCTTTTTTATTCACGTTACACGGAAATGTAGTGTGGATCGCGGGGTGATCACTGAGATCACTAATATAAGAAAGAGAAGAGAAGCTATCGGGATGTGACGTAAGCAGAAGGTCAAGGATGTTGCTTGAACGATCAGTTGTGCGCGTAGAGTGAGTGGCAAGCTGTGACAGACCGAACGTAAGGCACGTGTGTGAGAACTCATTGGAGACATTATCTGTGTGTTTTGACAGGCGGATAACTTGAACCAGTCAATGGAAGGAAGATTGAAATCGCCAAAAAGCAAGATCGGAGTATTAGATGTACTACCTGGTGTAATACGTCATGGAAATCGGATGCAAAGGAACTATCAGAACTGGGTGAACGGTAACAAACGTCAATGAGCACGCGCGGCGTGGTTGCGTGGCTGCGGACGTACAACATGCCCACAGGTGTTTGCACGCTTACAAGGGAACATTGCAATTGACCATTAGTAGCTATTAGTACACCGCCACTGCAAGTGCTCTCCCTATCTTTGCGGAAGATATCGAACTCAGGTAGGTTGGGGAAGAGCTCAGCATTTGCCACCAAAGAATTCAGCCAAGTTTCGGTTATTAGTACGACGTTGCGGAAAGAGGACAAAACGAGGCTGTTAATGGCGTCACGTTTCGGTAACAGGCTACGAATATTACTGTAAAGAATTGATACGTCATATTTAGGCTGCTTAACTGGATTGCTGACTTTCATTGCTAATTGCTAACGTTTATGCTCGATAACAGCCTGAGTAGAATGATCAAATACGTAAGTTTTGTTACCGCAGATAAGCTTATCGTAGCGCAGTTTGATGGGCACGTTTTGAGTCTTTCGGAATTCAACCAGGCGTCTACGGGCCAAGCGCGTGTGAGGGGGAAAATCTTCACTTACACCATAGGTTGTACCTTTCAGCTTGCCGCCTCTAGAAAGAATGTGGTCTTTCTCCTTGAAATGGGCAAACTTGACAATGATTGGACGATTCTTTCCGTGTTTAAAAGCGCCAAGCCTGTGAGCTCTTTCGATGTCACGCGTTTGAACAGCGATATCAAGATTTTTTTCGCAGTGCTGGATGAGTAATTCCTCGGAATCACGCCATGTCTCGGTTTGTTTGTCAGCGAGGCCATAGAATACCAGGTTGCATCGGCGAGATCTACATTCCGTATCTTCGACGCGAGCAGCCAGCCGACACACCTGAGCGCTGCAGTTGTTCGCGACTGTCTCTATATTTTCAAGCTGCAGATTGATACCTTGAATTGACTTGAGGTCGGATTCACTCTTGTCGGGCCTGTTATTGATGTCATTAAATTTTTTTTTCGTTTTCGGACAGCGTCTCTCTAATAGAATTTAGTTGTTCGATCATAGCTGAATCCCCACCTTGTAACACTTTGAATATTTCAAGTAACTCGCCCGACGCCTTAGTAGCGGGGCCGGGATTAGTTTCTACATCATCGGCTAACACGAGCACTCTCATTAGCATGCATGTACAGTCATATATTATCACAAACGATCGCCGTGGGCTCGAAAGCACGAACAGGGTACGAGAACTAGTACGTTTAGCATAGAGGCAATGTTGATTTGTTACCTGTGTTACGATGAAACGAAGCCAGTTAGGGCAACCCATTCTTAACGTGCCGCCGGGCCCACTGATCGCGGAGATGGTTTCACCAGGTTTTATAGACTTTTCCAAGGGGGAGGGTAAGATGCTGGTTGCAGATAGCACGTTGTAAGTCCGATCCATGCGCCGGTAGCACGACCAAAGATGACCCTGCTTCGGCTACGATCCTGTGCAGACTTCTTGTGCAGGCGTGAAGTCATCACGGCGATCCTGGTAGAAACTGCAGTCACTGTTCAGCGTGTCTGCAGGTCCGGGGAGCGGAACGCCGGCATCCTGTAGGACACCGACGGACTGCCTCTCGATTCGAACCGGCAAAGGCTGCCAGAAAAACACGACGAGCTGCGTTACGAAGAAACGAAGCCAGTTAAGGCGACCCATTCTTAACGTGCCGCCGGGACCACTTAATAAGCAGTTCCATTTATGGCGTATTCCTTATAATAGAAGCTTAGCTCTGATAGACAACGTCCTGCACACATCGTGCTCGATTTAAGAAGTGGCATAGGAACGCATTTATAGGCTGGCATATCTGAATCGAAACACTATTGTTAACCGTGATTATCGTCGGCGAGCTCAAAATGCTCATTCGGGCAACCACTGTCGAGCTTGACGCGCCCCATACTGAAATATCAGTAGTCCGAGCGCGCTTTACAGCTCCGTTAGCAGTCTGCTCCGGAAATCACAGTCATGTCATAGGCAGTGCTGGTGAAATAGCAGTAGTCAACACGAAACTGACAGCCACTGTTAGCAGCTTGCACGCCAAAGCACATTCATGTGGTTGCATTGTTTATTTTGGTTATCTGGTTCACAAAAGTAATGCGAATAAGGGAACTAATATGAAACATCATTAGCTTAGTGAGGCCGAAAATGCTCATTTGGGCAGCCACCATCGTGCTTGACGCGCGACATAGTGAAATAGCTGTAGACGGAACACGCTTTTTGGCTCCATTAGCAGTCTGCACTGAAAACTGAAGTGTTGTCGTGGACAATTTTTAATTTATTAATTTCACTCAGGCAGGTAACGTGAATGCAAGCAAAATTATTAACGTGATTAACTTTGCTAGCATTTTTTGTCATATTTACATACAAGAAAATTGCTCAGCAAAGTTGAACGTGTCTTAAAGGGTCCCTAAACCACCCCCTACATTTTTTTAACATTTCAAGTTAACATGCGCATCAAGTTGAAAATGCCGTCACGATGAACGATGTCAAATGCGGCAGCGCTACGCGCCGCGCCCACGCCACAAACTCGAAAAACAATCCCGTGCGCCTCTCTGGCCAGTTCCAATATACCAAAGTTAGCCGTGACGACATTGTGGTTTTTGTTGACGTCAAAAGAGTTCGAGCTCCGCTTATTGGTCGAAGGAGAACGTCGACTTCCGGTTAGTCTGCTAGCAAATGCACGCGCTCCCTGCCTGTCTGTTTTCCTCGTCGTGTGTCGTTCGTGTGGTGTTCGCGTGTGAATTCGCAAATGCACTACGCTACGCAAGTGCAAGTGAGGTACAGCCGACTAGAAACTGCAGCAAGTGTCGGAACACGAAGGATAGCGCTAACAGAGAGCGTTGGCACAGCACCATCAAAACACTTGCGCGAACGTGGGAGCCCGGCGGAGGCGCGTCAACCGGACGCGCGCCATCGGCGATGTATGTCACGTGACATTCTGAGGAGCACTCGGCGAGGAGGTGGCACCGGCCAGCGGCCGATTGGCGCAGGAGAGAGCGAAACAGACAAGCGCCACGTTTTAATAATCAAACGCGTGTAACTCGGCTATTTCGGCACCGTTTCGAAAAATTCTTGCGGCTACGTGTTCGTTTCGGACACCGGCACAAAAGCAACACTACAACTAAACTTCGACCTCTTGGTGGTTTAGGGGCCCTTTATTGGGTCGCTCTGTTCATTACAAGCCGTAGGCAAAGTGACGGACAGATTCAGACAGTGATATTGGTGAAGGTAATAAATGGTTAAACTTGCAAAATCTCTCATAGCACTGCACTGCTGGGCTCAATTCACTAGAAAAGTGCGTTTGTAATGATAAAAGCGTCAAGACAGGAAATGATACCCCACTGCACAATGTTATATACGCCTACTACCAGATGTGACGGGCAGCGAAACCATCTGTTTACTAAGACTGAATGCAACAACATAGGAACGTGCTGTTTCACAATATGGCACCCTTTCATGTGCGCTTCTGGCAAGCTGCCTTATGCATTGATGCATAAAAAAATTAACAGGGGTAAGAGACGACGTAACTGTGCAAGCCACGTGATGCTTATAACATTTTGTATCTGTCAATATTTCTGTTGTCCCAGCTGATAGAACTTTCTTTAGTGCAAGTTGGTTCATCACGTTGCGACAGCAGCACGAGAAGCAAGGTCAGAATAGTAGGAGAAAACAAAGCAAGATGGCAGACTGAGGAGGCAAGGTAGACGAGGGAGAAAGGCTGTAATGACATTGAAGAGGCCGGCCCTGCTATTCAAAGGACTTGGTGCTTTGAATGAGACGAGTAATGAAATTGTAAAGAAAGTTGTGGCTGCTGCATGCTTACAAGAACAAACGCAAAAACAAAAGGACAGAAATGGGAATAAACATATACACGCACGGAAGCACTCACATATTCACACACATGCACACAAACGTGAGCTCGAAAACTGAGATCTAAAATACAAAAAAGGGTAAAATAAACAGATACAAACACGCAAGAAAACACGCACACACATTTAACGCAGACGCGAGTAGAACTATTAGGAGTCAGTTCACAAGCAGCTGTGCCTACTTTGTCGTACTTCTTTTAATGTACATGTGTCTCTCTTGCCCTCCCTGTCATAGGATTTTAGGCGCGAAGCTCCTTAAGGCGCGGGTCGTGCGTCCCCGATGTATGTAGTAGGTAGCCACCTCTCGTTTAGTTCTTGGAATGTCCGCTAGATGGCGGTACTTGTATATGAGCGCTGGAGGTGCCGCTTTTCTCCGATTAGCTGCTGCGCGGGCCTGCGCCGCGAGCGCTCCTCTCATTCTCCTGGATCGTCGCCGTACGCGTCGGATCGCGCTTCATGGACCATGGACGAAGAGAAAAAAATTCCGAACGTTGTGTCCGAAGCGCGGTATCGAACCAGCGACCTCACGCTTCCGAACGCGCGGCGCTAGCCACTACGCCACGAAGCGCACATGGACACATGCACCACGATGGCAGTGAACACCCAATATTAACGAAAGACTGCGCGTTTTTAACGCGTTTGTGCTAGAGCGTTACGACCCGTGTAAGAAGCTGGTGTAAGACGCTGAGGCCTCTCTGCCTTTTACTCTCTCAGCAGTCATGTGATGGCGTCGGCAAACGCGGTGCGCGTTCCGGCCGGTGTAAGGGGCTGCGTGAGACGTCTTTACACGATGATCGACTGGGCGAATTGCACGGAAGATTCATGGTTTACCGATGATTCCCTCCGGAGCTTCGCCCACTCATCATCATTCACCCCGTGGATATGCTGCGATTTTTTTTAGTAGCGACACGTCACGACAATCGAAAAGCAGCGCAAAGCTGTGTTGTGGGAAAGCAAGTCGAGCGCAGGCAGCACAAATTATGCGTGATTGTGTCACATTAGGCATTCCACAGCTGGCGCGTGCAGTGAGCGAAGAGTTCTAAGCCACACAGCAGCGCGAATTCATGCCAAGATCCCTTGCAGAGGCGCAAGTGTTTCAGTCACAATTTTTTATTAGCACTGAGGCTGACATTAAACAACCACTGCTCCGTTAATATTCTAATGACATTCGTTCAAGCACCTCGTGTTCTTCACTGATTGTTAGCATTGGTCGAAACCTATCAATAGACAGTGCTACACAACACTCGAACGACGCTGCTAGAAGCTCGGTTATCTTATCACACTGCTGCCAATGATCGGTTCTTTGCGCACGGAGCTGGCAACAACGTATATTTGCATTGGAGGTTGCTTTCGCAAATCTTTTCCGTTCAGAAACTCGTAGGTTGGGTTCGTCCGTGCACGCTTTATTCATTAATCCTGGTAATGGTTTTCGCCACGTTCACGTCGATCATTCGCCATGTCGGACGATAAACACAGGGCCACAGTACACAAACACAGCCGCCGCTCACAGTAGGTACCAAACTTTGGCAAACTCTCCTCCATCGTAACTTCACGTAGGATCAAAACAAAACACCATGGAACAAACACACACTATGTTTGTTTGCAGTGGTACGTTAACGCAGGATCCTGTTTCCAGACGAAGCGCAGCGCAGCGTCAACGATGTTCGCTGCATTCTCTCATCGCCGGCTCATGGCTCAGAACAAACCCACGGGGCATAAATTGTGCATCCTAAGCCCACAATAATATTTTTGGCATGACAGACCACCACGAAAAATTCGAATTCACACTGACGAAGGGAGACGCACACAGCTGACGCGACTCGGCCAGGTCGACGCAACGGCGGCCATGCTGTTCTCCGACGGCGGCGACCCCGGCCCTCCGGCTCATGACGTCACCTGAAATGCGCGCCTATTGCCGGAGGCTCGTGTTCATCCGCCTTTGAGGGGAGAATGCTGCTGCCTTCTTAAGTTTTACCCAACTATATAACACATTGAGGGGATAAAGGGAATTGTGTGGATGGCTGCATGCAATGTTGATAGAGCGCACGCTCATCGCTGTACGCTCGGCACTTAAACGAAATATGCGCTACGGTTTCAGTAGAGCCACAGTTGCTGGAGTGCGGGCATGTCTCCTAATGGAAGCGGTACGGTAAATCGTTTGAATATGCAATGTTCAGCCGAAGTCGATGATACAAAGTTTGCAGATATCGAGGAATGGTGAGGCCGGTGAATCGCCGGCTTATCACACTTTGGCCTTGGCGGAGATGGCCGGCGGTTCGCCAGTTTCGGAAGCGGATGGGTTAAAGCTTGACACTTTCTGACAAGATTAAAAGTGGCAGTGGGTATGGTGACAGACGGAGCTGCTTCACATAAAGAGAAGACTACTGGTCCTGATACGCGCGTCATTCGAATGATTAATCAGTCGCTCAGCACCAGTGAATGCCATGTTCCGGTCGATGTGCCGGAAAGACACCTACCTGTGCCCGAATTTGCGCACGTTTCTATTATTACAGCATCTCGCACGTGCCACGAGGTCAACACTGGCACGACACATCCGATGAGGCAAACTACTGATTGGGTTTCTCTAACCGTAAGAAAGATTTCTAATGTGCAGGTTTGCGAAAGTTTAGTAAAGGGGGTAATGCATGAGGTGAGTAGCTCTTCGGTGGCTGCATTGATACACGTGAGGAACCGCTACGACCTTGGGAGGGATTGGGGCATGTGTGCGCCCTGCGTCCCGCTGTACAACACACGTCGTAGGCGGGGATTGTCCTGAAATATGGCCTGACAGTGATTATTTCAGAGTTGTAGTGGATGGTCTATGGCTTGCACTTCCCGAAGATGAGCCGGGGACTTGTTCGACGACTGAAACTTGCGAACATAAAGGAAAATGCCCTGCCTCCATTGAATCCTATCCTTCAGGGTTGCAGCAGTCTCATGATTAGCTATGGTGAAGACGTCATAGCAGACCTCATCATCAAATTCTTTGAGATGGCCGCGGATGGTCACATCCCGTTTAACCGGGTGGAGGATGAAGTCCCCAAGTAAGCGGTCGACCACGTAGGCGTTCTAGGTACTTGTGACAATAATGTCGTGTCGTGAGACGAGAAAGTGAAGTTTATTAAATAGACGGTCGGCTCGTACAGCTCAGACGCGAGGCAGTTTAAACTTTTTTTGTCGACTTCTCTGCGTCCATCTCCACGCGCGAACACCAGATGGCACATGTCCCCTCTTTCTAAAGCATCGACTCCCTGCTCGGGAAAAGAGAAAACTAAAAGTACACATGAGTACACGGGTCAGCCAGCGAGAGTCGATGTCCATACGAGAAAGCGAAAAAGCGCGGCTGCGCTTGGAAAAATAGAAATAGGTGTGTATGGAAGTACCCAAGGACACCGAAGAGAATAGGAACGTAAAATTCACACGGGAAGAGATGAACGGCGAAAACGCAATAAGTACTGTGTGAAATACCTCTTGAGCCGTGCGGCGTGCACAGTTTCAGGCCGAAGCTGTCGACTACAAGGCATGACAAGGTCCGGAAGCACCTCGTAAGTTAGATGACGAATACCTTTCAGGACCATGTACGGCTTAAAATATCGGCTTAGGAGTTTTTAAGACAACCCCGGCCGTTGGATAGGAATCCACACCCAGACTTGGTCGCCGGGCCAATAAGCAACGCCTCCATGGCGGAGGTTGTAGCGTCGTACATCGGCGCCTTGCTGGTGGCTGACGTTTACGCGAACCAGTTGGCGGGCTTCCTTGGGCGTATTGAGTGCATTCGTCGGTGCTTGGAGACCGTTCATCGCTTTGGTCGCACGGAAGCATGGCATTAAGCATCGTTTGGACGCTTCGCCCGTAAAGAAGACGGAAAAGCGAAAATCGAGTCGTTTATTCCGTTGTATTGTAGTAAAAGTGATGTACGGGAGAATCTCGTCCAATGTTTTCTGCTGGATATCTACGTAGAGCCGCCAACTTCCTAACTGGAGTGCGCGAGCGGAGACCGTTTTGTGCGTCAGCGCCGCATGACGGAGCCAACTCGCAAAAGGTTCGAGGCTATGCGCCCGCCGACTCCACGCGCTCGGCTTCGAGCGTCGTCTGCTAGGCTGTTTTTTTTACGGAAGGCACGCCCCTATCAGCTTGATATCGACGCCCGTTTTCGGAACACCAGATACGAGCGAAACAATTCGCCTAGTCGTGCTGTCTGTTCGTCTAAATCAGGCAGATAAGGGCTTGCCTACCGCATAAAAGAACAGCGTAGCAGACGACGGTTGAAGCCGAGCGCACGGCATCGGCGAGCGCATTGCCTCGACCCTTTTGCAAGTTGGCTCCGTCATGCGGCGCTAACGCACAAAGCGGTCGCCGCTCGCGCAATCCAGTTAAAGAAGTTGGCGGCTGTACATTGCCAGGATATCTGGTATGGTTTAGTTCAAGCGCTCCGTTTGGCCATTAGTTTGGGGATGGTACGTTGTTGTTATGCGGGGAATCGTGCTGCTTAGTCTGAAGATTTTCTGTATCATTTGCACTGTAAATGAGGTCCCTCTGTGATTACGCGTAACGGGGCGCCATGCCGCAGGACGATCTGGTGTAGGAAGAATCCTGCGACTCCAGAAGCCGTGCCGCGGGGTAGGTCTTGTGTCTCGACATAACGAGTTAAGTAGCCCGTTGCAACTTTCTTCCACTTGTTGCCACTGGACGATAAAGAGAAAAGTCCAAAAAGATCCAATCCCACGATGTCCAACGGTGTCTCGGGTGGTGAAATTGGTTGCAATAATCCCGGAGGTTTCACAGGCGGGGTCTTACAGCGTTTACACTCGCGACAGCCTTTCACGTAGCGGTCCACGCTAGATGATAGTGGTGGCCAGCAGTACGGCTGGCGAACTCGTGCGAGTGTCCTAGAATAGCCCAAGTGTCCTGACGTGGGCTCGTCGTGGCATCCCCAGAGCGCAGTAAAGGGAAATTTACAGGCGCTCGAGAAAGCGCGTCGATGTCTTCGTGTTTTCGCTCTGACCTGTACATAATCATGACCTCGATTCCTGCAAGAGCAAACTCCATCGACCAAGGTGGCCAGACGGGTCTCTGAGGTTGGCCAGCCAGCACAGCGAGTGGTGGTCAGTCACCCCTTTGAAGGGACACCATAGAACACCTATATACCCTGCTTTATAGAACGGAACCTGTACATTCCACTGTAGAAAACAAATAGGGGTAACGGTGGCGTAGTGAAAGCGAACGAAGATGGCGCTTCAAATACTATCATCATCACCGGGAAAAGCCTTGTTTTTGTTAGTTTGCGTAGGCGCCCTGCTGTTCCCCCCTACCTACCTCCCCCCTTCCCATTTTTAGCTCAGCTGTAGTAATTTGCTTATTCCTCTCGCTAAACCGCGGCTCGCGTGTGTACTTTTTGTACAAAGCTACTGTAGCTTATCGCCAGGTGACCAAACAGGCCTCGACTGGCGAAAACAACGTAAATCATGTAAGGTTTGCATAGTTTATTGCGGTACCACAGCTGGTACAAAGAACGTCCAGTACAGTGCACACATGGGCCAACCATTCGCAGTTGCGTCCAAACAAAACACATACATACTGAGTGTGCTCCAACTTGTGCATAACCACGCTAAACACTGAAAAAATATGCATGCATAGACGGGATATCAGAGTGATCCAACGAATGTTGCTCGCTTATTGCTTTGCACCGTCCCATTCTGTTAGCGCAGATTTTAAGACAACGGGCGCGAGTAAATCTACGATGCAGAATCCGAAACGTGCGCAACGTTGGCAGATGTCACAACACCGATTTAGGTGTGCTTAGTTAACGTTACCTAAACGATAGCGGATGTTCTTTCTCTGTAAAAAGATAAACGAATGCGTTAGAAACAAGAAGCGTCATGCTGTCCCGAACACGATAGGCACGAATTTCAACTATCAGCTGTGAACCCATAGTATAGGTGTGTAGGTAATGTGCGAATAAAAATATTTCACTTTTGTTTCAAGCAGAAACTGTGAGAAAGCGTCCATGAATGCACCAAATCATAACAGACAATTTCCGCAGCACTCCACAATCAATAGCAAGAAAGAAAACTCGGTTGTATGTTGACATGGTCGTTATACAGTTATAAATATAATTAGAGCATAAATCAATGTATGTTTATTCTAAGCCGAGTCAGTTTTTATTTTGTCATAAAATGAATCAGAAGTCAGACTTGAAACGCGAGTGCATTTTGTTATTGGCTAAGTACATTATGAGCTAATGAAAATCATATTTTTGATGTCGCTCCCTGAAAATCCCACGTCGAACCATTCGTAAAATATGGAAATGCCTTCAAAAATTGTCTGCACGAATACACAGCGCATTGTACCAAACTGATGACACACTGAATACATCAGTTCATCCACAGCTGTGTTTCTTGAACTTTCTTAGCCGCTTGTCCTCTAAATTGCCAAAAGAAGCGCTGCCGTAATTATGTCAACCATTATGTGCGCTGCTGCTGAACGGGTTATTATGGTTCAGTTACGCAGCTCGTGTAGAGCGAGAATGCCGTGGCATCAATAATTGCACCAATAAGCTGAAGTGTGCTGCGAAATCGGTATAAATGACTGCAGATATTTTACAAACATGAAGAAAACATGAATACTGTACAAGGAAAGGGATGCTAGGATAATGCAGGTTGTTTAGGAAGGCAAAATTCTAGGCACATTAGCTTCAGGAATGCATTGAACATCTAGGTTTGTGGAAAATGAATTCTTTGGAAACCCGCAAGGTGGAGTAACGTTTATGGAAGGGAAAATTAGCATCCACCCGTTTTGTAGCACAAGGCAGAGCGAACGCCCCGGATAGGCGCTCGCTCTGCCTAACGCGGACCAGGATGAATTTTTCGGCAACTAGGAAGCGTTCATTTATGAGAAATCCGTATGGATTTCCTTGTAGCCTTGTGCTGCAAAGCGGGTTGATGCTAATTTTCCCTTCCATAAACGTTACTCCACCTTGCGGGTTTCCGCAGAACTCATTTGCCATATTCACGCCCATGTGCTTCGAGTTGTCGATGGATTCGCCCTCGAGCTGTCAATCGCTAGCCTCCTGGTTAGCTCAGTTGACAGAGCGAGCGCCCCGGATAGGCGTTGGTCCCGGGTTCGAAACCCGGATCAGGACGAAGTTTTCGGCAACTAGGAAGCGCTCATTTATGAGAAATCCGTATGGATTTCCTTGTAGCCTTGTGCTACAAAACGGGTCGATGCTTATTTTCCCTTCTATCTAGGTTTGTGTATACGGCAAAGAATCGCTCACCCATGAGCACAATATCTGTGGTGCATGGACATGTCAGCAGAAATTATTCACTCTCGTACAAACACACATGCACACAAATTGAACTGGAGGAGCATTACGTGAATGCTTGACAGTGCCGGAAAAATAAAGGTCATGCTTACTGCACATGTGCTGGTTGTTGGATTATTCAGTCTTTAAACACGTGCTTCGAAAGTAAACCGTATTCTCGCCAATAGTAGAACATCGACATCAAAGTATCATATAGATCATATCGCAGTGTAACTGCACATGTGTCGTATCTACAGTCAACATCAAACGTTTGCGGGATCACAAACTTCGTAAAAGCCTATATTATAGCCCCGAAATAAATGTTTGGGTGGGTAGAGGTATTTCGACTTCCTTTATTTTACCACACACATGCAATTTCACATAAGTGGTTGGGACGAGGGAAAAAAGCTGCCTTAAAAAAGAGCCAGGCCTGCGCGGAATCGCAGGTCAGCGACCGCGTAAGCTGAAGGAGCGACCTTCCTAGAGGCCATTATAAACGCTTGGGGAAACTACTGCAGGTACAGGTGGTGGGTATCCCCTGCGCAGGAACTCTGCGGTTTGGGCTTCTCTCTGCACAGCGGCCTGCTGTGCCCGACGTTGCCCTGCGGCAGCCGCGCGCGTAACTCTGCGATTCACTTCAGCAGCGGTCCGCATCTTTCGAGGAGGTGCCATCAGGTATATCGAAGCACCAAGTCAGGTTGCTGTCGGGGCTGCGCGCCTCGCCTGTCGCGTGACGCACGGAACGATACGACAAAACTGCTTCACGAGGCAGCGCTTCGTAAAAACACATTTCTAAGGCTATGCGAAGGAAATCAGCGCCAATAGGTGGCAGCACTTTTCCTGTTCTTCACGAGGAGCGATATTGGTTACGGACACGGGCGGACACGGGCGGCGGCGGAAAACTACGGCGCCGTTGTTGTGATCTCATAACAGCTTACGCTGTAAAACAGCTTCTCTAGCCCTACGTCCCCGGTTCACTATGGCAGCACGACAATAAAAAAAATACATTTAAACATTGGTGTCAAATGAGAGATACACATAATATCTACAAAAAAACATATTTACAAAAAGTGCGATATAACTATAAACATGTTTAACACACCATGCTTAAAATAGAAGTGTTAGAGTGTGCGAGCATTTGCAAAAGAAATCTTTAATTTTTTTAAGGTCTTCGGCAAGTAATAACCTATTGTTTGAAAGCCATAGTTTGTGCGCGACCGCGGCACATACCATTGTTCCGAATGTCTGTTTTGGCGCGAAGAAGGATTTAGTTGTAAGTTAGCTACACTGTGCATATAGTTGCGATTTTTCACAATATCAGTTCTAAAGGAAAGTAAAAAAGTGTATTCATATAGCACATTCCATTTAACTACATTATAATTAACGAATAGTTCTGAAGTGTGGGCATTGTATGGTAGGTTTGCAACAGAACGTAGGGCCTTTTTTTCTAGATAACAAGATTTTTTTAAGGATGGATGTGTTCAGTTAGCCCAAATTAGGTTACAATAATGTAGATGTGATGAGAACAGCACCTTAAATATCGAAAGCCTTTGAGGAACTGGCAATATGCGGTGACATTTTCTCAGTACGCCCAAGACATTGCGATGTACTGACTGAAACATTTAATTAGAGGCTATGTTATGAGGCTAAGCCATAACGTACATTTTTCGCGACTTTTGCATTCCGCAAACTCTTGCTGTTGATTGTAACTCTTTAATATTTTCGATTTCCTAGTCTTTGTTCGTGGCAACGTTGTGAAGACTTTTCATAGCCTGTGCAGTACGATAATGCAAATCGCAAAAAGAAGCTGACATGTTAATGGTATGCATGCTGAAGTAGGCATGCTCAGCGATAAATTATGGATATTTCTGTGTTATATTAAAGGAAAATGACCAAATCTCTCGAGCACAATTTGGGCTATACCATAAATGTCCTTCACACTTCATATGCTGCAACTAGTGCTTGCAAAACTTAATATCTGTCGTTTTTTAACTGTTTACAATTTAATAAAATGTGTTGTATAGATATACCAAGGCTAATTCAACTGACTAGCTTGTCGAAGGTATGGCGTTTTCTTTCTTTGTTTTTTGTAAGCTGTGAAGACTGAGTGAAGTTAAAAATAAAAAAAAATGTTTCCGACAAACATTGTAAACGATCTCATAAAGTATGACTAAATACCTGAGCAATGTCCGTTCACTGTCTTCATGTTTGGCCGTAATATGACTAATATTACCTCGAATTTTATGTTCCCAAATCTCTATATAACTGATACAGATCATAGCCGGTATTTTGGATTGATGTTGATAACGTGGGACACAACTAAGTAGCGTAGGAACCACTCGTGTGTTCACTTGTGTTGCCTGTTGTTTCTTTGTGCTAATTAATTGTGCCTCAAATCAGTATTATCAACTAGCCAAACTATCATCCTCACTGGTGCAACTATTTGGGGCCTTTTTAGACGTACGTACACCTAAATACATGGGTGGTGTTGCATTTTCCCGCCATAGTAATGCGACCGTCATGGCCTTCAATCAAATGCGTATTGTGAGACAGACTTAGCAGTCTTACATGATGTAGCTATTTTGTAGAGCTGATGTTAAATTTCACCATTACTGTACTGTAGAGTATATATCAGAATGGACAACTGACTCCTGTGGACAACTATTGGTAACATATTTCTGCTCCCCGCATATGTCTGCTGCCCGCGTCTAGACCACGATGTGATGCACTCTTGCCTACTTACGAGACAGCTCGGGATCAGCGTACACATTCACCGTGCTCATAGTCGCTCGCACAGAACTGGCAGCCGCACATTAGTGCACCCTGTCTCCTTCGATGCTCGCCATCGCTCTGGATATTTGAAAAGGGGCCGTGGTATGCGGCTAACGACAGCGTTTAGACAACGTTTCATTATAGCAGGTACTATTCTTGCGAAAAAAAAACTGTACGCCATAGTTGGCGCGCCCGTGACACGCCGTCATACCGGCTGCCGGGAGCTTTTATGCTGACGGCTAGGGGAACCTATTTGCTTTTAGCTGTGAAATTCCAGGCAGCGACTCTTCGAGAAGCCGCCCATGAAAACCGCTAACTTCCTGTGCGCTGAAAGTTGTATTCCTATTTTGGTCACACTGAAACGAGCACGTATTATGTAAACCGTACGGCCAGACAACACGCATGCTTGTCCCTTCCATTTTATTTTCGTTTTTACTGACACGTGGTGTTTCGCCACAACACGGACATAGCGTAGGTCACTGCACGCACGGTCCCCCCATGCTCTCACAATTTGGCGGCAGTGGTGATTCATTCATGTATGCTCCCGAATTTTTTACCACGCACATCTGTAGTATATATACACGCTTACGTAAAACTAGGACGTGAAAATTACGTAACAGTTTAGGGGCATGAGCAACATGTGATCGCAGTACCGTTAATTGTGATGGAGGCGACGAGTATATGCTCTTGGTGTTCTAAAGATCAGCCATTCATGTTTGTCATTCATTTATGACCCACCATCCAAATTTCGAGGCATACCAGAACGAGACGACCAGCAGAGCACCGGGACTTATGCGGCTGGTAGATAGATAGATAGATAGATAGATAGATAGATAGATAGATAGATAGATAGATAGATAGATACGGAAAAAGTTGCTGAATTGCGCAAAGAAATGCTTCCCATTTAAAAAAAAAAGTCACAGTTTTGCCGCAAGGCCGAAGCAATAAATGCGATAGCAAGAAACTGTCATGCTATACGGAGTGAGTCTCACAGCTTCAGGAGCAATACTAATTGTAGCAAACATGCACTTGCTATGTGAGCGTCTCTCGTGGGCAGCGCGTGCTGGTACGAAGGGCTTTATACGTTGTGTGTCACAAAGCTACACATACAAAGCTAGGGGAGGCCGCTAAATGAACAAACAGAAGATGAGCGCGATCTATCAAGTGAAGCACGCACGAAACGAACGCACAGATATACACCGAACGAGCGCGAATAAGCTGTCACAATGGATACTGTCAGTTTGAACAGCGCTCCTGTTGCAAAGGCACTGCCCGTCGCGCTCCTCGCACCATCTCGCTGGTAATGAAGAAACGCTATAAGAGCCTGCCGTCCCTGAGTCCTGCCAGCGGTAAACGATGCGTATATAAAGCTCGCTGCTAGCTCCTTGAAGCGTCTGCTCTTTGTGGCGTAGTGGTTAGCGCCACGCGCTGCGGAGTGAGAGGTTCCTGGTTCCATTCCGCGCGTCGGAAGCATTCGTCCGAATTGTTTTTCTTTGGGACCATTATATATATATATCCTTATACATATACGGTTTATGACGGCGGCGACGGCGACGGCAAAAAACAGCCGAGACTGTCCATATAATTGCTATCCCAATAAAAAGCATTTGATCAGTGGCAATCTTCCGCTATAGTATTCCACTATGTTGCCAGCAATGGTCTCGTTGACCAGTAATTCCACTCCTAGATCTCTTTGCTCCTCTAGGGCACGATAGCACAGGACGTGTCCATTTTTCAGCACTGTAAAGGCTTCTCCCGTCCTCCCAACCTCACTGAGCCCATTTAATGCCCGCTAATTCCTCAAACAGTACCTCTAGACTGCCCTTGCTAGATAAAGTTATTGCGTTAAAAGTTGCCAGGGTCAGATTCCAGTGGCGGCCTGTTCGGTGCAGAGATTCTTAGCACCCTCTACTGCGTCACAGTTCTGACCGCCGCCGTGGTCAGTTGCTTCGCAGCCGCTGGGAACTGGGGGCCGAGGGTTAATTGGCGTATTCATGGGAGGTGCGGGAGGCTGGGAGGCACATGACAGGGATAATTGGAGATCCACGGGAGAGTCCATGGCCCTGCAGTGGGCGTAGAGAGGCTGGTGATGAAGGTTCCGCAGCTTTTGCTAAATGTGCCTGCATTTCTTGATTAACTATCTCGCGGCAGACCTCCGCCGCGCCACGCTCTGAGTGTTCTCTTAAGCGCAGCCCGGTGGCTATCTGCCACGATGTCACTTTCACAGAGCGGCACCATTGGCTAGCGAGAGTATCTTGACAGTATGAGGCCACTTTTTCTTGAACGAGCTGCACCGAGAACAATCTTCCTTTATCCGAGAAGTTACGCAAATGAGTTAGCCCTGGAAAGAGAGCTCATGAGGAACAACCAGTGTAAAGGCGGAAAGAGGCCGTCATTCCTGTTTGGCACCATGTATCACACAGAGTTAAGAAGATAAGAGAACATTCGGGAGATTCGTTTCATTTTTCTACGCCGTACAAAGTGAAAAAAATTATGCGCTAAAACATGTGCAGTGAAAAGGGCACTCCACAAGTGTAATAAACAAAACACGACGCGTTCACAACGCACGTAGTTTCATGCGCATTCATGGTCACACACAGGCATTTAACTCATCACCACTACCTAGAGCCATTACACATTGGAACGGTCTACGTGATCACATTGTATCAATTGCTAACCGTGAAACTTTCGGTGATAACCTGATGTCGTTGCGCGTTATATAGCATTGTATGAAGTTGTTGCACTTTATTGTTCATAATATTTGTCTTGCTCTTTTCTTTTTTTTTTGCCTTTTTAGTGTTATTTGTTTAATTTGTGTGTATGTTACTGTTTTGTAAATGCAGATGCCCCGCAGATGCCACCCTTATTCAATGCCCTTAAATGGGCCTGTAAGGAATCATGAATAAATAAATAAATAAATAAATAACAGCCATTTTGTCAACTGCGCTGACAAAGTCGTTTACAGCATTCGACAGCATTCGACTATCGTGCGGACCCAGGTACGTCGGCCAAACGGGGCGTTGCCTGAATGCTGGGTTCAAAGAGCCCAATATATGCAGAAAGGAAAAGAGGGCTTCCTTGACCTGTGACGAATACGGCTGCTCGCCTTTCTTTCAAAAAAGATGATTATGGGGAGACGTGTGAATTGACATGTAAGATTATTGAGGTCTCGGTTACTGCTAAAGGGAATTGTGTCTGCAAGCCCTCGATTACTTAGACCCTAAAAGAACCAGCGTGTTTTGAGTGCACAAGCGATGGTCCCTTGATAAGGTGATTTTCAGATTGTGGTATTCTCGCGCAATGAGGATTTATGTAATCTCTTTGAGTGTTAAGATGTATTTTGTTAGCTCCAGTCATGCAACAGTACGCCCGTGCGCACGTGTATGAGTGCATATGGACGTATATATATATATATATATATATATATATATATATATATATATGTATATATATATTGTAATGGCGAAAAGCTGTACTGGGCCTCTGACGCTCCCGCTTGGAAAAAGCGGGCGAGAGAAGCAGAGAAAGACGAAGGTCAGAATAGAACAGCCGGCCTGCAGCTAAGGCACTGTGTCTACGTCTCTTCCATATTACAATGGCGCAGTCGACAAAAGACAGACGCTGAGGGCGTCCTCGCGGGTCATCGGCGCAGCAGGTGCTCCATTCCAGGGACGCCGTCCACCATTACGCGACCATCGACCCCGCAACCCTTCTGCCGCCGGAAGCACCTATGGGACCCACGCCCACGCAGAGCCTCCTGTTACCGCGGAATGGCGCTCACGCTTCCTGTGGTAACACCCCCTCGCCTAGACCTACGTCGGCACATGAGCCGCACAGGGACGCTGTCCAAGCGTGCTCGGACATGGACACCGCCGTCGGGAGGACAGAGCCCGCCGTATTTTCCGCGGCCGCCGACCATGGCTACTCGTATGCCTCGGTCGGCCAACTCCCCGACGTCATGCGGGCCATGTCGTTGCTCTTCGAGCAACTCAGCGTCTTCGGCACGGTAACTCCCGGATTATCTTGTGCGCCATCACCATCGCCGAGTGCATGTATGATCCCGGAGTTCCATGCTTTTGAGGACGACGCGATCCTCTGGATCCATAACATCAACCATCTCGGGACTCGCTATGCCTGGTCGGACCAGCAGAAATTGCAGGTGGCCTTAAGCCACCTTGGAGAACGTGCCGTGGCCTGGCATCGCTACCAAGGCGTCTGGCAGAGGTCCTGGCCGGAATGGACCTCGAAGTTCTTGGCTGCTTTCGGGCCGCTTCCCCGTGCCTGCGGCCGTGCAAACCATCTTTCGAACTTGGACGAGGCTCGCGAGGAACACCGCAATGACACCGGAGGTGCGCCCGCCATCCCCTCGACGGAGTCCATCGCTGACTGCCTTTTTACAGACGCCAACACCCAGTCTTGTACACTTGTGTGCGTCTCGGGTCCTGCGTTGGTGACTGGCATTGGGGCAGCATTGCAAACAACGCACAGCATTTTCAACCCTGAGCAACCGGAGATGCGGTCGCCGAGCCTACCAGTATTTGAGAACATGGATGCTCCGGCTTCTGAAGGGCTGAATGCCCCGCGACTTCAAATACCATCACTACCCATCGACAACGAGAACAAGAGTGACATCAGGCAACTTCAAGAACAAGGTACTGACGGGCGAAACCTCGGTGTTGAGGAGCCCGCCTGCAAGTTTTTGACTGGAAGCGTAACTGGCAGCGCCTGTGCCACGCACACCAGTCGCACGCTGCGTTCTCCGCTGTGCGCATCGGGCTCTGCGATGGTATCCGACACAACCCTACCACTGCCAGAGGTCGAATGCCCTCTGCATTCGAAGGAGTCGCCCTCACCTCATGCGCTGCCGCACCAGTGGAATGACGGGCCCACCGATAACAGGAAAAGTGTGCCTCATGACCCGTTGGACCAATATCCTGGACTACCAACGGCTTCACTGGCCAATCTCGTCAAGCTGCTCTTTAGCAGCTTTTAATTCCTGTCCTTGCATCTTTTTCACTTTTTAATCTGCTTTGCATTGTGTTTTGTGTTGACCATTGCCATTGTATGAAAACATTAAATGATTGTAACTAAAACATTGTCCTTTTACACGAGTGTTGAAAAAGATTGCTAATAAACTGAAACTGAAATGCAAAGGAACGCACCGGAGCAATGCGTCGTCCCATTTAAGTGCCACCACTGAAACCCTTGTGGCCGAAGTATTTTCTGCTCAGCCTCCTTTTCCTGCAGATACTACTCAGTCACGGGACGGAAGTACGAATAAACTCAGTCTTCACGAGGGCACGAAACTGGGATGGCGTAAAGGCCTGCTCGGCATTCAACGACCGCAACAGCACAGTCAAGGTCGCCCAGCGGAGACACTTCTGGACGAACTCCAATCCAAGCTGTGGCGTAGCCGAGGCCTACAACATCCACAGAGACTGGGCCGACTTGGGAGCCTGCGCCGGGGCGAACTTGAGAGGCAGCTCCGACCCTCCCGCAACAGCCAGTTTCGTCCACCGGAGTCGTCACCGGCAACATTCTGTATCAGATCACAGCACGCACAAGGCCAGCGACCGCTTCGGCACAGTCAATGCCGTCCACCAGAGGCAATTTCTGGCGGTTTCGGGTGTTACCGACACTCGCAGTCGTGGCCGAGTGTAATGGCAAAAACCTGCACTGGGCCTCTGACGCTCGCGCTTGGAAAAAGCGGGCGAGAGAAGCAGAGAAAGACGAAGGTCAGAATAGAACAGCCGGCCTGCAGCTAAGGCGCTGTGTCTACGTCTCTACCATATTACAATATATATATATATATATATATATCGATAGAGAGCTGGATAGATAGATAGATAGATAGATAGATAGATAGATAGATAGATGCACGCTTCAATAAAATTGTCTAGAAATCAGCGCTTATTATTTCTGTCACTTCTTTCTTTGTTGTGCGCCCTTTATTACACTGTGGATCACGCACAAGCCGAATCACAAATCTGGTCACAGAAATCATGATATAACTCTCATCATCATCATCAGCCCATCTTATGTCCATTGCAGGACGAAGGCCTCTCCCAATGCTCTCCATCCTTTCCTGTCCTGAACGACCTCATTCCATTTGATGCCTGCGAATTTCTTAATTTTGTCACTCCATCTTACTCTCTCTTGTCCATGGGTGCGCTTACCCTCTCTTCGTATCCATTCCGTTGCTCCAACTGTCCATCAGATATCTATCCTTCTCATCACGTTGCCTGTCCATGTCCATTTTTTCTTCTTTCTTTCGACTATTATGTCAGCTACCTCATTCTGTTCACTAACCCACTTGGCTCTTCCTATCTTTTAGAGTAACGCCTATTATTTTTCGTTCCATCACACGCTGTGGGGTTCTCAACTTCCTTTCTAGCTTCTTTGTAATTCTCCAAGTTTGTCAGTACTGGTAGTAATTATATAATTTCCTCTTTAGTGATAATGGTAAGTTTCCGTTCATTAGCTGGGAGTGCCTCCCGTATGCGTGCCATCCGGTGCATATTCTATGGTGTATTTCTTTTGCATGAGTAGCTTCGCCTGTCAGTAGCTGTCCTAGATAAGTATATTCTTTTACGATTTCTAATGTCTCATTTTCAATTGTGAAAGCACGTTTTTTCACCGTGCCACCTATCATTACTTTTGTTTTCTGCATGTTCATCTTTAATCCTACCTTAGCGCTTTCGAGGCTTAAGTTTACAACCATCTTCTGTAGTTCGTCGCCATCATTGCTAAAGTGCACTATGTCGTCGGCGAAGCGTAAGTTACTCAAATATTCGCCGTTAATCCTGAGTCCTGTTTCGTCCCAGTCTAGATTTTCAAGATTTCTTCCAAGCATGCTGTAAATAGAATTGCAGAGATTGTATCTGCTTGTATGACACCTTTCTCTGTGGGTATTTTCCTGCTTTTGTTACGCAGGATTAGGGTGGCTGTAGAGTCTTTATATATGTTAGCTATTATATTTACGTAGCTGTTGTGATGGGTGAAGTGACTCGCACTCACGGGTAGCGGTTGCATACTCTCCGTTTTAATAGACGTTCCACAAATATATACAAGCACAAGGACACAGTGTTGCCAACCTAAACACTAAACCGAAACTGCCAGAACTATGTACAGGATACAACATTTTTCCCTGCCTCATATATTTTTTTATTTTTTTCAATTTGGGAAGGTGTTAGTACGTTAGGATAGGTTAATCGCGCACAGTTTATATATGGAACGAGAAATACACAGCAAGAAATACACATCCATATATACACAAAATTATCTATACACATGCCAAAAATATTGAATGCATTAGGTAATTGGTCCACCAACTAAGGAATATTTATACATTCACAATTAATAACCATATCTGTCCGGTCGCCGTCCGTCTCTGTGCGGCTGAATGCGACGACCAGGTGGGCACGACACCACAGGTTCTTCTGTAGTGTTCACGGGCGGGCGTGAAACAGTTTCTGAAGCCGGAAACTGTCCGGCGGCTGATCTTGTTGGCGACCTGGAATCGCAGTCTGCACTAGGCACAGGTTTCGCTGCGGGAACACTTGCCTCGGCGGACACTGGTTGCCATGTTGCAGAAAGAAGCGTCGCATCAACGGGATCATGATTTAACGAAGATTCACGCCCTGCAGAATGGTGCTGAAGGCCATTGTCGCCAGGGCGCCGAGCAGGCACCTTGCACAGCTTGGCCGCGTTCCATGTTTTGCCGTCGTCGAGAATGAAGGATGCTGGACCGCATTTCTCGATGACTTTTCTTGGCTTCGAGAAAGAGATGTCACCCTTGAATGAAACCGATGGTTTCTTCACCCGCACCATGTCTCCTACTGCTACTGTTGTCGGTTTGGCCGCTCGCCTCCTGTCGGTGTAGGCTTTGCTGTACTCTTGCCTGCGCTTGACACGTTGCCTCAGCCTGGCCAGTTCCTGGTAGGGTGCCTTTGCGAAGGACTCAGGAGATAAGCCGAAGATGTCAAGCTTCGTTCTTGGCAGCCTTCCATGTAAAAGTACCGCAGGGGCCACTCCTGTTGTGGCGTGTGGTGTACACCTGTATGCGGCGAGGTAATCCCGTACAGCAGTTCGCAGCGGACGTTGTTCTAGACGGGCCAGTTGTAGGTAAGTCTTGAACGTGCGGTTGAAGCGCTCGATCTGTCCGTTTGCCTGCGGGTAATAAACAGATGAATGCGACAGACGGATCACTCGTTCTTGTAAGAAGTTGACAAATTCCTTTGACGTGAACTGGGGCCCATTATCACAGACTATCTCTTCAGGATAGCCTTCCCGGGCAAATACGTTGAGCAGGAACTCTGTCACGGTTCTTGTAGAAATTTCCCTTGAAAACTGTACTTCTGGCCATTTTGAGAAGTAGTCTACGAGTGTCAGCACAAATCTGCAATCTGGAGGCGCCCTCTCCAGGGGACCAACGATATCTATTGCAAGTTTCTGCCATGGTCTCTCTGGTAGCTCGACAGGTTGCAGCGGGGCAGGCGACGTCTTTGCCGATTTATCTGCTGCTTGACAGATGCTACAATTGTGGACTGCTTCTTCCACGTGAACGTCCATGCGGGGCCACCAAAATTGTTCCCTAAGTCTGGCTTTGGTGCGTCCGATACCCTGGTGAGTTTCATGTGCTGTTGCCACCAGTTGAGCCACGAGAGATGATGGAACTACAAGCCTCTCTGCACGCAACAACAATTCGCTCACCACTGACAGTTCGTCTCGAACTCTGAAATATGGTTCCAGACCTTCCGGCAAGTCTCTGTGTGAGGGCCAAGACCCATTTACAAACGCCTTCACCTTTTGAAGAGTGGCGTCAGCAAGAACCGCTTGTTCAAACTGCTCTTTGGTCAGGCAAGTTGGTTGAACCATGGAAACAATTTCTTCCTCAAAAGTCAGCTCTCCATCTGCCATATGAACGGGTAACCGCGAAAGAGCATCGGCTACTGTGTTAGATGAGCCTTTCTGGTACTCCACCGTGAAATTGTACCGTAGTAGCCTTGTGCACCAACGTGCAATCCTAAGAGGGCGTCGGCCTGAGCCCTGCGAAGACAGAAGCGAAACGAGGGCCTGATGGTCTGTTCGGAGAGTGAAGCTCCGTCCCCACAGGTATGCATGCCAATGTTCGCATGCCCAAATGCATGCAAGTGCTTCCTTCTCACCCACTGCGTACTTTCTTTCAGCCGGAGATAGCGTGCGTGATGCAAAAGCAACAGTACGAAGCTTATTACCGGCGTGCTGCTGGAGGACTGCTCCTAGACCACATTCGGATGCATCAGTGGAAATGATGATTGGAAGCGCAGGATCAAACATGTGCAAGACCAGATCTGAAGATAATACCGCCTTTACCGCGCGGAAACTGTTATCCACCTCAACAGACCAGGTGACGGTTTCGCCTTTCCTAAGAAGAGCCCTCATTGGTTCAACCATCTCGGCCAAGTGTGGGACAAACTTGGCGTACTATTCCACCAACCCAAGAAAGGAGCGGAGTTCAGCGGCATTTCTTGGAACTGGGGTTTCCACAATTGCGTCCACTTTCCCTGGGAGCGGCGAAATACCGCAAGGTGTCACCTTGTGGCCCAAGAATTCGAGCTCCTGAACTCCAAACACACATTTGCTGTTGAGCTTCAGACCTGCGTCTTTGATGCGCTGTAACACTGCCTCCAAGTTCTTCAGGTGCTCCTCAGCTGATTTACCAAAAATAATGACATCGTCAATGTAAAAGAGGACACCCGGACAATTGCGAAGGATTCGAGACATCATACTCTGGAAAGGGCAGGTGCTGAGGCTAGCCCAAAACAAACGCGTTTGAACCGGTACAGTCCTTCATGTGTGATAAAAGCTGTCAAGTTCCTGCTCTCAGGATGCAGGGGAACTTGGTGGTAGGCAGACGCTAAGTCGAGTTTAGAAAAGTGCGTGGCACCCACCAAGGCATGAAGCAGCTCATCCATGTGAGGCAGCGGAAAGCTGTCCGGAACGATGGCCTTGTTAGGTTCGCGTAAATCTACACAAAGCCTAATACTTCCATCTTTCTTCTGAATGACTACAATAGGGGACACCCATTCTGACGCATCGATACGTTCAATGATGTCCAAGCTTTCCAAGCGCTGCAGTTCGGAAGACACGCGTGGTCGTAACATGAAAAGAAGCCGGCGAAGTTTTGATGCTACTGGCTGAACACCCGCACGTGTCTTAATCCTGTGAACAAAACCTTTTGCAAGGCCCAGCTCATTTGTGAAGAGCGAGCAAAACTGCCGCTGAAGTGCTGATGGTAGCTGCATAGATGGCTCTATCGGATATGTCCGAGCTACTTCGGCGTTCGGTAGCGTGCTGGTTTGAAAACACTGCAGCTCAGAGCCTTCAATGCGCAGCTTCAAGGCCTTAATACCATCCAAGCCAATGAGAGAAGTACCCTGCTCGACGACATAAAACAAAAGCGGTGCGCTGCGATTCTCGAAAAAGACCTCTGAAAAGAAGCAGCCTCGAACCAAAATTGGTCTTTTGGAATAATCCAGAAGCGTCACACGAGGAACGGGAAGAAGCGGCACACCAGAGAAATGTTGGTCAAACTCCTTGCCTGAAAGAATGGAAACGGAAGAGCCAGAATCGACTAACAGCTTCATAGCGACTTGCCCGACTTGAATGATAATGTGAATTCCGGATGCAAGCGGCTGTTGAACTACAAGAACCTCGACGGTTTCATCCTGCAACGGGCTATCTACTGAAACCTCGCGGACCGCTGCTTGCGACCGCTTCTGGTTGCAAACGTTTTCAAAATGTCCAATACGGCCACAAAAGAAGCATTTTTTTCCTTTAGCTGGGCAGCGTTTCCAAGAAGCGCGATGCTGCTTAGAACCACATCTGAAGCAATGCGAAGAAATCGCGTGTTGCTGCGAGTTCGATGGGGAGCGCTGTCGAGATGGGGGGCCGTTCCCCGATTCGCGTTGACTGAAAGTGCGAGCACGCGGCAGTGAATTCGGTGATTGCAACGATGAACTGCCTTTTGTGACAGACTGCGCAGATACTGGTTGCACAGAAATGGAAAATTCCTTCATTTCCACTGCTGCCTGCTCGATTTGACTCGCGAGAGCAACTGCTTTGTGGAACGAAAGTGAAGACCCTTCTAACAGAAGACGTTCCCGAATACGATGCGAGGACACACCGGCAACAAACTGGTCCCGTAGTGACTCTTCTTGCGACGTAAATGCGCACATCGCGGCACGCTCTTGTAGCGCGGTCACGTATTCTGGAATAGACTCGCCTGGGAACTGAATTCGACGGTGAAATCGGTGGCGCTCGACGACCAGGTTGCAGGTGGTATCGAAGTGCTTAGCCAGTGCCGCTACCGCGGAGTCATAGACGTCGGGCGTAGCTCCGGTCCCTTCCTCCTCCGTCTTTTCGGCAGCCTGCAAAACAGACAGAGTATTGAAGATACGTTGACGTTCGGGTCCCAAGGAATGTAGTAGAAGAGCCTTGCGTCGCTCTGGGGAGAACTCTGAAGCACCGGACGCCAGCAGGTAGACCTTGAACATGTCGTGCCATCGGGGCCATGGCTGCACGGGACGACCCGGTGTCGGAAGGAACGGATCCGGTGGGGCGATGCCGGCAAAAGCCATCTGGGGGGCGTGGCTGGTTATCACCCGGGAACTATATCAGCAGGGATCCCATCCTCGTCGCCATTGTTGTGATGGGTGAAGTGACTCGCACTCACGGGTAGCGGTTGCATACTCTCCGTTTTAATAGACGTTCCACAAATATATACAAGCACAAGGACACAGTGTTGCCAACCTAAACACTAAACCGAAACTGCCAGACCTATGTACAGGATACAACAGTAGCTATCACATATTCCTTGACGACGCAATGCCTCAAGAAGTGCTGTTGACTCTACCGAGTGAAATGCCTTTTCGTAGTCTTTTAAAGCCACACAGAAGGGTCTGTTGTATAGAGAATATTTCTCGATTACTTCATTGATCCCATGAAGATGATCTACTGTGGAGTATCCTTGTCTGAACACTCTTGCTCTCTTGGTAGTTTAAATTCAAGTGCTGCTCTTATTCTATATGAGATAACCTTTGTGAATGTTTTGCATAGTGCTGAGGATAGACTTATCGGCCTGTAGTTCTTCAGGTCTTTTACATCTCCCTTCTTGTGTAAAAGTAGAATGTTGGCATTTTTCCACCTTACTGGTATATTTGAAGCTTCGAGGCATTCTCTGTGCAGTGTCGCTGGTTTTCTAGTTAGGATGTCTCTTCCATCTTTGATCAAGTCGGCGGTTATGCCGTCTTCTCTAGCTGCATTCGCCCGAGACATCCCTTGAATTGCTTTCCTAACCTCGTCTGCAGTGACGCATGGAAGTTGTCTGTCCTGATCGGCACTTATTGCACTCCCGGTGGGGTGTCTTGTGTGTGAGCTGTAGAGTTCCGAATAGAAGTCCTTGGCCACCATGGCTATATCATTGAAGTTAGTAACGATGTTGCCCTGCCCATGTTTCACTGCGTGCATTATGTTCTTTCCCGCGCAAAGCTTCCTTTCGTTGTTTTGATACTGACACTTTTTCTGACGGCTGCTTCTATTTCTTTCACGTTGTGGTTGCATATGTCACTGAAAGTACTTTTGTTGATGAGCTTAGACAAGTCGGCGAATTCTATGTTATCTCTGGAGTTAGCTATTCTCATCTGTTGGCATTGTTTAATTAAATTTTTGGTAGCTTGCGAGAGCTTATTCACATCTTGTCTCAGTGCTTTGCCTACTACACCGTTTGCGGCTTTAGTGATCAGCTAGTAATGCTTTCGTTCATCTTCTCTATGTCCTCGTTTTCTTCCTGTCCTAGAGCATTATACTTCTTCCTAATTGCAATTCTAAATTCTTCTGTTTTTGTCCTGATGGCACGGAGGTTGGCCTGTTTCCGTATGAGTAACATTGCTCTTGTCCTCTTATCATTGAGAGTTATCTTTGCCCTTACTACTCTGTGATAACTAATTTTCACCTTATTAACCACTTCTGTGTTCTGTGCTACGCCTCAGTCACTGCTTCGCATGAAGTCAATTTAGTTTTTTGTTTCGCCGTTAGGCTTTTCCATGTCCACTTTCTGTTCTAACGTTTTCTTAAGATAGTGTTCACTGCGCGGAGTTGATTTCTTTCTGCGAATCCGACTATCATCTACCCTCTGTTATTCCTATCGGCTACACCGTAGTTCCGGGCTGCCTGTTCTCCATTTACTTTCTTTCCTATTTTCTTGTTAAAGTCCCCCATAAGAAGCGTATATTGGGTGCGTACTTTGTTAATTGCTGTTTCCACATCCCCGTAAAACTCTTCTACATTCTCATCATTGTGTTAGCTCTTTGGGGCGAAACGGAGTAGTTGGACTCTGCACGTGACAATGTCCGGCTCGCATAGGCAATAACTCGCTCGGCACCGTCTTGCCACTGGATGAGAACGGCGCCCAGACCTACGTTGCTAGCGTCGGTCCGTAGTGCTGTTGGTGCGTCCTCGTCGAAGTGAGCGAGTACAGGAGGAGTTTGCAGACGCTGCCGTAGCTCATTAAATGCCGCTTCTTGCTCCTCTGCCCATGTGAAAAGGACGTCTTCTCATGTGAGGCCGGTGAGCGGAGAGGCGATGCGTGCAAAGTTTTCGATGAAACAGCGGTAATAGGCGCAGAGTCCGAGGAAACGTCTCACTGTCTTTTTATCTGTAGGCCTGGGGAACTTTGATACGGCAGCAGTTTTGTCGGGATCTGGTCGGACGCCTTCGTGACTAAGACATGGCCAAGAAACTGAAGTTTCTCGAAGCCAAACTGGCATTTTTCGGCTTTTAACGTGCGCCCAGTGGACCTAATGGCCTGGAGAACCGAAAGTAACCGTTTGAGGTGCTTCTCAAATGTGGCGGAAAAAACGATCATGTCATCGAGGTATACCAAACGAGTCTTCCTCTTTAGACCGGAGAGAACCGTATCCATTAGTCTTTGAAATTTGGCTAGGGCTGAGCATAAGCCGAAGGGAAGAACCTTGAATTCGTAAAGCCCATCAGGCGTACCGAAAGCGGTCTTCTCTCTGTCTCGCTCATCGACCTCTATTTGCCAGTAGCCACTCTTTAAGTCTATAGATGAGAAGTAGCGTGCATGTCAAAACCGGTCCAGAGAGTCATCAACCCGTGGTAAAGGATACACGTCTTTTTTAGCAACATGATTGAGCTTGCGATAATCAATGCAGAATCGTAAGGTGCCATGCTTCTTCCTTACGAGCGCCACAGGCGATGCCCAAGGGCTTTTTGACGGTTCGATTACTAGGGTTCTCTAACATCTTCTTGACCTGCTGTTGTATCACCTCGCGCCCTTTCGCTGCTACACGGTACGTATTCTGGCGAATCGGTGTTGTCGTCTCCTCCGTGATTATGCGGTGTTTCGTTAGCGGTGTTTTACCTAGCCGCGACGTTGACGAGAAGCAATCCTTGAACTGGTCAAGCAAGGTAAGAAGGCGTCCCTTTTCTAACGGGCTTAAACGTGGACCAACGTCGACGACAGGTGCGCATGCCGCTGCATCAACCGTTTCACCCCTTTGCACAGTGAAGCAATCTTGAGCGGGGACGATTTCTTCAATGTGTCCTACAGTGGTGCCCTTACTTAAATGGCGGCGTTCGTTGGTGAAGTTAGTCAACAGCACTTCCGCTCGTCCACCGTGTAAACTGACTATACCACGAGCGATAGCAATACCATGACGGAGGAGAAGAGAAGTAACTTCTTCGGCTACACCTTCATCGTTGCAAACTCCGTTGCAGATGACCGACACCAAGCGACATGATAGCGGTGGTATGCAGACGTCATCATCAAGAACACGCAGAGCTCGACGTTTCCTTTCCGCGCTGTAGGTCGGACGTTCGCCTGCCCAGAATGTGACAACACCGTCACGTATGTTAACGATGGCACCGTACCCCCGCAAAAAGTCCATTCCTAAAATAAGTGCATTGCAGCACTCTGGCAGAATCACGAAAGTGGCGACAAATTTTGTATCGCCTATAGCCAGCCGCGCCGTGCATTTGCCTGTCGGTGTCATCAGCTGGCCTCTGGCGCTTCAAATTAAAGGGACCATCCATTCCATTTTCACCTTTTTGAGTGTATCTGCCAACTGCTCGCTCATTACAGAAAAGTCCGCGCCAGTGTCAACCAAGGCCGTCACTTCGTGCCCATCAACACAGTAAGGTCGGCAGTAACAGTTTCGTCGGCGTTACGATCTGGTGCGGCTGTGATTTCTTGTGGCAATAATGGGGGATTTTCGGCAATTTGACTTTCGACAACCTTCCCCCTGAGGTCGCTGCTTTTACTTTCCCTGCCGAGGGCTGGAGGATCGACCTCTGACATTGCCAAAACTCTGGCGGTTCGGCGAAGGGAACCGCGAAGGAGACGGCGAACGTGACCGAACCGATGAGCTTACTTGGCGGCCAGCCGTGCTGTCGCCAAATGCCTCTGCAGGGATGGCTGATATTGAAAGGGATAGCATGAACCACGCCGTTCATCACACGGTGAGGTCTTCGTACTCGATGTAGGGTGCAATCTTTCCATAATTGCTGTTGTCATCACGCGTTCATCCAGTACTCCACAAGTTGCCAATCGTAGATTATATAAAGCTCATATTTGTATATTACGGAGATCTTCAAGCCTAGACAACGATTTTGCCCCGCCATGCTGGTGTAGTGGCTGTGACGCTTGGCTGCTGATCCCAAGATCGTGGTGCTTAATCCCCGCTACGGCGACTGCATTCCGAAAAAGGCGAAATTTTGAGGCTTGTCTTCCTGTGCGATGTCAGTGCATGCGAAGTAACACCACTTGGTAGAAATATCCGAAGCCGTTCAATACGGCGTCTCTCATAATCATAGCGAGCTTTAACGACGTAAAGCTTCAAAAATGAATAAATAGGGAGTTTAGGAGACGTGCTGATTTACTAATATAAAGCGTTTCGCGGGATGGCTTAGGTTTTAAACTATATGGTGCATAGTGAAGCCGTTCTTCTTAATGTGGCACTCAGCGCAACATGAGATGTCACAGTTAGATTCCCCAGTCAACGCACGTACACTATTGCACTGAGTCAAATCGCTATTGTAAGACGCGTATGCTTTACCATATAAAGCGCGCATATTCCCAAGGGTGCCCTCTTAGAAAAAGTGTTAGTAAATGGTTAGTAAAGGCTTGTATTTACTACTTTCAAGCGTATTTTACTACCTTTGAGAAATCTGTTTACTAGTCAGCTGTTAGTAAAGCTCGTAATTTCTGCCGTTACTAACCAGGAAGGTTTACTTAGTGTTTTTTACTAGTTCACTACTAAGACACTGCAGTACGGCGGGGTGCATAGCTAGTGGCGCGACGAAGACGAACTACCACACAAGACAAGCGCTAAGCCGCAATTAAATCGAGGAGGTGGAAGAGTGATTGCAAAAAAGGCAAGCGGTCGTGAAACATAATGGCGTATATGCTTATCGCGATATATATATTTATTATTAGCACCCTTTCCTTTTTTTTCTTAACTCACAAGAAAGAAATAAACATGCCTGCGTTGATGACAGTGTTATTAGCGATTTCGCCTAATGCTACGTTCTCCTGTTTTTCTTTTTTGCTATCGATTTTTTGCTAACGGCCACTACATGCACAGCTCAACAATATGAATAGCAAAATTACCTTTTTGCTTCGAGTTTTACAGCTGATAATACACAGAATATTTGCTACAGCACAGCTGTGTACAGTTGCGCATGCAATCTGGCGTTGCACATGCAGCATGAAGTGGTGCGTAACACATCGGACCGAGGACGAGGACAACGTCCGCGAAATGCGAGTTCGCTCCACTTACGGTATCTCCATACCTTACGGCAAATTTGAATTTTAGAATGGTATGTAAAATAAGCACTACATTGTGTAAGCAGTTTTTAGCTTTAAAGCATTATTACCTATAATTTATCACACCGAAAGCATGCCATATGGGTTACATGGTGAAACCGAAACTGCAATCCGCGGTGTCGCCACCGTCGTAGGAGATTTTTTTTAAAACATGGCGGCGCGCTGTGATTGTCGTGTTCGTGGTCGTCTTCAACGTGGTCGTGAAATTCGTTTTCGTATGGACGACTTCTGGCTGCCCTGCATCTCGTTGTGTGTTTAGCATTGTGCTCATTAACTCTAGTGGACCTGCTTGAGCCAATGTGAGGTGCCGTGTGCGACTAACTGAGAGAGCAGCAGCCGGCAGCGTCGACACCTCTGAGATCCTTTGTTGGCATCCATTCGCCGATCGACGTGAGTCGTCACAACACCTTTTTTGAATGTGTGCGGGCATCAGCGCGAGGCCTCGACGGAACGCTTTCTCCCGTCCGTGATGTGTGTTCCTACGAAATGCCTGCTCGTTATCGAGAGTCGGCATATTGTCACGTGGTTGTGACACACGCAGCACTTGAGATGAAGCAGGCAGGACTCGAGGTGATGTCAGGCGAACTTTTTACTGGGGGAAGTTCTGCCCAGCAAAACAAGGCCAATCACAATTCACAGCAACAGCGGCGTGAACAGTCGTCGGTTGACGGAACGACTGACAAGCAGCGTAATGCGTCGGCTTTTATACACGCGTCATAAGGCGTTCTCGCATTATCTCTGGAGTTCCAGAAGTCACTGAAATGTGCGCATCAAGCATGCAAAGTTTCAACAATGGTCGACATGGTTCCAGAAGTGGCATGCAAGATAAACGCGGCCTGCACTGCGCGTAACAGAAAGTCATAAGAGCGCTCCCCGCAAACAATCAAAATGAGAGCGCGTGTCACTGGTAAGTGACAACGGCTTTCCACTTAAACCAAAACAACCGCACGTGTCAATATTGCTTCTCGACCTACGGCCGAACGGCGCCGCTCGGCTGCCCAGCACACCGCCTCCACGCCATCGGGTTACCCGAAGTGGGATCAGCGTGTTTCTTGACTAAGGTAGGTGGCCGTGAATGCTACGCTTTGTGCCTCGTCATTGCTGTGCGCGCTCTTGGCAGTAAAGGAAATAGAATAGCGGGGTGCACAAAGCGGTTGTAGTAGCGTTAAAGTTGCGTGTACACGTCTTTGGAGAGCCTAGTCGCATCAGTTCCAGAGTACCGTACGCCTGCATTAGCCTGCGTGACAATTCCATGAAATGGTGCGTGAAATTGTCGCCACGAGCGTGATCGTCTTCATTTTATACGTGCGACTGCATGACTCGCGCTACATGCCCATTGCTGTGCTTGTCGCTGACATGAGCATACCTTTCTGCATTTACTGCACTTTTAGTGCTGCGGACAACTGCGATCCAAACTGATTATGCGGTATTAATGTGTTTCAGCTGCCATTAAAAAGGACAGGAAGAGGAAGTTCGAACACGGGACACTAGTAATAGGATTGAAATGCAACAGCTGACACGATATGTGAATCTCTAAACAGGAATAATAACGCGGAGTTTTTTTGCTTTGTTTTGCAAACGCAGTTTTATATAGCTGGTCAGTTCGGTACCTATGCATTGCTAAGTAATGATAGCATTCGCTACCCTCTACCTCTGTAGTTCTTCACATTTGTCACAGATTGGAATCAGAGATATCGAATATGTGACAATGAAAGTGTCTGTAGAACAAATTTTCCCTGAATTAAAATTGTGTGCTTCACAAAAGCAAGATGAATTGAAATGGAAAGACAGAAAGCTGAGCCAGTCGGTATGAATTCATAATGAAATTAGGCAAGTCGGACACATGAGGAGTAAGTAGACAGCACAAACACTGACGAAAAAGATAAACACCCCAACACTTATCAGTACATGCCTCCCATTACATATTCCAGAACATTGAAAAACTGCAGTCTACATGTTGCCTTATTTAGAGTGAATCAAATGCTTGCAAATAGTTTCTGGATGATGTCAGTGAGTTCATCCAGAATTTGACACGATTCAAAACCGCGTTGCCACATCCCCATATTCATTTTTTTGTCAGAGCACTTGACGGCCTACTCAAACATATTTCACCCATCTTTCTATCACTTCTGCCTTCATTATCTCCCTCGGTGGAGGGTTTCTGTACTGGCGCACTATTCCGCACGTGTTAAACAGCAGAACACAACCGTATTCCTTACAGAGCATTGCTAAAAATTTGCAGATCCCACGTGCAGTGGGAATGCAGGCAATGCGAAGCACGCATAAGGAACGTAAAATGGATTTGCATTGTTGTCTCGCTATTCCGAGTTTGGTACATATGAAGTTAATGAAACGGCCGCAAGAGCACCATGACTGTGGCATGTAAATCACACCGCTCATACACGCATGTCCTGATTCTAACGTTATGGCCTGTCACTTGTGTTCGTCATGCTGTCGCGTTCTGCCATAGCAATTTTGATATACATCTCATTAACGAAACGCCTGGCATGTGATTCATGCCGATCATCACATGCATGTTATCCTTGTCATGTTTTATCTGTCATTTATGTTCGTCATGCAGTCATATTGTTGCATACCAATTTTCCTATACATGCCACTAACGAAACGGCCAAGAGAGCACCAAGACCGTGGCATGTAAATCATGTCGCTCATGACACGCATGTCAGACTTTTCATGTTATGACCTGCCATTTATGTTCGTCAGCCAGGCATGTTGTGCCATACCGATTTTCCCATGCATCCCATTAGCAAAACGGCCAGAAGAGCACTAAGACCGTGGCATGTCAATCATGCCACTCATGACATCCATATCATGATTTTCATGTTATGACCTGCCATTTATGTTCGTCAGGCAGTCATGATGTGGCATACGAATTTTCACATACATCCCATTAGCGAAATGGCCAGGAGAGCACTAAGACCGTGGCATGTAAATCATGCCACTCATGACAGGTATATCATGATTTTCACGTTATGACCTGGCATTTATGTTCGCCAGGCAGTCATGTTGTCGCATACCGATTTTCGCATACATTCCATTAGCGAAACAGCCAGGATAGCACCAAGACCATGGCATGTAAATCATGCCACTCATGACATGCATATCATGATTTTCATGTTATGACCTGCCATTTATGTTCGTCATGTAGTCATGATGTGGCATACCAATTTTCGTAAACATCCGATTAGCGAAACGGCCAGGAGAGCACAAAATCAAAGGCTGCTAGATAGATAGATAGATAGATAGATAGATAGATAGATAGATAGATAGATAGATAGATAGATAGATAGATAGATAGATGCGCTCAAACTCGCCGAAGTTCGCTAAGAAATGCTTCGCATTTAAAAACCACCAGCCACGTCCTTGATACTATATAACTCTGTTCGCTTAAGCACTCATTGCGGCAATGGCTGGTTTGACCAACATAGCAGTGACCACATGGAAACGGTAGGCAATACAATACACATTCAGCGCATCTCACAAATCCCTTATTTTTGTGTGGTTCTTTCCACAGCCGCGATTAATGTGTGCGTTTGGAGCTGTGACCTTACACAGCCTTTTCAGCTCATTTGGTGTTGAAAGCCTATACGTATGTTTGCCCACTGAGCAGTTTTCTTTCAAATTGTGCGATACCTTTTATATGTAAGGTAACACACTTATGCAACTCCCCCGTTCAAACGTTCTGGCTTGTATTTGACCAACTTTTTTTCAAATCTTTCCATATACGCTCAGCGACAGAGACTAGCAGTCCGAGGATAGCCAGCATCAGTCAGTCTCGTTCTTTGTTCATCAAAGATTACAGGAACCGAATGGTGACACGACTCCTTTAAGGCATTCTTGAAGAGCAGGTTAGCTATTGCCCTATTACCAGTTTTGAATGAGCCAAGTGCTGACGGAACAGTGCCTTATTAGCACTTGGCTCGTAACACCATTAGGCTCCATTTTCCATTATCCATAAGCGTAGAGCCAGTTAGCACCTTGTTGCGATAGGTTCAAGATAGTTTGGGACCTCTTGCCGTCACACATGCGCTAACTGAGGATGGAACTTTACGTTTTTTGAAATCTAGACTCATCGATAGCGAAAAAAGCACACCTGCTGGCGCTACGAGTCACGTGGCATAGGGCACGGCTCTCTTACCACTCGGTTCATTCAAAACTGGTAAAGAGGGCAATGCTAACCTGTGTTTCAAGAATGCCTTAAAGAAGTTGTGACACCACTCGGTTCCTGTAATCCTTGATCAACAAATAACGAGACTGACCGATGCTGGCTGTCCCCAAACTTTACTAGTCTCTGTAGCTGAGCGTATCTCGAGCGATTTGAAAAAGGGTTGGTCAAACTACAGCCAAACCGTTTGAGCATAGGAGTCGCATAAGTGTTATCTTACATACAAAAATTTTCCCACAATTTGTACAAAACTGCTCAGTGACCAAGCGTGCGTGCAGTCTTTTCAACGCCAAACAATCTGAAAAACCTGTGCAAGGTCACTGCTCCAAACGCACACAGCAATCGTGGCTGCGGAAAGAACCACAGAAAGGATAAGAGGTTTGTGAGATGTGCTGAATGTGTGGTGAACTGCCTACCGTCGTCATGTGGTCACAGCTATGTTGGCCAAACCGGCCGTTGCCTTAAACGAGCACGGTTATATAATGTCAAGAACGAGGCTGATGGTTTTTTAGCAATGCATTGTAAGGAATGCGGTTGTGTTCTGTTGTCTACACGTGCGGAATAGTGCACCAGAACATAAACCAGCTAACAAGGGGGATAATCAAGGCAGAAGAGATTGAAAAGATGGGTGAAATGTGTATGAGCAGGCCATCAATTGCTTCGAAAAAACCAATTTCATTATCTAGGTGTGACACCGCTGTGTTTAATTGCGTTAGCTTTGCTGGTTTCACACTTATGCTCATTGGAGGTGGTAGATTAGGTGTTTATAGGTAGCATGGGTACAGTAACAGTAAAGTCTGTTGCAAGTAGCATCTGCATGTGTGTGTTTTTTGTGCCTCTCTCGTCCATGTATTCTGTGCGCTTTTACTTTTCTGCAAGATGGTATACCAACACAACCAGACTGCCACTTTGTTGTTCGTCCAGAAAATATTTGCAAGCATTTGGATCGTTCCAGGTAGGCAAGATGTTGACTGTGGATGTTGAAAGTGCTGGGAAATGTATTGGAGGTGTTAGGCATTCTAGGATAGTTTGAAACAGCCACATTTTTGTGCACCGACCTAGAAGCGAAGCCAGGTTACCATATGAGAAGACGATGTAAACAAGGCCCAATATGCTATTGCCACTGCGGAAGCAGAAACATCCTCCAAGTTTCTTACTTTTCATGAGCCCTCTGTCGTTTGTCTTGTTCTGCCATGACTTGTTCTCGAAGAATGACTTTAAATTTTGTGTTCCTTTCCTTGCACACCGCTTTGCCATGGGTGTGGTATATCCGGGCATTTTTTGTCAACACAAGTCATACTTTTGATAAGGGCTCGTAAGAAATTGCTGATTGCTTAATATTTTGCTCTCATGTGCTAAGGTATTGTGATAAATATTACAGGGCATTTACCCATCACTCAGCACGAAGCATGTTGATGGCTCAACAGTTCTCCGTGCCGCGGTTGAAGGACTTGAGCTGGAGGTCCTGGAATCAATAGCTGGTTTCGTATTGATTATGGAACTATATTGGGTGTTCAGCATAAAATATGACCCCCATAATAAAAATACCTTTGGACTAGTTCAACATTTTTGTCGACTACCAGTGTCTAAAATATTTGTTCATCTTGTGGGCGATTTCCGCCATCAGAAAGGGTGTCACGGTGCATGAAGAGCAGTGAATAAAATTTCTGCATTCTCCGAACTGTGTATTCTGTTCGTGTACTGCAATGCATAAAACCACTTCGCGAATCTTCACACAAACATCACATTTTTTTTTTTTTTGCGCCTCTGTCGAAATTTATAATGCTTATTTTTCTGGTGATGTTTACTAGCCTGAGGAGACAAAAATTGCATATTTGATAGATAGCTTGCGAAATTCATAGATCTGACATATTTTAGCATTTGGATTTGTTTTCTGAAAGCTGATTGACAGTTATTTCGGCGACCCAGATACGTAGTGTTTTGAAGTGCCCCTTGTGTCTATTACTAGGCCGTCAGTACTTTCAAGTAGGCTTCATAGTAATGCTTGTTGCTACCTGCTTAGTATTTTGGTGAGTGACGTTTAATAGCTAGAGAGTACTTTGAAATGCCGAAGACTGTAGTGCTTTTAACTAGTTCGGTAGTGTGTTAAACAACCGAAGGATGTAGTGACTTTAGCTGGCTTGGGAGTACTTTTAACTACCAAAGCAGGTAGTGCTTTCAACTACAGAAGTGGCTATTTTCATTACTCAAGGAGGCAGTACCTTTAACTACCTATGTCGCACTTTATACTGCCCAACGTAGTAGTACCTTTAACTACCGAGGTAGTAGTGTCAACTACCCATCGAGGTAGTGCTTTTAACTACTAAGCTAGCATTTTAAACTACCCTAGGAGGTAGTACCATTCACTAGTCAGGTCGTACTTTTCACTACCCAACGAGGTAGTACATTTCACTAAAGTGGTCGTACTTATCACTACCAAATAAGGCAGTACATTTCACTAGCGAGGTCGTACTTTTCACTACCCAATAGGGTAGTACATGTCACTAGCGAGGTCGTACTTTTCACTACCCAACGACGTAGTGATTTTACCTGGCCTGTTGGTATTTGGCCTAGTGTTTTTTCCGACCACAACGAGGTAGTGCTTTGCACTAAGAGCACTTTTACTACCTGCACTTACTAGCTGGTTAGTGGATTCTGTGACAAGTAACAGGTTAGTAGTTACTTAGTGAATATGTCAACCTCTTTTTCTATGAGTGCGGTTGCCAGGAGTGCCGTTCGGCGATGTTGCTAATTCCTGGCTATTATTCTGCAGTTCTTCAAGGAACCGTAAAAAAATCTGATCAGGAATTATCAAAACCTGAACTGCAAGAAGACGACGTTTAGCCGCCAGTTAAGCATGTTGGGACATAGAATGTCAATTAGACTGAATGTCGCCCTGGCGGTGATCATAGAGACCACATTTTATTGCGGATTGGGAATGCGAAAAAAAATCGTTCAGCTAGGATTTAAATAAATGATTGATGTATAAAGTCCTGTGGATGAATGTTTAAGCCCCTCTGAGCTTAAATTGCTTTGCAGTTTTATACCACAAGCGAATACGACAGTTGTTGACGTATTGCATCTACTGCCCTTTCACACACCGATCCATCTTCAAGAGTTTCATTTTTATTCAATGAAAGGAAGAGAACGCATTATACGGCTCAAACAAGCCTGCCAAATGCCTTGGAAAGCGCGCTCCACTTCCTAAACTATTTCCCAGACAATTGCTCGAGCGCACGCTCGCAAAAGCCGTAAGGTTTCAGGAGCTTTGCACCACATAGAGTGCGCAGTTGGTCCATGCACTGTTGAAGTTTCTGTTCGGAAGGGCCTTCCCTTGCCCAGAGAGTGCACAGCTTTTCTGCGAAAAAAGAAAATTCGGTGAAATAAGTGAGTGTTTTTTAAACAAGAAAGTTTAAGAAAACGTGGACACAAGGTAGCTGGATAGCAACCCACAAGGTGGAGGCGATTACAGGCTAGTTTTTGTTAGTTAGGGAAAAGTATTAATAGGATGCAATGACAGTGGTTTCAGGCAGTATTGGCAGCGTAGTCAAAGAGATGTAAAAGCTTTTACAAGTGCAAAACTTCTACATTAATATGGCGTAAGTGCCACTTCGCTTTTCTAAGATTTTATTACACAGCAAAATTGCACGCCTGCTCGGACAACCACTGTTCTTCAACAGCTACGGTGCACAGGGAAGCACAAAACAGTTATAAATGCGAAGCATTTCTTAGCGAACTTCGGCGAGTTTGAGCGTATCTATCTATCTATCTATCTATCTATCTATCTATCTATCTATCTATCTATCTATCTATCTATCTAGCCGCCTATGATTTCGTGCTCTCCTGGCCGCTTCACTGATGGGATGTATACGAAAATTGGTATGCCACAACATGACTACATGACGAATATAAATGATAGGTCATACCATGAAAATCATGACATGCATGTCATGAGCGGCATGATTTACATGCCACGGTCTTGGTGCTCTCCTGGCCGTTTCGTTAATGGGATGTATGCGAAAATTGTTATGGCACAACATGACTGCCTGACTAATATAAATGGCAGGTCGCAACATGAAAAGCATGACATGCATGCCATGAGCGGCATTATTTACATGTCACAGTCTTGGTGCTCTCCTGGACATTTCGCTATTGGGATGTGCACGAAAATTGGTATGCCACAACATGACTGCATAACGAACTTAAGTGACAGATCGTAACATGAGAAGCATGACATGCATGTCATGAGCGACATGATTTGCATGACACGGTCTTGGTGCAATCCTGGCCGTTTCGTTATGGGATTTATACAAAAATTGGTACGCCACAGTATAACTGCATGGCGAACATAAATGACAGGTCATACCCAGAAACTCGTGACATGCATGTCGTGAGCGACATGTTTTGCATGCCATGCGTTTCGTTAACTGGACGTATACGGAAATTGGTATGCCACAACATGACTGCATGAGAATCATAAATTACAGGTCATAACACGAAAATCATGACACGCATGTCATGAGTGACATGATTAACACGCGACGTTCTTGGTGCTCTCCTGGCCGTTTCGTTAATGGGATGTATACGAAAATTGGTGTGCCACGTACAACATGACTGCATGACGAACATGACTGACAGGTCACATGAAAATCGTGATATGCTTGTCATGAGCGACATGAATTACATGCCACGCGTTTCGTTAACGGGATGTACCCAAAAATTGGCATGCCACAATATGACGGCATCACAAATTAAATGAACGGTCGCAACATGAAAATAACGACATGGAGGTCATGAGCGACATGATTTACATGCCACGGACTGGGTGCTCCCTTGGCCGTTTTGTAAGCGGGATGTATAGGAAAATTGGTATGCAACAACATGACAGCATGACGATCATAAATCACAGGTCATAACATGAAAAGGATGACATGCATGTCATGGGAGGCATGATTTACATGCCACGCGTTTTTTTAACGGGATATATACGGAAATTGGCATGCCACAACATGACTGTATGGCAATCATAAATGACAGGTCATAACACGAAAATCATGACTTGCATGTCATGAGCGACATGATTTACGTGCCACAGCCTTGGTGCTCTTTCGGCCATTTCGTTCAATTCAATTAAATTCTATATGCGAAAATTGCTGTGGCACAACACGACTGCATGACTATTATAAATGACAGGTCATAACCTGAAAATCATGACATGCATGTCATGATTTTCATGTTATTTGTCATGACCGGCATGATTTACGTGCCATGGTCGTGGCGCTATGCTGCCGTTTCGTTCATGGTATGCATACGAAAATTGCTTTGGCACAACATGACTGCATGACAATCATATTTGACAGGTCATAACATGAAAATCGTGACATGCATGTCATCAGCGGCATGATCTACATGCCACTCGTTTCGTTAATGGGACGTATACCAAAATTGCTATGGCACAACACGACTGCATGTCGAACGTTAATGACAGGGCATAACGTTGGAATCATGACATGAGTTTATGAATGGCATGGTTTACATGCCATGGTGCTCGTGAGGCCGTTTCGTTAACTTCATATGCACCAAACTCGGTATAACGAGACAACAATGCAAATCCATTTTAGGTTCCTCTGCGTGCTTCGCATTCCCTTGATTCCCACTGCACGTGTGATCTGCCAATTTTTTTTGTTATCTGCTGTGTGTGTGTTAAACATCGTCCCTCAGAATTATTGCAAAATGTAGGTACTCGCTAATTACTAAAGGTGATAATATTATACCGACATAATATTATAATTAGGCGACACCTGTATTTACCTATTAGCAAGGCCGCATTAACAAGTGTTCCAACCAAATGGCCACGAAGCTTTCATTTGTCTAAAGCTGCTGTAAGACTGAATTCAGGAAAGGTAACTACACGGGCTTTCGACATGTGCATGGAAAAACTGGCCTAACAGAGGGTCCTTACTAAGTACAAGTGAGCACATTGTATTTGGTGGCGCATATTGTTTCCCCCACACTGATGTACGTTATCCGTTACGTTACGGGGTATATCACGATGGTGCAATCCCTTCGTCAAAACTAGTCAACACGCAAGTGTTATGTAGTTCGTGGCAGCCAGGTTGTTTATTTTGAGTCAAGCAGTAGCTGCTTTGCTTATTGCAACTTGGAGACATTTCAGAGCCGTGTACGCTCTAATAACAGCTAGAGTTGATCAACGTTTGGCAACTTATGGCATGGCCGTGGCTTGTTTACCTGTGACGCGAGACCGCTCGAGCATGGTGTACGGTGTAGGAAATGCGTCTTCAGTTATGGGAACTAGTCAGGCGGGCTGACGAAGGACAATGTTTGCAACGAACTTTTCCATCTTCTCAGCACTGCCTTGGGCAGGGCTATTATTTCCACATAGCAGGATGTGTATTCAGTAGCTACAAGGATCCATTTATTGCTGGATATTCACTTCGGATACAGACCTAGGAATTCCATCCTTATCTGCTGACACTGCCAAGGACGTGGTTCAATCCGCTATAGTAGCCTAAATGGCCTAGTCGGCAGTACTTAGTGTAGCTGACATTTAAAGTATGTCCTGAGGTAACGGTGATGTGGGCACTAAACTGAGCCTAGTCAATTTGTTGTGCCCTCGCCAGCATTACGGATCATCATGGGAAGCTTGCAGAACTTCCTTTGGCGACAGTGCTGAAGGCACGAGAAGAAGTAAATCAGGTCGCAAGGGGCAAGTCCTTTTTCTTCATTAGAATGTTGCTTGCAAGCAAAACTGTGGGAACACTCTCCAAATATCTTCCGCACAATACCGGTCTTGCCTTAGAAGTAGCCCAAAGGCATCCTTGATTATGGGCGTTGACTGAAGTCGTCCTCTGTTCTTGGTCCCAAGGTGGTGTCCTGAGGCTGATAGTTGGTATCAGAGCGCTTGCGCCATCGCTTATAGGTGATGTTGCTGTCGATTTCTTGAGGTGTGAATCCCCATCGCGTGAGGCGACGTGAAAGGTCATTCAAGGTGCCTAGCTTACACAAGGCGTATCGACCGCTCACAGCTTTCTTAGTTGCCATGAATCGTGCGGCGGAACTTAGACTTAGTTGAGCACAACTTAAAGAATTATTGAAGTACTCCTATTGCCGCCTTTGTCTCTGGTGTCCTCGGTTCTTGCGCTTTTTCCATTATTATTTAGCTGAAATTCCTTTTCTCTCGTCGAATATGTTCATTGCCCCTTCACAGCGAAAGCCTCAATAACGTTTGCCCAATTTTGTAATAAATAATAGTATTTTCAGGGATACACATGCCAAGAGCACGATATTATTAGGAGGCGCCCCGCAGTGGTGGAATCGGGAAACTCAGAACAGCTGTAATTCTTCAACGTGCAGTGACATCTCCTATACACATGGCTCTGCAACAACAATTTCTGCCTCTATAAAAAATATGACTGCCGTGACTAGGATCGAACCTGCATCCTTTGGGTCGGCAGTCAAGCCGGAAAAACATTGATCGCCCATTTTCGGGAGCGTATCTCCTTTGAAAAATGTTGGCGCCAAGGCAGACGCTACAAGCATCGGTTCAGCATGGCCCACTCGTTGACAATGTTGGTCTTCTTGGCGATTCGGCGTTCTTTAAACGGTGTGATATAAAAAGGATGAAATGATATTGAAAAGACAAAATGAAATAGCACGGCATTCCTTCGGCAATTTGCGAGGCTAAAACAACACGACTCTTTGTAGATACGGGATTCAAGGCTGCTTTGAGTCAAACTGGCAGACGCGGTGAGTAAAAATGAGTAGCAGACGCGATAGCGAAGCGTACGTGCACCCGCTCAGTAGCTCGGGCCTCCAGCAGCACAAACCAAGTGTGTTGCTAAATTTGGTTTCCAGAGCTCCTTTGCTGCCAATGCAGGTCCAAAGGATGGCGCCGCACCACCTTTAGCGAAGAATGTCGGCTCACTTCCCACGTTAACGATTAAATTAACGCGATGCCGCACACTGTAGGACGATTCCCGACAATACAGCCAGCACGCGCTGTCGTAGCAGAAGACGCGGTTCAAGTGTGCGCGGAAAGTGCGTCTGCGCCTGCGCGAGCAGCCGCTGCTGGCCGACTCCAGCACTCGCCGCATCATGGGCGCATCGCGGTGCAAGGCGCTCCGAGATTTCCCCTAGGTGTGCAACAAACTGGACATATGCATCAGCGGTGATAAAGACAAAACAAACAAAGAAAACAGATAAATGACTTACTGTAGGTGCTGTGGACTGGGCCGAGCTTGCCTGGCTGCGTGTCGCGGCATGGCAAAACCATCACTCCCGCAGCATGACATAGGTTGCCCGGCCGTGTCATCACAACATTCGCGTTCAGCGACAACACAGTGAGACTGCTCGCAGTAAACACGCACACACTACCACTCAACAGCACCATTCTCATGCAGCGTTCACCAACTGGCCATAATTTTGATATCCGCGACACGGTTGAGCTTGCTTCCGGCAAAGCCACTGGCGCCCGACGGAACCCTCGCACCAGCGCTGCTCGCGATGCCCTTGGTATCTCTACACCCTACTGCGCTTGCTTTTGCTTTTTGTTTTGTCTCCTCACACGCACAAACGTCTTTAAACGCGTGCTAGAATTGTGTTGGTGTCTTTCTCGGCTTTATTTTAGTCCGGTGCCGGTCGGTGCGCGTCAGGCAGGCTGCCTGGAGACGCGAGCCGACTATGTGCGCCCACGCACAATCTTTACGCGACAACATAACCTTAGAGGTTTACGGTCATGTCATTGGAGAGGCGATCCAGGCCTGTATATTAGGTTTCTGGGTGCAAGGAAATGGCAAACCGAGTCGCACTATAACAACCTTAAAAACATCAGTTAAGCAGATTGCTACAATGATTCGGCGAACCACTCATCACAAGAAAGGGATGAAGGAGAACGATACCCTCCGTATTGTTCAGCCCTTCATTATGAGCGGGGGGACGTATGGCCTTCCGTAACACTCCCTCGACAAAAGTGAGGAGAATCAGGTGGACTTCCTCATTAGAAGCGCATTTAAGGCAGCACGCGGTCTGCCCATCAGTACACCGACAGGGCGACTGTTAGAATTTGGTATACACAACACCTATGCTGAGCTCAGTGCAGCAGTCCTCTTCTATCAGAGGAATCGCCTCAGTCAAATTGCAGCAGGCAGGACAAATTAGAGTAGGGTAGGAATCGCTCCGTATCCACAGCACCCTGATGATGAGCTGGTCAATGTACCTACAGAGGTCTGCAGGCACATCACAATCTCGCCAGTATGAAAAATGTGAATCGCGACTGTCACGCTGAACGACGTGTTGCGAGAGTCAAGCGGCTCCGCAAGCAGCTCGAGTCAGTGCCCAACGTACGTACGTGGATGCAGCCAGTTACGACTGCCACAAGCACGCAATTACGACCGTTGACAACAACATTAGGCTGCTGACGAGCGCCTCCCTACGTACGACCTCGGTCACAAAGGCAGAGGCGACTGCCATTGCCTCAGCATGGAGGTTTCATGAACATGGAGAGCCATCAGTAATTCTCTCCGACTCCCAAGAGGCATGCCGGCTGTTTTTAATCGGCCGCCTTTCCGCCACGGCGCGTAGGCTGCCAGGACCCACACCCACTCGCCACCATCGGTTGATCTGGTGCCCGGGCCACGCAGGGCTTGAGGGCAACTAAAGGGCGGACGCTCTAGCTCGCGCGTTTTGTAACCAAGCGGAGGGTCCCTCTAATTTGTTAACCGTACGAATTCTAGCTAGGGAGATGCTTGTCCATCAGCGCTTCACGCGAAAAAAAATACGGGGCGCCTCATAAGTAGCTTAGTGGTGAAGATGCCGCCGAACTTCGAAAAATTCAGACAGATGTTTACCTCCATCTATTGAAACTACCTGCAAATTGAAACTACCTGCAAACAATTAAATTGCAAAAGTAGTAATGTTGTATAAGAAGGGTGATCATAATGAATTAGGAAATTACAGACCTATTTCTGTTTGCCAATTTTC